>JAWWEW010000042.1:8423134-8594506 GCA_035583185.1 Anabacerthia variegaticeps | reverse complement strand
TTATCTTAGTTTTAGAAGCTTCAAGGCCAGGTACTGATAGCAACCATAACATATTTCCTGTAGCTAATAATTATGACCTCAACCATGCCGTCTACCTTTGCTACTTCAGCAAAAGCCTCTGCAATTATTTCCATTAACCCTCTCAGTGTTAGTTCCTTATCGATGTCTCATATCAGTTCCCTCTCAGTGTTAGTTCCTTATTGATGTCTTATATCAGTTCCCTCTCAGTGTTAGCTCCTTATTGATATTTTATATTAGTTATTGATACCTTATATCAGGCTGGCTGCTCAGAGGGCCCTGAGGTGCTCCCTGAGCCTGTGCACCCAAAGCTGGGCTGTCAAAAGCCCCTGTTTCCAGCCAAATCCTGCTCATTGTGTCTTGCTAAAAGCCCCAAACGTTCATGCCCCTTTGGGCCAGCCCAGTTTTCCTGAGCTGTGGATTTGTGGTCTTGCCCACCCTCAGTTATTCTCTCCATCCATTCCAAGGATATCTGTGCCCAGGAAGAGAAATGAATGTGTTCTCTGTCCCTGGGGATGTCCCGGGGAGCAGCAGCAAGTGCTGATTGCAGGGTGAGGTGTGAGCTCTTGGCTTTGTGGGGATGGTTGGCTTGCTGGGGACAACCCAGGAGGGACACAGGAGAGGCAGCCTGTGCCTGTGTTTTCATTTTCTATTCAGATGTTGGCTTGCTGCTGCTTCTCAATTTATGGGATTGGTTTGGGGTGTTAGCAGATGTTTTTAGGTGTGTTGCCCTGCCCTGTGCGTTCAGCAGGACATCAGTGGTGGCAGAAACACGGGAGCAGCTGTTAATTGGTTCATTGAAGCCGTGCTGTGCTAATTAATGAACTCTGCACTTGGCCTTTTCCCCACGCGGGGGTGGTGATGAGCTGTGACAGAGCGCAGAGGGACACCCAGGGACGATTTCGGTCACTGCGCGACTGGATCCGGCTCTGGAGCCGCTTTGGGAAGGGGTTTCTGTCCCTCAGGAGCTTCTCATTCTGTCTTTCCTCTGCCTGGCACCCCCAGCTCAGCAGTGAGGGTGTTGGCAGAAATACACTCAGCCAGATTTCCTGTTCCTTTACATCTACAGAGGGATCTTTCCCAGAAAAGTGCTAGGTGTGACATCCCAAGTTGGCTCAGAACTGATCTTACTTCTCATTGCCTGAACACTGCTGTGGACCAGACCTCTAATTCCATAAGACCTTTCATATATTCTTCACCTGAAAGTCTTACTGCTGGCTTTTTACTCCTGGGAGCTTTTAAAATTTCATGTTAGATTTCTTAGCAATGAAATTTTAAGGGACGTTTTTATCAAATACCCCCAAGCTGTGTGCTTTAAGACACTCTTTTGTGCAAAGTCTCACCTAAAAACCTGCCCTCAGGGTGGTTGAAGTGGTCTCAGTGGGTTTTTTCTTGCTCTTTGTGTTCCAGGGTGCACTCCCAGGAAGTGTGGAAGGGGAGTGACTGATGCCATAATCACAAGGGAAGAGGCTGAAAGAATCCGTAGGTAATTTTATTTCTAGCTCTCAATTTTACAAGCACTTCGTTGAGTGACACTCTGCCAGGCTTTGGGGTGTAGCACAAAGCTCATTAGCTTAAGCAGGGTGGGTTAAAATGGTTAAAACACTAAATTTTTGCTTTTAAAGCCATTCTCCATTGTTGCTCTAGTGAAGGCAGTTCTTTCACAGAGTCTCTAAGGGGCAGGAGTGCTTCACTGTAAAAAAGAAGGAAAATGAATTAAATAAGTTTTAAAGGATTTTCACTTGCCTTCCTGTTCCATTTGGCCTTTAAAAGCAGAACAAACCAACAGAAGCCTCCTTTCAGCAGAGTCTGTCTGGGTAATTGTGAGCTAGTGCTGACCCTGTAGCCCTCTGTGAATACTGAGGGGTGTGTTTTAATCAAAGAGGAGGGGGCAGAGTCAAATTGTGCAGTTAGAAAAGTTCTCAGGCTCTCTTGAGTGTGATCTGCACTTGATAATCCTGTCAGTGGGGAGTGTCAGTAATGCTGGAAGGGATGTGCAGCTCCTGAGTGCTCTTCTCTCTCTGTGATTCAGCTCACTTGGGCTCCTGATGGTGATTTTCTGCACTGTACAGGTTTATTTATTTTAGATTTATTTTATTTACTCCCCAGAGTAAATCTGGGGGTTTATGTTTAACTCTGCTTGGCCACAATGTATTTAAAAGATAATGTTTTTGAGGGTATTTGGGGGGTTTATGGGAGGGAGCTGCAAGCTCAGAACTGTTCTGCAAAACAAATACTGTGTTTTCACGACAGGCTGCAAGGTTCAGTTTCAAATAAATGGGAGCTTGTATTAACTCAGTTGGAGAGTTACTCAGCTTACTGAAGAGTTAGGTGTTGTAAATAAGGATTAAAGGACAAAGTAACCAGACTGCAGTTCTCACCTGAGATTGTTGTTTTGCCTGCAGAATAGCAGAGAGGGGACTGTCCTTGGGAGGATCTGATGGAGGGGTGAGCGGTGTCCTGTTACTTTCTTCTTTCTTTTACTGCCAAGGCAAGATTATAAATGCATTTTTGGGGGTCGAGGAGATGGAGAATTTTTCCTTCTGTTCAAACTTGAAAAAAAATTTGTTTGGCAAGTTATCTGCCATTAATACTTCTGTTAGCAGTGTAACTCCTGACTTCTGCATTTCCTTGAATTTGGTTTAGTTATTTCTAGCACCTCTCTTGAACTGATTTGCTCTTCATCTGGAAACAGTTACTGTACCAAAACTGCAAAAGTTTGGCTTCTGAAACTAAACTATAGAGAGTTAAACTGCTGAGCTGGCTTAGTTGGACAACAGGCCAGAGCAGCAGACAAATATAAATCCATCATTTGTGTTATTTTGGAAGCATCATTGTGAGTTTTTAAGGGGAGGGGAAGATGGTTCTATCACTGCCCTAAAATAAATCTACTGAGAATCTGATGTGCATGGAGAGGTGTGGGCTCTGAGTCAAGCCTTCCACATCTCATCATCTGTAAATGTGAGGAGGTTCTTGTGTGCTGTTAACCCTTGGGGAAAGGTGCAAGAACAAAGCTTGTAGTATTGCACTGAGACCTTACCCAAAATAGTGGATAAACACTGAAAAGATGTTAAAAACAAGAGCTGACCAGTGTTTTTGGGAGATCAGAGAATGGTTTGGGTTGAAAAGGACCCTCATGCAGTTCACCCCCTGCCGTGGGCAGGGACACCCTCCACTAGCCCAGGTTGCTCCAATGTGGACACTTCCAGGGCTGGGGCAGCCACAGCTTCTCTGCCCAACTCCAATTTGGAGTGTCTGGATCATTTTGTCCAATTATACCTGTTGTTCTAAGACTAATTTTTTCCTTTAAAATACCTTAAATAACTCGTTGTTGTTATTCAATTAATTTTACTCTGTCTTTAGTCATTTTGATCTCTCCACTATTCCAGATAAAAAATCGACAGGTTTCTACTGGGGTACAGATTGCATTTTCATTCCTTTGGATTTCTTCTCAGCCCCTTTTTAAACAACATGTCTGGTTTGTTGGGTTTTTTTTTGTCTGTCATACTTGTTGTATTTTGAATTCACAGAGGTGTCTGTGTGTCTGTTTGGATATCATTTATTAATTTACAGACCTAAACTTGCAGTTTGTGACTCTGTCAGTTCTCTCCTCCCTCTGTTTGCTGCCCTTCCCTGGAGTGCTGAAGCACAGCACAAACACTTGTCTCCCGTTCCATCTTTTTATGTTGACAGAGTCCTGACAAACATCTGAATTATTGAGGCCTCCCAGGAGTGATGTCCCAGTTGTCATGCTGAGCTCTCTTACCTTCCTTTGTAATTTTCCCTGGATTTATTTTTATTTACACACACACAGAGGGAGGCTGGAGGAGGCCTTGGTAACTTGCAGAGAACCCAAACAGGAGCATCTTCTCCACTAGTAAGCTGCTTTCCCTTTTCCATCTGTCTCTGTAAAGTTGTTTTCTACTCTGTTCCTTATTCACAGAATGTGAATTCCATTAGTTCTCTTGATGTTTGCCTCAGCTCAGGTTTTCTCTTCTTCATATCAATAATTACATTTCCCTTTCAACCTTCTGTGACCTTGTAATTGTTCCCTGCCTAATGTTTTCCTGCACACACCCCTGTCTGCATTACCTCTCCAGTCCTGACTCATTCCTTCACATCCCTGTAGGTGCTGCTGTCACAGCAACTCCCTGCTGTCAATGAAACAACTCATTTACTCTCAGGCCTAGTGGCATTTATTTAGAAGCCTCAGAAAGGAAGTCCCTTGCAGAGGAGACTTATATTGATGACTCAAGCAGGCTGTGATGCCAGCCCAGGGTTGTGGTGTGAGCCCAGCACCCAGTGGTGCTGCACACTGAGCCCCTCTGCTTTCAGTGCTCACAGTGCTGCCAGCTCTGCCCTTTGCAGGGAGAAGAGAAAGCCTCTGCAGAGGAGGTGTCCTGGCTCACAGCTCTCCAGGCTGCAGGATGTTCTTCCTTCCTAATTAACCTCCTCATTGCACTTAGGAAAGCCACACTTGGGAGGAGTGCCAGAGCAGCTGGGTGGGTGTCTGTCACTGCCCTCCCAGCTCTGTGCTGGTGGGATGGTCTGGGTTTATCTCCAGGGAGCTGGAGGGCAGCTGGTTGTGTCCAGTGTGTATGTGGTGTAAATCTCTGCTGGGCTCTGTAGCCACATATTCCATTTACCTTCCCCAGCAGTGACCTGTAGCTCCAGCACCTGAGTGCTGTGTAAATCACTGCTTAGCCTGGTGCCTCCTAATTCACCAGTGTGTCTTGTGAGAGGCATTGCCCTGAGCACACAACCCTTGTCTCTACTCATGCTTCAAGGTGGGACTGTCCTGGGAGTCTGTGCAAGGCTCCCTCAGTGACCCCACTTTTGGTGCTGCCCAGGAATTGGGGGCCATGTGGAACCTCCAATTCCCTCTTCCCAGCTGGGCTCTGTGAGCATTCCCCCAAGAGCAGTGGGGGATATTTTGAAAGCTGCCAGCTCCTCTAGAGACAAGTAGAAATAAGTTTCTTTCATTTCTCTCTTTTGGGTAGTGTGTCTGCTGTTTTCTTTCCAAGTATCACTTAAAACCTTTTATGGGCTGGAGGAGTTGGTGTGGATGTGAATAGGTATTTAATGGTTGGCAGTCCCTTTTAGGGAGGAACAAAGGCAGGGCCTGTCATGCTTTCCAGGATGGGAAAATTGATCCTTTTTGCCACATGCTGAAAAGTGCTGGGTACTTGCATGTTCTTTTGGAATCCTTTTGGCAGTGAGAGGGTGGGACTAACAATACTGAAGGTTTGAAAGAACAGGTATTTGTCCTTTATAATTTTTTAAGGAAGTTCTATGTCCTTCCTATAGAAAGTTCTGTAGCCCTGGATATGGGGGTCGTTGTGTCAAACAGCCTCTTGAAATAAGGGTGTGTGAAATAAGGGTGTGTGTTTGTCATCTGTAAATACATTTTGTAGAGCTTTCAGCCTGGGAATGCTGACCTGAACTGCAGGCTGACCCTGCTCAGATAGTGGGCTTGAAATAACCAAAGTTTTCTTCTCAGTGTCAAAAATGATGCTGAAAATGTTTAATTTTCTGAAATGGCAGTGGCCAAAATAAACATGTTTTGGTTTCTTTCCCAGGTAGCTGTTAAACAAATATTTCTGTGCTCATCTTTAAACAAGTCCCTGTCTGGCATTCAGTTGTTTCCCCCTGTCTGACACAACCCCAAAGAATATTTTATTTTTGTTTTATAGTCTTCATCTGGCTTTTCTAGGCTGTATATCAGAGCTATTACCTGTTCAGCTATGAATACCTGAATACCTGCACTTCTTGGGGGGTGTCTCTTACTGATTCATTTGGTTGTTCTGGATCTTCCTAGCTGTAATCAGATGGAGCTTGAGGAGTGAAGAAATGGGTGAGTTTGAAAAGCAGGTGGAAAGAGTTAAGAAGGCAATTTGGTTTTAAATTAAATTCATCTTTTCAGCTGTGTCTTGCTACTTCTTATAATCTACTATAGGATGGTCACAAACATATTTTTGAAGCTACACAGGCTGTGGTTTGTAGTTTTGTACAGAAGTAGAAGCCAGTAAGTGAAAGTATCTTGCCTCTGAAGCTTGAGTAAAGCTAATTACAGGAACTGCTCTTGCAGGAGTGTGAAATTACTTGTTTTCTCAACAGTTCCCTGAAGCTTTTGGGCAGCTCTGGGAGAGGGAGGTCTGAAAAGCTCGTGCTGTGTCCACTTGAATAGCTTGTAACTTCATGTATTTTTCAAGGGGTAAATAAGACTTTTTGGGTGGGTTTATTAAAAAAAAGGTTGTTGCTGTCCCTTGCCAAAGGAGATGTTAGTGGGGCTCCCCTGGTTCAGCTCAGGAGCAGTTGAGGCTGCAGAGGGATGTTCTGAGTGTTAATACTGCTGGGATTTTGTCAGAATGATGGGAATGGCATGAGGTACTGCTTCCAAACAATGCCAGATTCCAAGATGAGTGCTTGTGCCTGGGTACTGTGTATCAAAGGTGGCATTAGTTCTGTCTCAGGCAGGTTAATTAACTGCTGCTGTTTGATATTTCCAGTATTAAAAAACCAAAAAAGGCTTCTATTATTCATCATTTCAATACTGTTAACTGATGCAAAACAAGCATGTCTTCTGTGGACAGCAAGGCACACACAAAAGTCTGCTTTATTGAATGCAGTATTTTAGAGCCCTCTCCACCCTGGCAAATCTGAATACTAATCTTTTTAGCTTGCCTGGAGCTCAGCAGAAGAGTTTGGCTTGAATTGGATGAAGAAATGGATTGAATTTTCATATGTAAAAACTTTTCACTCTGTGGTTTTCTTTTACAGCAGTTGAGAAACTGAGGAAAAGAAAGTTTGGCTCTAGTAAGCCTTAGAATTCTAATTGTTCTTTTAGACAGACTTTTTAATGTCTGTATTAAATATGAGAAGTATACAGGAACTCAGGGTGAAGGAGAAGTTTTAATAACAAATGCTGGGCAAGATAAATATTAGTGCTGCTACTTGAGCACTTCACAAATCCTGGAAAATTAGTCATCTTTGTGTGGAAGGGAGATATCTTTGAGGAGTCCTGGAATACTGGAGTATTTTACCCCTAACCCATGGAGGGAGACCCTGGCAATTCCTTGCCAGGTTTGAATAGCTTTTTTCACACTGCCTTAATATCCTGTGCATCCAGACAGTGATTTGAGAGAGGTTTCTAATTGTAAATATTATATTGTGAACCCAAATGCCAGAAACTAGTATTTTTCCTTGGGAGGCTGTGCAAAGTGAGAGCCAACTTGGGACAGTTATTAAAGGTCATAGTTAGAAAAATGAGCTTGAAAAGGTTTTATCATTATTTTTCTCTTTTATTTCCTTTCCCAGGCATCAATTTTGGACTTGCACTCCGGAGCTCTTTCCCTGGGGAAGCATTTTGTGAATCTGTACAGGTAAAAATGGGGCTGTGCCTTCCTGCCTCTTGTTATCCCTCCCCTTCCCTGCCCAGACCCTCTTCCAATTGCTCAAGCCCCGTGGGCTGGGATTAGTGATGAGAAACTGTGCAATTTGCTTGGATTCACCACAGTTTCCATGAGCTTTTGTGGCATGAAAACTGATCTTTTGTTGGACTGGGCTCTTTGAAAGGTACCATTATCTTCATTTCGATGTTCTTGCACCAGTAAATCATAGTATTTTTTCCCAGTTGCAGTCTAGTTTGTCAGCAGTGAAAGAAATCAAGGGGGCTGAACTCTTGAAAACTTGAATCCATGTGCTTATTTCCTGGTGTGGGAAGGGACTGTGTTAATGCCTGGGGAATTCCAATAGCAGCTGCAGCGTTTGGACCCTTTCATCTTGTACCATTGACTCTTTTAGCAGTGCTTTTGGACATCCTGGGCAAATGCATTTGTAGGGGTTTTGGGGTTGTGTTTTCACTTTTTGCTTGGGGGTGTGCATCTTGGTGTTACACAGGAGTGGGATCCAGCAACTCCTCTTTTAGCCTGGTGTTTAATCTTTCAGGTACTTTGGGGACAAAATTCACGACATCTTCACAGAAGAGGATTTTGCACTCTATAGGTAAAGATTTTCAGTAATTGCTGAATGCACCACAAGACAGAGCTTTATATTTTTGGGTTTTTGGAAAGTGCAGGTTGGGAGGGGATTGTCCTTTGTGTTCATACACACACCTGATTTTGCAGCTCAAACCAGTGATCTCTGAGAATGAGGAGGAAGAGAAATAAAAGCACCTTTTGAGCAGAGCTCCATTAGCCATGTCAGGACAGCTTTGATGCTGTAAATGTAATTTAAAAATGGTAAAGCAGGAAGAGGAAGGACTTCACATTAGTGATGTTGTGGCTGGAGAGGCAGAGCTTGGTGCCCCCAGAGTATGAAGTAGCTCTGGAAGGGAACATATGATGCTCTCAGCTCTCCTGTAGCCCTGCTCACACACTCAGTGAGGACAACAAACCCAAGGAGTTCCATGTGGCCAGAGTTCAGGCACAAGCATTCCTAGCTGGCTAGACCCAAGGGAGTTTTAGGTGTGCATTTCAGGTGGTTTCTCAGAATTTAGAATGTCCCTGCTTTGAGCACTTTGGCTTTTTTATTTGTCTGTTTTTCCTTGCCGTTGTGAAGGATCCTGACCTCCCTCTAGTGGTGGGAGGAGGGTTAAATAGTCAAATAGGTTTATTAGTTTTGTTAAAATAGTAATTTATTAATAGTATTCTAAAATATTAATCACTTAAAGCTTATTTCTGTTTAACAACTGGTTTTAGATACCATTGTCCTTACATATTATATGTCCTTACATATTAACTCCTGGTTCCAAAATGGCAAAAATGACATGTTTCCTTGATTGTTACTGAACTTTGCATAAAGAAAATACATCATTTCTATTTCACATGAACAGAACCATTCAATGTTTCAATAATTTTATGAATTTATGCTGTGAGAAGAGACAGCTGCTTGGGAATATCAATATTCCATTGGGATTTCATGGCAATATGGGGGGTGTTTCAGTCTGCTGGATATGAAGCTAGTACAAAAGATATTGTTAAATCCTTCTGTTCATATTAATGGCAGTGCTTTAACAGAGCTTGTAGTACTTTATGGCTTTAATGAATGATTTTATGCTGTTCTTGGGAGCATTTATTTATCTTCATTACTTTCCCTTACCTACCAAGGTCAGTTTAAAAATACACCCTTGAGAGAAATAACTGAATATAATTCATGTCTAAAGATTACTGATTGCAAGGATACCAGATCTGAGTAGGCATCCTGAGCCAGGAGGATGGTTTCTAATTGTCTCTATCAAAATGATGTTGCTTCAGAATCAATTATGGTTTCTAGTGCTTTAACCACCATCTGCCAAGCCCATTACAGCAATTCCTCTGGTGTCCCTTAATTTAGATGCATCTTCATCCAGGAGGGACACCTTGAAATCAGGATGTTTGGGGTAAGGGTTGACTCCAGCAGCAAACAGCACCATCAGAGGTTTATTCCACACCTTGTTAAGGGAGAGACACAGGGCACAGGCAGAGCTGAGAGTTTGCTTTGTCCTGAGTTTGTTCTGCATGTTCTATTTGTGTTCAGGCTCTCTGGCTGGACATCATTGCCTTGGGTGCTCCAGCTGCCTCTGGGGCTGGTCCTGGGAGCAGCAGGGGTGCTGACAGGGGGGAATGGTGTGGGGTTGTGCTCTGAGTGTTCCTGGGAGCAGCAGTGGTGCTGACAAGGGGGAATGGTGTGGGGTTGTACTCTGAGTGGTGCTGACAAGGGGAATATCAGGGGAATGGTGTGGGGTTGTACTCTGAGTGTTCCTGGGAGGAGCAGTGGTGCTGACCAGGGGGATAACAGGGGAATGGTGTGGGGTTGTACTCTGAGTGTTGCTGACAAGGGGGATATCAGGGGAATGGTGTGGGGTTGTACTCTGAGTGTTCCTGTCACTGTGCTTCAACCACACTTGGCAGTGGCTCCCAACTGTCCCTTACAGAACCTTTTAGCCCCTTATGCTGCTGCTGCTGCATTAAGCTGGCAATTTTCAATCTAGTGAACTTCTTTTCTCTTAAATTGTATGTTCCTTGACTTCTGGCCCCTTCACTGGCTTGTTTTATTTTCTTCCTCATCACTCTAACTCCCAAATAGATTCCAGTAACAATTTTTACAGAACCTGGTGCTCCTGTGCTCCTTTCATGGGGTTCTGTTCTGCCTTTCCCCAAGTCTGGCCTGTGCATTTGGATATTATCCAGTGTCTCTGTGCAAATGGACCAGGCCTGCTGCTCCCAGACCTGGGGGGGATTAATTTATTCCTGATCTTGGTGTCTGGGTGCTGTATTTATTGCCATGGCAGGGCTGTGTTAGTGCATCTGCTCAGGGCCAGGGTACCCCTGGGCAGCCTGAGTGACAGAAGACTTGCTGTGTTTATGGAAACAAATGCTTATATTGGCCAGCATAAAGAAGTATTTTCCTTGCAGCCATTGTACTCCAGAACTGCCCTAGCAGTTTTTGGTATGTGGGGGACCCAGGAAAAGGCCTGGGGAGGGGTAGGATCAGGAAGGAGGGAGGTTCCTGCTGCTTCTGGGTCCCTGGAGGATCAACGTGGCTCTGGCTGTACCAGATCGGAGGGAGCCAGAGCTCCTGGGCTTATTCACTCCTTCCCTGATAACACTTTTTAAGCTGAAATTTGGCTGATCTTGTCACTTGATTTGCACATGAAGTACAACATGTTTGTCCTTAAATATTTTGCCAATAGCCTCCATAGGCTGCCTGGAGCAGCAGGGAGGGGAGTGGAATGAAACACTTGCACTCACGGTATTGATAAATGGTGAAATGGCCAGGTCAGTGGAAAACAGGCTGTAAAGAAGAGTTTTTATAGGCTGAGAAGTGACTTTATTCTACCTCAATGACTTTATTTTACTTTTCAAAGCAGCTGCATGCTGTATTTTGGGAGAAAGCAAGACCAAGATTTGAAGAGACAGGATTAAATCTTGGAGTCTGGTGTTTTCCTTTCATCTCGCCGTGTTATTGCATTCTTTGCTGGTTTTTAAATTTCCTCAAAGCTGAGGACTAGCTGAGTGTGTTTACTGGGATTTGCCACTGGTATTCCTCATTAAGCACAAATCTCTTCTTTTTAAAGTGCTGGGGACTGAGCTAAGGATGGCAGTTCTAGATGGCCCTGGCTGCAGAACCCCTGGTGCTGCTATAGGAGCAGCTCTGTATAACAACACATATGTGACTCTTAATTTTCTATTTTGGTAGTCTTAAACCCCCTGAAATAAACTAAAATAAAAGCCCTGTTCTGTTCTTCCTTGTCTCTCAAGAAACACAGGAATAGCTAAGTTAGAAATACTTTGAATATTTGCAAATAATTGGGAAATACAATTTGCATTCATTTTTAAAGAAAATCTGGTTATAATACCAATATATGTGTGGGCTAAGAACCCTGAGATTCCTGGTGCCAGAGGCTTCATCAGTTGGTTTAAAATCAGTCTAAAAGCAGTTGAAATTACCTTTATAGAGGTACAACTTTACAGTTGTTTGCTTTGGATTAAAAATACCTGTGTGAAAGACTTCAATGTTTTCAGCAGTTGATAAACAGTGAGGAAAACATCCTGCAAACCTGGGCCACAGGGGACAAACAGTTTTTTGCCCTTGATATTCTGAGACTCCAAAAGCCCAAAGCAACCACCCCTAATCAAAAATACTTCATCATCTTTATTTAAGGCCAAATCAGAAAGTGTGGGTATGGGTTCCCCATGATTTATCAGCCAAGGAAATTGCTTGGGAATGAAGGAAAAGCCAGGAGAGCAGGAGGTGTCACTGAGCATTCTGTGCTGGGTGTTTCCTTTGCAGGGATGTGAGACAGAGGATTCAGCAAAGGATTGCTGAGGTGTTTGGGATCAGCTCTTCCTCCATGTACCTCACCAAGCCCACCTTCTTCTCCAGGATGAACAGCACAGAGGCCAAGACAACCCACGATGAGTACTGGCACCCCCACGTTGACAAGGTGAGGGGGAGACTGGGCAGGGCTCCAAACATCTCTTATTATTAGATCAATTTTGAGGCATTTTGCATTAAACAATCAGTCAGACATGTCTGAAAACTGGTGATTGTAAAAACCCTTCAGGGGATGAGCCTAATGGGAGATAAGTGAGTTTTAGAAACAAAGGCCATTACATCGCATTTAATTCCATTTTCTGTAATTTGGTTTTGCTGGGATTAATAAATTGTGAGAATGACTGCTTGGGAATCTCTTTAGCCAGAAATATTGATTAAATTGCCCTGAATTTCAGCCAGGTCTGGCAGGAGCTGTTTGACAGTGGTCAATTGATCACTGTTGTTAGTTGATCTGAGCCTTTTGCTGAAGGCTTAACATTTATATTTCAGTTACCTTTGAATTGAGGCTTTTTTTACTCTGTGTGTTTCAGTGGGGATAGGGTACCCTCTTTCAATAGTTCACTGTTTTGTTGTTTTTAGAATGGAACTATGTGACTTTTAACTGCTCAGCCTTTTATCTCTAAGCTCAGAGCTTAATACCGTGCATCTCTTAAGAGATTTGCATGGTTTGGTGTTAATTCCTGAATTTAACTGAATTTAGACCTTTCTTATCATGGAGGCAGAAGCAGCTTAAATGAAGGCAATGTGATGATACCTGGCACAGCTGTGGCATCTGCAGTCCCTGAGACAGCAAAGGCAAGGGCAGCTTTTGGCTGCTTCTGCTTTCAAAAGCTGTCATGTCACCAGTGCACGGGATTGGATTCAGGACCAGAGCTTGGAGGGATGAGTTTGAGCTCCACAGTCTTCTCCCTAGTGCTGGTTGGAAGTGGTTCTTGGGAGAGATTGTGCTGGTGGGGTTCACTGGAATTCCATCACCTCCCACTTCCAAGAGACACAAAAGCCAGTGATCCTGGTTGTGTGGAGTGCAATAAATTCACTTATAGTTTTTGCACAGTTTCAGGGAATCAGATTTGACTGCCACAAGGGGAGAGAAAGCACTAAATTTCAACAGCTGATGCCTGTTTTCTCCCCTTTTTTATTTCAGCCCCCCAAAAAGTGTATTTTTGGATTTCAGGCTCTGATTTATTACTACAAGGAGATTTGTGCCTGCACAAGCATGAGGCTTGCCAATATTCTCTTTATTCCTTTCTGTGTGTGTTTTGCATTGGGAAAGGAATAAGGTGGTTGGATAACCTCACAATTAAATGTTCCCACCTAAATATCTACTGTAATGTACCAGTTATTTGGTCATTTAGAAGCAAATAGATTTCCATGAAGAGATTTTTTTCCTTTGATTCTTTGCCCTGACATCCTGAGCATGCCTGAACATGATGGACAGCAGGGTAGATGGTTTGCTGTTTTTCTCCTTCTGTTTTGCCCATGATTTGTTTATCTTGCAGGCTGTCTGTTCAGGGAGCACATCAGTTGATTTGCCTTGGCTTTTTCTAACCCACCCTCAGCTTCAAAACAACAAAACAAAGAGAAAATGTGCTCTCTTAAACTTGGAATGCATAATCTGAACCTTAGTAGTGTCTACACTGAATAATTGGGTTGTCTGATTTATGACAGTGGTTGGACTCATGATCCTGGTGGTCTTTTCCAACTTTGAGTCTCTGAAGAGATAATTATCCCAGTTGGGGCAGCTACCAAACACCTTTTTCATAATGAGAAATAGGTTGAACAGAGACTAAATAGGATGAAGTTGTATCTCCACATGTTGCCTTTAGTGCAGTCAGTCTGGCTTGTGTTTTACTTTCTTCAGCAAAGTTTCATTTACCCCTTCCAGACTCCACTTGAAAGCAAGTTAAAAAAATCCATTGGTATTGATCTGAGGTAGGAAGTACTGCCCAGTTAAAAGCATTAATGCCCTTCTGTGGCTCCAGAGCAAGTGTGAGTCCAAGGAAGTTGAAGAAACGTCAATAAAACTTGGCAGTTTGTTGGATGCTTTTGTGTTGTATTGTTATTTATTCTCCTATGGCATGGAACAAGTCCCTTGGTTTAATTACTGTGCAGAAATACAGTGAAGGTTACTCCTAGAAGACATCAGGTTTCTTTCCCTTGTCTCTTTCCAAAAGAAAGGTAAAATTAAGCCTTTGAAAAAAGGAATCCAATATATTTTCTGTTTCAAAGTCTGACACCTGCTACAAAGATTTTGGCTTCTTGGAGCACAAATACCCCTCTTGCTTTTTCCCTGCGTTGCTGAGTCTATTGCAATGATATTTCTAATCTGAATCAGCTTGGGTTTGAAGACTGCTAACTGCAGGATGGAGCAGTACAGATTTACTGTGTTGATGTGAGGCTTTGGTTTTGTTTTGTTTTCCCCTAAAATTTATGTGGTTTGTAGTGACACAGGAATGGAAACCCTGAAATGAGCCGGATGAGTCATTTCATCTTGCTGAGTTTATAAGCATATAAATCAAATAAAGAGAGTGTTGGTTTAAGATGTGGAGCTTCATCTTGGATGGAATTTGTTTGGAACTGAGGCTTTCAAATGTCAAATGGCTGATTTATAGTGGAGTTGCTGTTGCACACTCAGCCCTGTCAGCAGTGCAGTCTCATCATGTTCTCTAATAGCAGCAATGTGACACTTCCAGATTCGTGCAGCCCCTGCCTGGGCAGGGATCCTGCCATCCTTCCCAGAGTCATCAGCCTCTGCCATGGCATCATTTTGGGCTTATTTGCCTGCCATTTCTCCTATCAGAGCTATTCCAGGGCTTCAGTATGCATTTTCTTGAAGCTGTTTTGGTTTTTCTCTCTGGCCATGATCAGTTTATAGCTATTTTCCCCTCTTCCCCAGCGCCATGTATTTATAGGTGGGAATCCTGGCCCTTTGCAGCCTTTGTTTGTCTGAGCTGCACCAGCCAAACCTTGAAGTCTCTTCTTGCAATGTGCTTTCCATCCCCCCTCTGGCTGCTGAGTCTGTCACTGGGAGCAGCTGCTGTCTCTCCTAAGAGACTTTTCACTCTTTTTCTTCCCCTCCTGTTGTTACATGTTTTTAAAATACATCAAAAGTTCTTATTTGTGCCTTAAAACAGCATCATCTTTGAAATTGGGGGCAGTTGATCCTCGTGTCTGCTCAAAGCTGTCCCCTGAGCTCACCTGCAGCCCCTGTAACCCAGAGCCATGGCATTTGCCATCCTGCATTGTGCTTACTGCCAGTAAATGGAACACTGCAAGGGGCTAGTTTTGGGATTATCTACACAGAAATAGGCAGAGACTTCAGGAAAAGGGTTTTGTCTGCAAGATACCAAGCTAGACTGATGCTGGGTGGAAGGTGAATTTTCTTCTGCAATGAAAGGCAGAGAACATTGTCCTAAATATCCTCCTCAGTAACTGCAGACCCCTTGAACAGCCCTACAAATGTTTAGCTGCAAATAAACAGGTCTCTCAAAAACCCAAGGGTGCCACTGCAGAATGTGGCTGGCTAATTCTGACAGTTGTGTTTATAATAATAGGCTTTAAAAGAGCTATCAAATATTAAGTATAAGCTGTGTTTGTCTTCTTTTGGGCAAAGAGTGCTCAAAAAGAGCACACAGACTGTAAAACATATCAGGCTGAATGGAAATACCTGCATTTTTTCTATTGAGTTGTTCATCAGGAGCTCTGGAAAATTGATTTGCTGTGGCTGTGTGGCTTATCCCCTGCTTTTAATGACAGCTTTTCTCATAGAGTTTGAACTTCTGATTCAATTATTAACCTGTCTGGTAACTGGGAATCATTACCAGGGTAACAAATACCTTTCATATACATGGGAGGACTTTTAGCATTTTAAATAATGAGGAGTATTTAGTGCCTCCTTTGCACAGTGTTACATTTCTCCGGCCTGGCTGTTTCTGAGAGTTAGTAATGAATAAGGGACTGGACCAGAAAAGCCATTTTCCCTTGCACCTTTAGTCATCTACAGAAACGAGATGTGTTTGGTTAGGCTAAAATGGTTTGTAGTCGGGTCTTAAAGGTGAGATTTGGTAAAGCCCCCTTGGAGAGAGGATGGAGGGTGTACTGGGGGAGCAAAGATTGCTGCAGCTCTGAGAGCTGATAAGAACAATTTTAATGCATTAAACTTGCACATCTGAGCTGAATGAACTCCACTGTGCTCATGCCTTCACTGGCTCGAAGGCTTCCTTAAATTGACTGGAAATTTTATCACCAGATCAATGAAGTGGAAAATAGCTTTGCAAAGCTGATTTGCATGAGAAGGGCTGTGGAATGGCTGGTTTGAG
This sequence comes from Anabacerthia variegaticeps, assembly GCA_035583185.1. Classification (NCBI taxonomy): domain Eukaryota; kingdom Metazoa; phylum Chordata; class Aves; order Passeriformes; family Furnariidae; genus Anabacerthia; species Anabacerthia variegaticeps. The sequence continues at coordinate 8,578,352 of JAWWEW010000042.1, read as the reverse complement.
GTGCTGCAGTACCACTTGCTCATTAATCCCCATTTATTGCCTTGTATTGCTCCCAAGGTTTGGGAGAATATGGGGGGAAGGGGCACTGTAGTATTTCTCTCATTCCTGTGATTCAGGCACATCACCAGATTGGGCTCTTTGCCTTTAAGCCCTTATGGTCAAAATAATAAAATGAGTAAGAATGAAAATGCCTTCCTATTCCATCTGCTGCTCTGTTCCCTTCAGTCACTGCCCTTCCAGATGAATATGTACAATTGCTCTGGAGCCAAAATTTAACTGGCACTGATGACTATAACTTGAAACATAGCTGAAAATATTTAGCAAACCTCTAAGTTTGGAAGTAGCACCTACCTCTGACAGTCACCAGGTCAGTCCAAACACTCTGTGTTTGTACAGCACTGCTGTGCTGCACATTTCCCTGCTTGCCAGTGTGATGCTGGACTCTGCTGCTGGCATACATTGCAAAGAAATTGGAGAAGACAGCCATTGATTTTGAGTGTATTTTTAATTGCTGGTGAAATGTAGATAGGAAGTGTTTTCAGAATCAGCTGAACTCAGTGTCAAATATTTAGATAGCTTACTCTGAGCATTAATATATAGGAATTCTTTTCTCCATTTTCAGTGTATATATGGAGCAAAACTAATGCTTTCAAAGGAAGGAAAAATCACTTTGTTATCCTTAAAAATGAGATGTTTGGTCTGTAGGCTGAGAAGAAGCAGAGACTTCAAGTTTGAAGGGTTTTAAACAAGATCTGCATGGAAAAGAGTAGAAATTCCTCCAACTAGGGTGTGTTTACTTGGAAGGTCTGATTTACTGTTCCCCTGAAGCTCCTGCTGGTAGCTGGTGAAAGAGTGGAAAGGGAGGTTTCCACAACCTAGAACCATGGTTAGAGAATGGGTGGCATTAATTAGACAGAGGCTGTTCTGCTCATTAGCCCTGTGGTGATATTTTATCCTGAAATAGTGTAAGTAGCTCTGAGTTCTGTGCTTTGACACAATGCAGGGGGACAACTTCTGCCACTGTTGTTTTTTGCTCCTGGATGACAGAAATCAATAGGAGCACTTCCCTGATTATGGAAACTGCAATAATAAACATAACATGCTAGTCCTGAATGTAGTGTGTGTGTGTGTAACAGAATAGACTAATAAACACAGAGGATTTGTAGGAAATAATGTTCTCAGTTTTCAAAGACTCCTTTATTAAATGTGACAACTAGAAAATCAGAAAACCCCATCAGATCTCTGTATGTGTATAATTATTTGTGTTGTGCACAGGTAAGAGTAAGAATGGGGTAATTTTTGGTGGTGTTCTCTTCCCCCCAGGTGACCTATGGCTCCTTTGACTACACTTCCCTGCTCTACCTCTCTGACTACAGCCAGGACTTTGGGGGAGGCCGCTTTGTTTTCCTGGATGCAGATTCCAACAAGACAGTGGAGCCCCGAGCAGGTACAGCCTGGGTGTCCTGCAGACTGGGCCATGTGTTAACAGATGGTGTGGGCCTGTGCTCTGGGTCAGCAGTCATGGGTGTGTCCTGAAAAAGGTGAAAGTGTGGCCACACTTGGAGACATCTGGAGTTAAGGCACAGTGAGTGAGTTCCTTGAAAGCTGTAGGGCTGAGACCTGCCCCCCAGTCCTGACAGCTCAGCAGGTCACTGTGCAGCAGGAGCAGAGAGAACTGGGACTGCAGCAAATCCCAAATAACCAGGTTATTTGAGACTGGCCTGAAATTGCTTTGCTGTTCAAGGTGAGCCTAATACCCTGCAGTGGCTGTGGGCTGGGTGTGAGAGTGATTGATTGCCACAGCTCTGCTGCCTTGCTGGGATGTGGTTCTAAGTGCCTCCCTGACAGGGGTGAGCATTCTGATGGCTGTCAGTTTTACCTAAATAAAAAGCCTTTAAGGCTGGCTTAAGATTTTTCTAATAAGTGGATCATTTGAAACTAGAATTCCTCTGGGGCAGCATGCCTAGAGAGAAAGAGCTCAGTCTCATCTGTCTGGCAGGTGAGTGCTGAGCTTCCAGCAGTGTTACCTTTTATAATGCAAGACCAGCCGCACTTCTGCAGGAAAAAGAAGCCTAGGGCAACTTTATATTCCTGCTGTGTTCTGTAATTTTTTTTTTCTCAAGACAGAAAAGATGGAAATTTACTCATTTAAGGACAGGCTCAGTAATTGTCTGCTGACAGGCATTACCCCAAGCAGAACTGACTATTGCTGCCTGCAAATTGGGTTGGGTGTTTTTTGAATTATGGATCATCGTTATCCCCTCACCTCCAGCAGATAAACTGAGATTACCTGCATTCTGGGTTTGCTATCACGAATTGTATGTTTGATTAGTTTGGCTTTTATGATTGGAAATAAACCCTGAGCTGAAAGGATCATCTTTTACAAAATGCTGTCTTTTGAAAGGGAGCCCATTAAACTATTTCATTTCCAGGTGCAAGTCGAAGATTACCATGTATTTATAGCTGTGGGAATCATAGCTCAATTCTGGGTGTGGGAGGAGAGCTGTCTCCTGGCTCAGTGCAGGGCAACTCTATGCAATGTGCCCCTGACTTAAATTCCAGAAGTCTGGAACTGTGAAATTGCTTCCATTCAGCCCTATCCAGTTAATTTCCAGGTCTTCTGCTGGAGGGGTTTGATCTTGATGTCATTTTGGATGAGGAGAGAAAGGTGATTACGTACAGAAAGGTGATTTTTTTTTTTTGCCCAGCCCCTGGTTTTGGCTGTTCCCTTTCCCAGGGCAGTGGGTGCCACAGGAGTGGTTACACACCCCTTTTGAAACAAAACAGTGCAGAGAATGGCTCCAGTGTGCTCCATGGACACAGGAGAAGAGGAATCTGAGTGCCTTTTACACGTGTCTAACCCTCAGTTGCCAGGGGCTCTGTGGTTGAGGTCCAACCTGAAGCACTGCTGCCATCCTGGGAGCCAAGGAGGAAAGCTTGCAAGGTGAAACCCAATGGCAAGGCACTTGCACTGATTTTTGGTCTTGCTGAGGAAATGGGACCTGTGAGAGAATGACCCAGGGTGTTTTCTGTTGCTGCCACAAGCTGGTGTATTTTTCACATTCAGAATATTCAGAGTTTTTTCTCTCCTTCTGTCTTTTTGGCTCTTTTGGTTTGTTTTGTGCTTCTTTTGGTCCTTGTTGCTTCTCTTGTCACTCCAAGCCAACTTTTAAAACCACATGTTGCTAAGCTTTCATTATTCCTCTCATTTAGGAGATCCAGCCTTTTTCAGAGATGACTTTCATAATCACTGGTTCAGTTTTAGTGCTTGACAGCTAATTTACCTTCTCTGTATTGCTAATGCCATTGCAGTCCTAAAACGTGGCACTTGTGGTCTTGAACTTGGTCTGCATTTTGGGAACCTGATGCTGTGTGCCCAAATGAGCAGGTTTCTTTCCCTGTGAGCAGTGATTTGTTCAAGTGTCAGGCTTTACAGCAGGGAAGAGACAGGCATTGTTAGTGATGCAGCAGAGCAGAAAAGCAGTAATTGGAAATACAGAGAAAAGCAATTAAAAATGAAACATTGTGGGATGTCCTGTGGCAAGTCCCACTGCTGCTTCAGATGCATTTGCAGCACTTGAGTGTGAGGATGAGTGTTAGCCAGGCAGTGGGGCACAGGGAGAACTGTTCTGGTAGGAGTGGAGCCTAAATTAAAATGCTTATCCCTTCTCTGAGTGTGTATCACTTGTGCATTGTCTAAGAAGTCACATATTTGAGTGTAAGACTGATTTGTAGGATGGTCTTTAACATCCCCTTGTTCTGTTATAAACAAACACCTCTAGCTTTAAGAAGGAATTATAATTTATTAACCTCGAGGCTTTGGAGATTGTTTTCTTTTGAACAGCCATGAACAGGTCAGCACTGTGATGCCAGTTGGAGTGCACAGACCTTTGGCTAATTCCTAACCCGTTTTGGCATGAGGGAACACATCTTTCTTGTGCCCTGATGGGCTGCAGAAGTATATATGTGTCTTTTGACTTCACTCAGGACCTCTGCCTGCTGCAAGAAACTCACTGTACCATGAGTAAGAGAGTTCTTAGTGCCAAGGGAAATACTGCTTTGAAAAGAAAACATTTTTATTGTGCAAAGAAACAGATTTATCTCTTGCTTTTAAGTACATGTGGAAATTCTGTTTCCAAAGTTATTCTGCTGGTATTTTTCCCCCACTTTGCACCAGGGTCGGTTCTGTTCAAGAGACTACAAGATACAGAGCAAGGTTTTCAATGAGGCCCTTCAAAATTAAACCTTTCCACATGAACTTATTTTTGCTGCTCTGAGACACGTTTTAGGAATCTTCAATAGATACAGGAGGATTAAGAGGAAATGGCAGACATGAAGTCATTCCTTTCTCAGCCATAAAATTGGTGTACTTTCTGCTGCTGCTAAACTTGTCAGGGTAAACCATATTTAAAATTTCATAATTTTGGGAAGCCTTGGCTGGATTGGGGGACAGACAATGTTAGGACACACACTTCACTTTTATCATGATGTGTAGATGAGACCCTGCTGTTGGGGTGACATCTCAGGGCTGGTTCTGTGCTCAGGATTTGCACATGCATTTCTGCTTTTAACATCAGCTTTGCTGCACTTACTTTCAGCTTACAAGGGATTTTGTTCCTGATACAAGTTGTTTATTATGCAAGGGTAGAAGGAAAGGTTGTAATCACTTCTATGTGTTTGTGGAAGGAAATAATCTATGGTGCAGAATGAATTCTGTGCATTGGAGAGTGAAATGGGGCTCTTCCTTGAATATCAAACAGCATGTTCTCACAGCTGGCAGAAGTGTGTGTGTTTCTGAAAGTGTCAAATATTTGATTTGAAGGTGTGAGATATTTGGGGATTTGTCAAGTTGGATTATCCTATTTAGGATAGAAAACAGTGTATGTTCAAACATGAGGCTTTCTCAGGGTGCAGGAATGGGCTTTGGGGTCTGTGGGTGCAGCCACTGAGGTAGGTGGAGCTTTACTGCAGTGGTTAGATATTGCACTGCCCCCAGACCTGGAATCATGGGAGTAAGGGCAGTGTTCCCAGTGAACTGGTGGGGATCTGCCATCTCTTTATCTTCTTGTGCTCTTTCAAAAAGCAGGTTTGAGGAATTGCCTCCTGAAGGCTGAGGAAACACAGCACAGTGCCATGAAAAGTAAGATTTCCAGGTGTCCCAGCAGCATTAAAAGAAGGTGTGGAAAATGTGTTTTAAGCATTTATTTAGCAATCCATCTTGTATCATGGAATAGTGGATATTTTTCTCCTCCCCTGGGACAGTCTGATCTTTCCCTGTGTCCAATCCACATCATCCAGATCCAGCCTAGATCCTGATGACCTGCCATTCCTAGCTTTAGTTTTGCTCCAGTCACTAAAAACCAGAGCACATCATGAAGTTAAATCAGTATCAACTGCAAGCTGAGAATGACTGAATAAAAAACTCTCCAGAAGTAGCTGCCAGTCCTGGTGAAGAGCAAATGGAGCTGGGACTGGCAGCTCAGCAATCACAGCCATGCAAAGGGCATGATTTGCAATACTCATCACTAATTGCACCAGGCACTGGGAGGTGATTGCAAAGAGAAGTGGTAGAGAAAGGAGGACTTGTTGCAACTGGGACAAAACTACAGAGAAAATAGCTCCTCGTTTCTCTGTAGAACAAAAGACTTGCTTTTGCCCTCTGTTTTGTTATCTGTGGAAGGATAATTGTCTGCCAGGCTCTGGTTTTGTATCCTAGTGGTGTTTGTTGACAGCTTAACAATGGCATTAAATGAAATAATACCTTAATTAGGCCCACAAAGCACCTGGGAGGGCAGGTCAGACCTGCACTTCTCATGGTGATTTTATTAATGACTTCATATAGACACACTGCCTTGTTGAGGCAGCTCTTACTGAGGAGAGCAGTGGGCACTGAAAGGGTGGAAATTAAAACAAAACACCAAATGAGTGCAGGGTCAGCTGTTTGGTTGCACAGTTTGGTTCAGTCATCACAGCTCATTTCTTGGGTGCTGAGCTTTCCGAGTGTGAGTGCCACATGCCATAGGAGCATCCATGAAGCCTTTTTGCTTGATTGAGTGGGCAGCAGAGTTCCCCGTGGGCTCCTGGTCCAGTGATGTCCTAAATGTAAGGATGAATTCCTGCTCTGTCAGAAACCCAAACCCCACTGTGGTTTGACCACAGTTCTGCTGAACCTGCTGTGTTTGGGAAGGTCAGGGAAAGCAAAATAGGTGATCTGGAGGTTATTTAATGTGATTGCCAACTGCAGCACTTGGTTCTTGGTGAGAACTTGCTGGAGAAGTGCACTTTGGAACTTGTGCAGCTACTGTGACATGGGAGAGCAGAGCATGGGCTGGGTGGGAGGGAGAACTGGAGGGCAGGGCAGAGGTGACACCCCTGTGCTGCTCTTGGCTGCAGGGAGAAGAAATGGAGCCAGGGGAGAGCAGTTCTGCAGGTTTCTCTTCTAAAGACTGCCCTGGGTTGTCCCTCCTTCAGAGAGGAAACTGCTGTGACTTTGAGCAGCCAACTGTGCTGATGGGAGAGAAGCAGGCAGGGATTCTGCTGGAGTTAGAAGTGTTCATGTACTTTCAGCAGGAAATAATGAAGTTCATTCATTTTCTTTGAAAAACTGCAATTTGGAAGTTTTCATTCTGGGTCTTTCTAAGTTTAAAACAAAAGCAAGTGCTTTTTGGAAGCAGTGATAATACTTTTACAAATTACAGGCTGACTGTGAGACTTCACTGTGAATCAGTGATTTTATTTATAACAGTGAGTGATTTGGGGACAAGTCTGTAACTAGGTTTTGATACTCATTGCAGGTAGGTTTTTTGTTTGGATTTTTTTAAGGCCATAAGCTTTTTTATGCTTCTGTGCTTAACATATATATAGTAAAATTGTTCAGAGCAGCTTGTTCCCTCTCTTCTGGTGTGCTCTCCTCACCCCATATCAGGGCACTCACAGATGCTGTTGCTCCATGTTCCTTTTGTGGAGTTGGCTTAAAGGACTTGCTTGAAGTTCTTCCCATTCATTTATAAGTAATTGAATAAGTATATCTGTTAAATAAGTTTTTATTCTGTGTGGTTGCAGGAAGTATCATTATCAGGTTTTTTGCCTAATTGTCTGGTGGGTTTTCTCAGACACTTGATATGAGAATGAATGAGTGATTAATCCTCAGCAGATGACAAGGAGGAGAACACAGTTGTGTTTCTGGCCTGGTGTCATTCAGCACATGAGATGCAGTTTTTCCTTCTTTCCCAAGTAACATTTAGAGCTGATCAATGTTAAGCAGGCAGTTGAAGTTGTCAGGTGCTGCATAGATCTGTAGTGCCAGATAAATGGTTCCTGCCTCCCTTTAGCCAGACAGATGAGCTGCTTCATTTCCTTCTGAGCAGCAGGACCACTTGCCATGGACAGGGCATGGAGGGAGACCCTTCACATTCCCCCACCCTGCTTGGCATCCCTCCCCTGAGACATCCCTGGGAAGGGTGTGGATGCTGCACTTGTGTCTGATCCAGTCCTGGGCAGCCTGGTGGGGCTCAGGAGTTGGATACAATTTGGAAGGTGGCCTTGATTTGAGAAAGGGAATCGGACCAGGTAACCTCCCAAGGTCTCTTCCAACCTAAATTATGCAATGAATGCATAATATTAGGGGCATATTAATCTTGTAGTACTTCTTCTTATGAGCATTGTGGTGTGTTAATGTTTGTATGGCTCTCAAAGCCCTTTTCTATATTCCCTACATCTTGTTATCATTTCACCTGGTGTGCCTGACTAGCTTTCCTTCAGAATAAGAACAAAGGAAGATATATTTTTTTAATGATACTTGCAAAACAGAACATGTGTTAACTGCAAAGTATTGTACTGGTGCTTACTAATTAATTTGCACAGAAACCTTGTTAGAATATGTTGATTCTGCTTTCATTTTAAGGACAAGGAAGCAAATGACAGAGTAAGTGGTTTCCTTGAGGTCACAGTTACATGTCAGGGGTGTAGATGTCACCAAAAATGGTTTCTTTTGTGTTTCCCCCCACCTGTGTTGGCTCTCAGGAGAGGTTAGGTAGCAAATTGAAGGCAGCTTGTTGATGGAAGTGCAACTGAATGTTAAAATTCAACATGGATAAAACCTCCTGAGAGCAATCCTTATGGGAATACTTTCTTTTTATTGTGACACAGCTGAATGCTTAATTCTTTCCCACCTGTATGCTGCTTCTCAGTATGCTCTGTTTGCTCAGTACATCTAAAAAGAATTTGTTGCTAAGAGGCAATTATGAATTAAACCTGGGAAAGCAAAAGCTCATCTTTAATGCATATATTCCTCTAGTGGTTTTGTTTGAGTAATTAAATGGGACAAAACTGCTGCATAGTGAAATGTCTGTTGCTTTTGCTCCTTGTTAAATATTATTCCTGAAAATAAGTGTTGCTTCATCTAAATTGGGATCACATAAAATTCATAGCAGTGGAGCTTGTGACTGGCACTTACACGTCTTCATAAATAATGATTCCTGTGCATCAGGGCAGAAATGGATTCTCAAAAAAATCAGGAGAAAAAGTGGTTACCTCTAATAAAATTTAGATGTTGCTTCCTCTAAGAGCTTGGTAGGAGCTCCCAGTCCTTGAGTTTGCCCCCCAAGTTTTCCATGACAGTGGTTTTTTCATCCCAAATACAATTTATCCTTTGCTTAGTCTTAAGTATTTTAAAACTTGTGTGAATGCCTGAGGGCCATGGAAAGAAGGGACTGGGAAGCAGCTCCACCTGGGGATTAAGCTCTGGACTAATCCCAGTCCAGAAGCAGAGCTGGAGGAGTATCCATGACCTGGGAAGGGGACCAGCTGCACCCCAGTAACACCTTCTGCAAGGAACAGAAGCTCCTCAGCTAAGCCTTGGTACAGAAGTATAGAAAAATATATAGAAAACATGGAAAGGAAGAGAGAACAAGCTGTAGGTTCAGGTGTTGTGGTCAAATAGGGATCAAAGGCAAGGATTGATTTCTGCTGTTCTATGGACATACCCAGGCAAGGTAATCACTGAGGAACAGGCTCCTGCAGCTCCTCAGGTTACCACTGATCTTGCCAAATATTTTGGGGTTTGGCTCTTTTAATAAGAAAGTTGAAAACAAGCGCATTTTGAGGAAAAAGCATCTTTAAAATCTGACTGTAGCCTTGTTCAGTGACCAGGAGACCCCAGCTGATGGATATGGGACCAGATGCACAAGGAGCTGCAAGATACCATATATATGAAGGCATATTTATTAAAGAATGAACTTAAAAGACATTCTGTATAGCCAAAGAACTCAGTTTAACTGGCTTAAACAACACACTGAACCTTGTCTCACTCTGAATTACCACCACTTCTAGAAAGAGATCAAACAAAACAGCTTGAAAGTCAGTTTAAGGCAAAGCTTTAGGTGAGGGACCGATAATAAAGTACTTTAATAATGTTGAAAGAGGGTTTAAAAGGAAAAAAAAAAATCATGACACAGGGACTTTGTATGAAATCCTTGAGAGCAGCACTCATTGCAACACTTGTAGGGTAGGAGCTTGTTACCTTTCATCCAGAAAAGCAGGACACCAAGGTGGAAATGAGCTGTGCATATGAATGAATCCATTCCTGACACATGTAAAACTTCACCCATTATTGATGTGCAGCCACAGGAACAGGAGGGTATGGGATGTGAGCAGGAGCTGAGCATGAAAAGGGCACAGAGACACATCAGTGGGTAAACTGAGCTCCATAAAGCCAGGCTAGGTCTCTCCCAGTCCCCCATGTGTGCAAGCAAAGGAACTTCTGATCACTTTTAGAAGACAAAACCAGCTCCGTGCCTGGTGCCCATTTCTGCAGTGGAGGTGGGGTAGGAGTTGGAGGGGGTGAGTTGTTGCTGTGCAGGCTTTAAGTAGGCATTGAAGTGCTTCATTTTGCCTGATTGCACCCAAGGCAGAGTTAGAGTGTCAGTAGGAGTTCCCTTTGATAAGCTTTGAAGCAAACTTGAATTTGAGCAGTGGGGGAAAAGCCTGAGTAGGGAAAACAGAAGCTGTTGGGATGGAACAGCTGTGCAGGTGGGCATTTCTGGCTCCCTCAGGAGGAGTCCAGGAGTTGTGTCAGTTCAGAACTAAACATCACACTTGTTTGTTCTCAGAAGAGTTTAATGATGTGGAAGTGCAGAGGGCTCCATTCTGCTGTCTCATCCAGTGGGATGCCAATGTACCTCTGCTGGTGTCATCAGAGTCCCTGCATTTCACCTGGACACCACTCAGAGCCCCCAGGCTGGTGGGCATGGTCAGAGCTTGGGCAGGAGGACATCAGGAAGCACTTGCACCTCTACAACAATTCCCAATGCACTGCTGGAGTGGCTCTAAGGAAAGTGAATTTGTGCATGAGTGATCCATGACTTTGTAAGGTGCCTGAGCAGGGAGGGATGAGCACAACAAGCAATAGCAATCCTTGGGACAGTGCTGATAAACTGCCACAGCTACTTGTAAACCTGCCGAGCCTTTTGTCTTTGAACACTTTTTGCCACCTTTGTAGTACTTCCTCCTTCTTTGGTCTAAAATTAGAGCCCAGAGTGGAGGGGGAGCGGGGAGGAAATCAATACACTTTGATGGCAGTCACTAGAGCTGCTCTTCCTTAATTGACGCAGCTCAGAACTGCCTTCACATGTTTTGGCTTCCTCCTGCCTTTAGACACGATGAGATACCGTGGGATTCCATCTCCAGCTTCGTAGCACAAAGGATTACTGCGTGTTTTAAACAGCACATAAAGCTGTCAGAGGGCAGCATAAGCTCATAACAGTCTATGTGACGACCTGTGGGCTCTCAGGAACTGAGACAACACCAAAGTGTGTCGAGGGAGCTGAGTGGCAGACTCCACATCACTGATGAAATGTGTGTCTTTGCAGGCCGGGTCTCCTTTTTCACCTCTGGGTCGGAGAACCTCCATCGGGTGGAGAAGGTTCGCTGGGGCACTCGCTTTGCCATCACCATCTCCTTCACCTGCGACCCGGAGCACGGCATCGGGGACCCACTGTGGCTGTGACTGCTCTGGGGAGGGAGCACGAGGGCAGAGGGAAGGAGAGAAGCCCTGCAAGAGGAGAGGAGAAAGGCACATGACACCTCCTGTAACCTCACAGGCTGTGGGATATATTGTGATACACCTGGTTTTCACATGACCTCCCTAAGGACCATCTTACATTTGATGCATTCTGAGCATGGTTTGTCTTCATGTCCCACAAGGACAGGCTCCAAAGAAGAGTTCTGGAGTGGGCTCTTAATTTTTTTTTAATTATTATTTTTTAAAAATTCATCAGTTTAAAAGATACCAACCATCTTTTGGGCCATGCTTTGATATGTCTCCCCACGCTGCTCTTACCTGTTTAATTCTTCAGCCTCTTCAGTAACAAATGTGATGTAGAAAGTTTGACCTAAGTTAATTGAACAAGGTGAGTGTTATCTTGAACACACTTGCTGTGGAGGGGAATGGATTCTCCACATTAATGGGAGACAATTAATTAGTACATTTGGGCTTTGGCTACTGGGAATTACTTGAACTTCTATTTTTAACTGAATTACTACTATCTTTTGCTACAGACAGGGACTAGTTAATACAAAGTCAGCAATGCAATTCTCTGGCCAGAAAGCCTGTTGCTTTTGGATTACAAGTACTTTGTGCAGGGAATGTCACTGCACTAGATCCCTTTGATTAGAATTCAGCATTCCTTACTCTCTTTGTTTTCTGTGGATCTCAGTGAAGATGGATCAGTCTCCTGGTTGGAAGCTCAGGGTTATTAAGAGCTCTGTATAGAGATGGCTGGACCACGTAACCCTGTACATGAAGTCAAAAAGAATAGCTGGGCAGAGGAAATCAATCCTCTGGATTCATTTAAGAATTCACCATTGCCCAGGGGGAGGGGAAGAGGTGAGAAAACATCCTAGTTGTGTTGGGATGTGCAACATGCCAGTTCTGGCTTCCTTCCACTCACTCCTGCAAAGCCTGGCTTGCTGCTTGGAGGGCTGGATCCCAAAACCATGTGGACCAGTGGGCTCTGAGGGTAACTGATGCCCACCTACACCTGACCTGGGTGCAGAGCAACGTTCTATCTGCTTCAGGAACTCTCTCAGTAGCTATTTTGGACTTCTCTTTTCCAGTTTAGTAGGAAGACTTTTTATCTGTTAACTTAGGACCATTGATTTTCCCTGGATAATAAATTGCAGGGACCTCCCAGAAGAGGAGCTGTGGGAATTGCAGGAGAGATAAGGTAACAAACACATATGTGATCTTGCCAACTACCCTTGTTTCTTGCTGCAGTCAAAGATTTCTGGGGGTCAGGGAATTCATAAATTAATGGTAGGAAAACCTAATTTTCTTCCTCAATCAAATTCTGAAGCAAACATGTTGATCTGTTTTATTCCTGGGATTTATGATGTCTGTGAAACACTGAAAATCTGGGAATGTGCTTGGATTTTTAATTTTTCTTTTTTAATTCTATGCATACAGTTTTCATTCCTTAATCTACCTTTTTATGGAAACAATAAATTTTGGGGGGATTATCCTGAAGATAAGCAGGACACCTGGACTTGTGAGTGCTCTCACTGGGCACACCAGCAAGATTAGTCCTCAGTAATTTCATTTCTTGGTTCCCAAAGCTGAAAAAGCCTTCCTTGTCTGTGCTAACAAGGAAGGATTGTGAAAATGGCTGGATGCAAAATAAAGTCAGTTGGGTTCCGTATTGCAATCCTTGTCTCAAAGCCTGTTCATTCCAAGGAATTTGCATTATATCCCAAGTGTTAAGTCTGTGTGAAGGCAGACCAAGATGACCAGCAACTTCTTTACTGGGTTAAACTTGATTGCTCACACTACTCTGCCTTTTCCACAAAAATACCTGAGAGATTAATCTAAATGTGGATGGAGCTGGTGATTTAGGGACCCTTGTCCCAGAATCCTTACTTGACTGTCCTGTTGCAACCCTGAGTGGCACTTCAGGAGCTGCCCTCTGTAAAATCCTGCTCAACAGGATCATCTCAGACCAGGGGGAAGTCTCATCTCATCTCCTCTTGGATTTTCATCTCTGGAAGACCCTGGTATCTCCTGCCCAAGGTGCCTCTCCTGCTGGGAACTGCCAGACCTTCAGGAATAAAGCCAAGCTGTTTTTTGTCTCTCTCTGGGAGTCTTTCATATCCTGCATGTTTTAGTACCACAGGTTCTTCTAGCTGAAGCTTCAATATCTGGACTACAAAAAGCAATATCTCGATCTGGGAAGAATTTAAATGGCAAATGAGGAAGTAATATGCAATCTGAAAGTTTATGAATGGAGCCTCCAGCAGGAAACCAGGAATTGCAGAAAGGCTCATGTTCCTGGGGCAGAGTGGGAGTTGCAGAATTCACTGATTATTAGAAATAAACTTGCCTTAATTTATTTTAGGCCACATAAATAGCCTGAATAACTTTTTATTAAGGGTCCCTCTTCCCAGTTCTGGACAGATAATTCTGAATTTGAAATATTTGAATTTCTTCCTGTCCTCTGTGTGGTTCAGCTGCCTGTTGGGAACTGCAGGGCTCTGGTTCTTAGAACTCTGCCTATGCCCAGGACAGGATTTGTTCTGTTCCAACAGCACAGATCTGATGCCAGGCTGCTGCAGAGAAGGGCTCTTAATTGAACCCATGGGCATGGCAGAACGGGGCTTGATGTGTCCCAGTTGTGTGAGGACCTTTGTCAAGAGCCCTGGTGGGTAAAACAAAGCAAAGAAAGGTCAGAACTTGGGCAGTGTGAACTGGGGCCAAGTCCTGGGGGGAAAATTACAGCCTTGCACCCGAAGGTTTATGTGTTACAAGTATCTGGGAATGCTGATTTGTATTTTAAAAGGAAATGGTTTGTAAGGAACGGGAAAGGCTGGTGGTGTGAAAAGTCCCAGGGTGAAATGGAAAATACAGCAGGAGAGCAAGCCAGATTGGAATCCCTGCAGCAAGGCTGAGTGAAGCCTCCTGAGCACTCTGTGAAGTTGTTACTACCTCTACAACTGTTTTCCATCCACAGGTTTTGTGAAATATCAGTAGCCTTTGAAAAATTAGCAGGGATGTGATGAGGTCAGGTTTTCAGTGTAGACCTACCTTTCAGCACTGTACCATGCATTAGATGTTAATTTTTTATTCTGGGAACTCTAAGTGGCATTTCTCATGTATGACATTTGCAGCTGTGGCATCATTATGGCTTTTAATTCCCTGCAAGTCAGCTGAAGGTTTGGAAAAGTGCATTTAAATTGAGATTTTCCTGCATAGGTATTGAACCCCTGAAACACACTGCACTCCATCCTAATGAATTCCGAGTCCAGAAATGTTTACAAGGATAATCTATTTACAAAAAGATTTTAATTTAGATTTGTAGTGGAAATTTGGCTTCCTGACTTCTTTATTTTTAAGGTCAACATCTCAGCTGGGTTCTTTGTGAGGCTGTAGCACATCATGATGTGCACATTAAAACAGATGTAGCTGAAATGGCATTGATGATGACTGTGCTGTCAAGGAAATGTGGTTTCGTTTCCTCAACTGCAATTCTCAGTACACTTGAATTTCTCCTTTATGGCTTTTCTTTCCCCCCTAAATGAAGATGACATTGTTTTTAACATAATAGCTCCTCCTGTGCCTTCCACATCCACATAGCCTTGCACAGTGGTTGTAGGGGAATTGGTTCTCTCCAACATGCTCATGTGTGGAGCTTTGTGCAATATTTTTGGCTTGTCTGAATTCTAGGAATAAAACCAGGAGATGCTGCTGGAAGTCAGGGCTGTTTGAGTGGGGAGAGGAAATACAACCAACCTCCCTCCTCCAAGCAAAAAAAAAGGGAAAATATCCCAGCTCCTGTCTCTCCTTTTGGGGTCCCTTGGGGGAAATCCATCTGGCTCCATCCTGCAGGCTGGGGGATCCTCTCTTAAGTGTCTTTACTCCTTGTAAAGCCACATGAAGAGCTGTGACATCCCTACCTTACCCTGGGTTTTGGAAACACTCTCAGGAAGCTGAAAGCTAATTTTACATCGTGTTTGCTGGAACCTGCCAGTCATCTCCCTTTTCCTGATGGTTGATTTATCCCCAAAGTGTCTCTGTGGGCATTTTTTATCTTCCCTGTCAGTGTTGGTGACACTGAAGCGTTTCAGGATGGACTGTGCAAAGAGAATCACTCTCCTATTTCCAAAGGGCACATCTTTGGTTGTGTCCAAATCTCCCCTCAAATCCCTTATTTCATGTCTCCCTTCTCTCCCAGCACAGCTCAGCTTTTACCTGGAGCAGATACTGAAGCTCAGTCCATTATTTCTTCATGCACTGCCTTGCTAGGATTGAAGAGAAGCTGCTTTTTCCTCTAACCCTTTTATCCCATGTGGGGTATTAATCTTTAAGAAGAATTTTTAACCCAAGTTTGGAGATTTTTCATTCTTCAGCACCCATTTTTTTTCCCCAGCTACTCTCTTACTTTTCTTACACTACAGGCATTGTCCATATTTGAAATTTCAGGGAGATTTGTTTCCATCTTGCCTGTTTTCCTGTAAAGCTGAAATAATGACAAGGTAGGGATCAGTGTTGCCTGTTTTGAGCATTCTTGTCTTTCATGATACCTCGTGGACAGCGAGTAAGGAATTTTGAAACAGAAACTGCAGAAAGCAGGTCAGACCTTGGGATCTTATTATGGAATCAACAGAGCAGCTTGGAAGTGCCATCTCCTGTATTTTTTTTGTACCTTTAGATGCATCTAAACAAAGGAATCCCATCAAAATAACTGGCTTTGCTGCTGGATAATCCCGAGGCTGCCCAAGGGATGTGGATCCAGGTCAGATTTATTGTCCATAATGAGGTGCACTGAGACCTTCAGCTGAGCCTTGAAGCTGAAGCTCAGAAGGAACATGTGCCTGAAACCACAGCCCTTCTTTTTGAAGGAAATACTCTATTTGTAGAGCGAAGCTGAGATTTGTGGAGCGCTCATGTTACTTGTTTCTGGGAATTTCTTGTAATAGGCCTCCAGTGTTCAAAAAAAGCTCATTTTAGACACAGATACCCTTCCTATTCTTTTATTAACAACCAAAAAAAAGCACCAAGTAGGTTCCTGAGGCATGATATTTCTGGACAGACACCTTGAGGATTTGTCTCTCTCTCCTTCCTCAGTTTATACAATTATTTTAAGCTGTTTATGTAGGTGCCTGGATTCTTTGCTGCTGACTCCACAGAAAAAAATCCTGCTGTTTTCCTTTGAAAGGGCTTTTGCCTGCCAGGGGAAGGGCTCTGGGTGGATTCCTACCTTGGAGGTGACCTCCTCAGTGGATGAACTTGCCAGCCAGACCATTAAATCTTGGGGGAATAAACAAAGGCAGGTCCTACTGGAGTCATTCTGCATGTCTTGGCTCTGGGTGGGGGTTCCTTCCGTTGCCTCTAGCAGGCAAATGTGGTTGTTGCTGATTTATGTTACTGAAGGGGAGACAAGTTCTGGGAGTCCTCCCTGCTTAATGGGGCTTTAATTGGGCTTCACTGAATAACCTCATCAAAAGAAGGCCACATTTCACCAGGTGATTCAAAACTTCAAAGGCTGCTGTGAAATAACAACCCCAGAGCCCATTTAGTCCCTGCCCTTCTCAACACGAAAGAGGGGAGCTTGCACTTGAGTTGTTTCTCCTTCACTATGGGCCACAAATGTGTGTTTTCTCATTTGTTTCTTTATTTTAAAGGGAAATAGAAATGACTTTGGGAGTCATTCCCTTCCACAGGGGTGAATGTGATGAGAATAAACTGCCTTTTACCAGTGTGAGAACAGAAATGCCACAGGAGGAATTCAAGCAGAGGGTAAGTTAAATGGAAGACTGTGCAAGGCTGAGAGCAGCTGGGGGAGATTTCTGCCACTCTGCCACGTCTGTGTCAATTTAAACTGACATTTCCCCCTTTCTCCTCTGCTTTATTGTTTCATTGCAACCTCAGCCAAAGGGGTGGAAGCTGAGAGCTTTCAGGCAGCAGAGCTCCTGCTGCTAAAACCTTCCATCAAACTTGCCCCAGCACCTCTTCCTCAGCACCATTTACCTCAGCTGCTTCCCCTGTCCATTCTGTTTGAGCTAATTGTGAGCACTGAATATGCTAAAATAAGTCAAGCTGCATCCTTCTGTTTAACAAATGATGAATTAATCTTCCTTCTGCATGTGTCTTTTGAGTCAAATGGGTATTTTATGTGACACATGAATAGCATTGTCTATTTTACCTTTTCTGGATCTAGGTAGAATTTAGACCTGTAAAAAAGAAATGATCCAAGAAAAAATTAAAACTGAATGAGTAAATATACAGAAATACACAGAAAGATTCCCTTTGGGGGGAGAAAAAAAAAGTTTTGAAAAATTTGGGGGTTTTGGAGCCCTAAAAAAGGATAAAGTTTTACTGATTTGTTAATCCCTTAGTTGAGGTGTAGGGAATTTGCACCAGCTCCTCAGTGCTCTCCACTGAGGTTTCCCTCTGCTTTAAACACTGGCTTTGGAGCAGACTGCTAAAACTTGTGCTCTTCCTAATGATTGTCCTTAAATTAAATACTTCAGCCATACAGCACGCAGAGAGGGGCAAGAATCAAAACCCTTTTCATAGCTGAGTTGTCCAGGGAGACGCTTCTGAGATGTTCAGGTCTAAATTGATGCTTCTGAGATGGTCAGGTCTAAATTAATGTTTCTGTCCTCTGGTCAGGCTTTGTGCTTTGCAGGATCTGGGCAGAAGGGAAGGAGTTTGATGGCCCCACTGCCCTGGAGTGGGAGGTGGAACAGTTCTGTAATTGTGGGGACACGTAGAAGGCATTCAAGTTACACAGGTGGCAAGGTCATTAGGAACAGCAACAGCCTCCTGTTACACAATTTGACAGGATTGTGAAAAAACAGCAATCTTTGAGCCTTAAAGCCTTGTTTTTAATGAATTAGATGGAGGGAAGGAGTCAGTGGATCAATTAACTTAAATGTCATTGTCTGCCTCTGCTGTGCCCTTTGGGGTCAGTGAGCCTTGGGTTTGTTTCCCTCCAGCTGGGGATGGATGTGCAGGGGCTGGATGTGCAGCTGGGAGAAGGCTCAGGCTCTGCTTGCTCCAGACACCCACAGCTACTTCCTAATGCTGCTGAGGGCTTGTCCTGCAGAGGAGACAGAGGGGATAGGACTGGGATATTCCAAATCTTTTCAATAGATAAGGGTTTCTTTCCCTGCTAGCAATGCTGTGCTTGCTGAATGCACTCTAGTCCGGCTGCCCCAGCCTTTAGCCCTGAGGAGACAGGGATCTTCCAGCTGTGTACAGCTGTGTACAGCTGAGCCAGTTTTAGGCAGGGAGTGTGCCAGGGTCTTGGGATTGCACCAGAGTGACAAGTAAAACCTGTCTCTGAATTAACAGGCCTGAAATTGAAAAATGACCATTTGGTTGGGAAGAGTGAAGGTGTGGAAAGAATGCTCGGCTTAAGGAGCTTATCTAATCTCAGTCTCCTTCAAAAGTACTAGCCTGACCGTAAATATTAAAGTTCTTTTTAGAGGTAATAGCCAGGAATGCTTCCTAACCACATGAGGATTTACCATTCCTGAACAGCTAAAAAGCTGCAACTAATATGAACTAGGAAAACTCCATGAAATGGAGCATTTTGCAACATCGGTGTGTTGGGACTGGAGGCTCCCTCTGTGTTGCCCCTTAAGCCAAGCCCTGGGCAGGAATTGCTGCAGGAGCCCCAGGTGCTGATTGCTGCTCCTCTGTAACCCTGCAAGAGAACTTTCAGGTTGTTATGATGCTCCCTGAGTGAACTGCAGGGTTTTTCTGGCCTTTCCCCTTCCTGGGGTCGTGTGAGAGCAAGGAAGGTTCCTGCCAGGGAGGTGCCCCCAGCCTGCAGACACCTCCTGTGCTCCTCCCCAGAGACAGCTACTCTAGACACTGGAGCTGGTGTTTATCCTCTGGGCCTGGGCTCCATCAGTTTGCCCAATTTATGTTGGGAAGAGACAGTAAAACTGCTGCTTACAAGAGTTCTGTCTGCACCCTCTACAGCCAGGAAACCCCCCGTGTCCCCTGGTTGGGGGGGCGGTGGGACCACCCCAGGAGCAGGGCTGGGGTCTGGTGAGGCTCCAGGGTTTGCTCTGGCTGTCACAGCTGGGATGGGGAGGACACATCTGCACACTCCAAGAGGTGGTGGCAGCAGAAAAGACCCTGTAAGGGGATTAGGAGATAATATTTGGGCTCTTTTGTGGGACAAGACATTGCAGGGGATGGGAAGGGTGAGACCTCCTGCAGAGGTGCTGAGAAGGAGCAAAGGCTAAAGCTGGGTAACATCAAGTGCTGACCAAGGTCTGATATCCCCAAGGACACTTGGGAGGGATTGATACCACTGGATACTCGTGGTGGGGAAAGGTAGAACTGCTGGTCCAGTCACTTGCCTGGTGTAAAGCAGCTGCTTGATTGGTGATCTGCTTAATTGTTTTGCTAAAGCAGCTGTCTCTGCCTTAGCAATTTGGAAGAAATGACTGATTGAAGAGAAAACATTAATTCTAGCCCATACTTGAACTTGACTCTTTTTCCTTTGGGGCAAGGAGAGAATATCCTGTAACTCTTCTCTACTTGAAATCCCTTGAATACCTGCCCTATGCCTTGTCCTCTTGTAAAAAAAGGGATTTTTACAATCAGCTGGATCTCACCAGGAGCTTCCTCTTCTCCTCAGCAGCCCAGACTCAGAATGGAGGAGCTCTGTCAATTTAGAGCAGTTTGACAAACTATTCAATTGAGGCCCCAGTGGAGCACTCGAGGAGCTCTCATTCCACATCACTTGTCCTGCCTCTGTGAGAGTTAGAACTCTCGACAGGTTTGGATTCCATTTCAATTCATTCACCAGTCCTGTAACCATGGGTAACAGCAGAACTGGTGTGGCTCTGTGCTGCTGCAAGGAGGCTGTCAAGGGTTGTCAGGTTTGAAAATCAACTTGCTTTGATGACTCTTCTGTTCTGTAGCATTTACCTGAAAAACCTGTTTAAAAAGTATTTTCCTTTTTTTTTTTCTTTTCACAGCATTTGAACTAAAAAGCAAAATAGAAGAAGTTCATGGATGCCTTTGTAAAGGACTGGTATGTTGCCACACATATAAGATCTGGCTTGTTCTGATGTCTTCTCCCTAACAGGAAAAATAAGTTTGCTTTGTTCTGAAGTGTGTTATGAAGGATGAGGTTCAGAACAGGCTCTTCCTTCCCTCCTGTGACAGGCAGGATCGGAGGGGCCACGACCCCTTGGAGTCTTTAAACCATTTGTCACTGTGGAAGTGCCAAGGGGATAAATCTGCCTGTGGTCAGTAAGGGTTTCAGGGCTTGGCTTTTCCTTTTCTCTCCTGTCTGAACATCTGCCTTTGACTCCCATGCTGGGAGGGAGGAGGGTCCCCTTTTCATGTGCCACCTGATGGCCACATCCCATGGGCACATCTGCAGCAGTAGGGACACCCCACTGACTGTGCATGATTAAAATAATCTAAGGCAAAGGGTAAAAACACTTAAACAGCAAGCCCAAAGCAAAATCATTATTTAAAATCTACTACCTCATTGTTTTAAATAAAGCTGTGCTCATCTTGAGTCAAATCCTACCTCCCACTGAAATCCTTCCCTCAAAACTCAGGCCTCAATTACAAGCCTGCCTGAATTTGCACACAGATATTTGACTTTCTTGGTACAACAGTAAAGATATGGCAGGAAGCTGTAAACACTTCTTTATCTTGAGCACTGTGTTGAAGACTCTAGAAATCCCTCCAGGCTCCAGAAAACATCCCATGGGTGCTAAAGCTGCTCTCTAAGCTTTAAATTATCAAAAACTCAAACAGCAGAAACAGGGGCACAGCAATTGTGTTAGACCAGCAGGGACAGAAAAGTGGTGAGAGCCCTAAAGATTTTCTTGCTCTCCCTTCTGGGCTCTGTTACAAGCTCAGACTTTGCTGCTCTGCCTGTAATGTCAGGTTTTTAAACTGGATGAGATTTTGCTCCCTGAAGTACCTGAGCACTTACAGGTGAGTTGTTCCTAATTAAACGTCTTGCTGGAGAGTGATGGCAGCTTCAGAGGGGTCTTAATGAACATGAAGCCCAACGTGGGAGGGTCAGAGCTGGCAGGGAGCAAAGCCAAGACACCACGAGGTGAGGAGCAGAGTGTTCCTGCTTCCCCTGCTTCCCCTGGCAGTGCAGGCAGGCAGAGGTTTCCCAATCTGGGGAAGGTGAGCACGGTTTTGGAAGGCTAAATTTAGCAGGGATTAAACGAGCTCTTAATTAAGCAAATATTCCTCCTGCTGGCCTTCCCAAATTATTCAATAACTGAACAATTATAACGGGCTCAGCAAGTAATTACCATCCACTCCAGGCACTGCCCTCGCCAAGCGCAGCCTTGGAACCCGCCAGCTGTTAATGTGCCAGGGAGTGAATGCATCAATGTGAGTCAGAGGACTGAAACCTGAACAGGGAACACCCCACAGCTCCCAAGGCCATGCAGGGAAAGCTGCTGCCCCTCACTGAGCCTGGGGCTGTGTGGTCCCTTCCACACTGAAGGTCCAGCAGAAAAGCCACCAGCATGGGTGGGAGCTGCAGCATTATGTTTTTGTGGTGCTCTGGCCAGGGTATAAATGTTCCTGATGGTGGCTGTGCCTCACAAGGCTTTGCAGAGCTTAATGTGCATCTCCACGTGGGGAAGCCACCACCCTAGTCACTGAGCAGAAGGGGGAAAGCAGGAGGTAAAGCCTCTGAGAACACAAGGTATTTTGGGTTGTGAATTCAGCCATGTGTTGGTCCGAGTTTAACTGGTGTGTTAAACAAGAACAGTCTCAGGTGTAGAAAAGCTTTTCACCCGTGGTTTTGAAACCAGGCTTGGAGATGTGTCACAAACACTCCTTTTCATGGCTCATCACTTGTATCAGTGCCCCTCTGGTGCCCATCTCCTCACCCCCTATTTCCACACCAGGTGTAAAACCTCATTACAGGAGAGCTGATGTAGCATTGCCTTCCTCAGGCTGCTCTCAGCCTAAAGCCATTTGCTCGTGCTCTCAGTAATGACTAATTCAGTGTGACATTAATTATTTCACTTCTGCATTTTGCAGGTAGGGTAGCTGTTGAATCCTTTCTCCCATGCCTGAGGCCCCTCTTGTCCTCCTTCCACGGGCCCCTCTGGCTCTGTGAATACAAGAACCAGAATCAGGGGAGACACAAACAATTTTTCCCACACTACAAAGTTAGAGGTATATTGGGCTAAACCCCAAACTTCTTACTTTTATTGCTGAATAACAGACAGACAGTGAATCCCCAGAGCACACAATGCCTGGGAGAGAAAATCCTCATTTATATGGATGGAGGTAAATGGCCAAGTGATGCTCCAGCCCTGTCCCCATCCCTTCAGTGTGTCCCCCCCATTGAACCCAGCTCTGCAAGGAGCTGTTCCTCTAACACTGGGCACCACAGGCTGTGGGGCTTCACTTTCCCCTCCGGAAAAGATTGACCCAGTGCTTTGAAGTTTGGGAAATATTTGCAGTAATAAACTAGCCTTTGTATTAAAACAAACAAACACATGAAAGCAAAGTTACCGGGTTGTTATTTCCTCTGCTTCTGTTGTTGGGAATTAATTGTGCTGTGCCTCAGGCAGGCGGAGGTTCCTCGACAGACTTAATCATTCCAAAGAGATGCCAACACCAAAATGACAGGGAAGTTCTGTTGTGTTTAACAGTTGGTAATGAGTGTTGGGATAAATCTTTCTGTTCAGCCTCCTCTGCATGGATAAGCTGCTGTTAGAGCAGCCTGAGGCACAGGCTCTGCCTTTACCTGCACTCACCCCAGTGCTCCCAGCCTGTCATGTGGAGAAGAGGCTCCCAGGAGGTGAAGAAGACAGATTTTCCTTCCCCACTGTATCTCCTGCTATTATTTCTCACTCTAGAGAGGGTATTGATGCACTGAGATGATGGTGCTTTTATCAGGAGGCTGATTTCAGCTGCCAGGGCTGGGGTGAATGATCATCTTCACTGCCCAGCTCCGTAAATCAAAACCAGAGAAGTTCTGAAACACAAACCTTGCCTGTGTCCAACCATGAACAGCTCTCCTGAACCCTAAGTTATCCCTCCAAGGAGACATTTTCCCTTCCCTATGTAGCATCTCTCATCCAAGGATTTCCAAACCCTTCACACACATCAGTGACATCCTAAAACACTTGTAGAGACCCTGGAAACAGCGTGGAGGTTTTCCAGGCACTCAATGAAAGCAGCACAGGAGCAGGTGACTTCCCAAGGTCATTTTTAGGAGCCAGGACTCCTGAGCTCCCCCTATTTCAGTTCATCCCCCTCTTCAGCTGCAGCAGGAGCACCACCTCGACAGGCATCTCCAGCATCACCTCCCTGTAAATCTCTCCTGCATTTTATTCACCATCGTGCTCCAAGCCTGCCTGAGTTATCAACAGCATCAGTGCTTTGAGGATAAGCAGCCTCAGAGTCCCCACCAGCAGATGATGAGAAGGAAAATAAATATATACACCAGTGGGGTCAGGTAACCCCTGTGAGCACGGGGCAGGTGGGGGCTGCAAACTCCCCAGGTATTTCTGCTACCAGCCCTTAATGTGGGCACTGCCCAGGGGCAGAAAGCTGCTTTCAAAATGTGGTGGCCTGAGGTAAGCAGGGCTCCAGCTGATTTTATAATAATGCCATTTCCCTTCTACAGCGTTCAATGGAAGGAAAAAAAAATCTGTTGCATAGAAAAAGCAGAAACTCAATTTAAAGCTGGGAGTTCTGGGATTTTTGAGTAGTGTAATGCTGGGAGCTGGCTGGGAGCCCACACTCTCCAAAGGGAGGATGCTGCTGGAGCTTGGCACAGCAATGGTGCTGCCTGTTGCTCTGCACAGCCTGTCTGGGGGGACCTGCAGCTCCCAGGAGCTTTAGGTTGTCCTCTCTGCCTGTGTCTTCAAGGGTGCTGCTGTGCCCCCACTTTTAACAGTTAATTCTTCTCCATTCTTTCAGGCTCAGTGTCCCCTGAGAAGGAATTGCTCTGTAGAGCCTTTTCCTGCAGGTTCCATTCTCAAACGTCAAGCTGGTATTTCAAGTCCAAGAGGCAGAGGAGCCGTGGTGGATTTCATGGACACCCCTGGTTTGCAGGAGCTGAAGGGGGAACTGTCTCTAGCAAGGCTGTGTTTATGGACACACCACATTTAGCTTCAGGAATCTCCCTTGCTTTGTTTGGATGGAAGCATGTTTGGTTCTAGTTAAGAATTCAGGAGCTGAATTCAAGATCCTAACGGGAATGCACAAGGAAAGACTAACAGCATCTCAGGGAGAGAGTGGCCAAAACAAGCTGGGACAAACTTGGCAGGTTTCACCCCTCCAGCATTAGCCCCACTTTGGTTTTAGAGCTGTTTCCTCTGCCAAGCATGGCTGATATCACTGGAGGTTTGATTTTGCACAAACTTATTTACTGCTTTCTCCGGGTGTTTGGATAAAGGGTGGGATCTCCCACAGTACTGAAGTTTAGTCTGCTCTAATAAATTCAATTAATGCTTTTTCACCTCATTCCTCACTGTAGAAGCATTCCTAGTGCTTACCAAAATGTTTTATTTAAATTGAAATTCAAATTATAAATGGATAGAAAAGTAGAGCCCAAATGCCAGAAGACTTCTACAGGATTCATTTCTCCCTTTCCTCTTTTAATTGTCCCTTTCTTGGGAGGGGAACTAAAGGAAAATGTTCCAGTTTTGCTATGGTATATTCCACTGGGAATTTCTCTGGGGACAAGATGGCTCTGGTTGGGACCACAGATCACAAAACTCAGTTTAAACCACATGAAACCTTCTAAAATGAAATTAATCTCCCCCAAAGGTGATAAACCCCACACCAGAAACAGTGTGGGCAGCAAGCTGCATTCCTGAGCAGAAATACGTATGACTTTTAAAAAACCCTTTTGAAATACGTCCCGTTTAGGATTTAAATATGCCTGTATTTAATACAATATTGATATATGACGAACTGTTTTCAGTGGTGGGTGTCTGACAGAACCTTGCTGCATCCCAGAGGTTTGGCTGAGGGAGCAGCAGTGAGTTCCTCCATCTGCTCTCCCAAACTCAGCCTGAGCCATCCAACCCCTCCCAATGCTTTGCCAGCCACTGGCACATCCTTTCTCTCTGCTGAGCTTTAGACACATTCCCAAACAAGGGAAAACCCCTTGTATAATGGTAATAACAATAACTTTAAAGGATGCTCATACCCTGTGAAGCTGTGGCTACTGTTTTGAAGAGAAAGAAATATATTTCTTACAACCCACAGCCAATAAGTCCGAGTCTCTCTCTATTCCCCAGAAAAACTTGAAGCTAGCAGCAAAACCCAATATTATAAGGCAGAAAACCCCAGCTGGGCCAAAGTGCAGTTAGTCAGCAGCTCTGGGTGTTTCTGTGGGTGCTGGCTGGGAGGATGCTGTGCAGAATGACAGGAATCAAGAGAGTCTGGCTTTGGCATGGGAAGAACCGTGGGAGAGCAAAGTCAATGCTTGGAAAAAGCTTTTCTCTTCTCAACAGATTTCCCCCTTCACTTGTAGCACCATTCTTCTTTAAAGCTATTAAATGCTGTGATGCAGTCAGGCTGTGTCCTGATTTTGTGCAACTTGTTTTGTTTTTAAAGCCTAAACCAAAAAGCAAATCTTCCTGGGAGCTGGGGATGGGAGATTTGCTGCTGCCACCAGAGGGACTTTGGAACGCCCCGGGAAAGCTGAGAGTCCTCACAGGAGAGAGACAAACTTCCCAACAAAGCTGCCTGACTTTCTGGGGCTGCCCCGAGGCTTTCTGAGCTTCTGCATTATCTGTGCCCGTGGTTTGAGGGCTCAGGTTCGAGGGGGATGTTTCCCCTCTCACCATGAATAGGTTATAACCCATTATGAACTCACTCTCGTTCCCCTTGGCCAATGCAATGGGCAGCAAGTTGTGCCTCTTGTAGCTCAAGGTACAAAATGCTCACGACGTGCCCTCTCCTTTGGTGGCTTCCCTGGTGCCCAGCACACACCAAACACCAAGGCTGGCTGCTACACCAAGAGTTAAAAAGCTCATGACTGAATTGTACTGGGGGGCTTTGGGGCATCGATTGCAAGTTTGGTTTTGAAAAGCGGCGAGAAAGAAATGGGTGACTGAAGGTGAAGGTGGCAACAATTCCACAAGGTTCAAGGGGATTCCCTTGTGGCTGGTGGAAACAACCACTCTCACTTGTCCCACAAAGAATTGGTATTTTGGCTTTTCAAGTGAAAGTGGATAAATGGCCATTGCAGCAGATCAAAGGAAGAGAGAGAGTGCTCAGCATGAAACTGCTTTTCTTTCTGGGTTGGTGGTTTTTTTGGTTGGTTGGTGGGGTTTTTTGTTTGGTTGGTTTTTTTTCTTTTTTCTTTTTGTTATAACCCCCTAAATCCTAAGGGCTGTTGGAAAATATTTTCTAGTCATGAAACTATTTTCTTTCTTGTAAAGCATGTTTGGAGTTTTGCAGTGACAACCTCTGATCCAACAAGAAACAGGCTGTTGCCTCTCCCCAAATTCCCATTTCCCATGTTGCTGAAGCAGTGGCTGCATCACTGAACCTGCAGCAGCATTTCATTTGTATTAAAACCCCCAAAGCATTAAGAACCACAGCATTACAATGATCTGGGTATGACAAACGATCCCAGGGTACACAGAGCTTGATTTCCTGGAATGTCGAGTAGCCAAAGGAAAACTGTTTTCAGGGAACTCTCCACAAGTTCAGTTTCAGCCCAACTGACCCTGTTACTCAGCCCTGGCCTGAGGTGATTCTGATTTACCTAAAGTGGCACAATACACAGAATGTGCAAAGTCTCACCACCCAAATCCTGGTTATGTGTCTATCTCAATTTCCATACACTTCTGTAACCTCTGTGCTTGTGGACACAAGATGTTTTTAAACTCCTGACTTTGGGGAAATCTGACTCATCCTTTTCAGTGCTGAGGACAGGTAATACCTCTCCCTCACGTGGGAAACAGCCTGGGCTGCCTCACATCAGCTTTGCATGGCTGAGGAATGCTGAGATCCCAAACCCAAACCAACACCCTCCCCAAAACACTCTGGGTACAGGTAAAATACCCCTCCCAGGTAACCAGAAGGTTGTGTCAGCCCCAGATAGGGCTCTGTGCAGCAGCAATCCCCTTCCAAAGCAAGCTACCAGATTAATTTGGGTTTGTTCTTAAGGAAGATACATGAAGACTGTTCTCCTTGTTCCCAAAACACAGCACACCAAGAAGAGGCAATAACTGCCCACTTACAGACAACAGGAGCTGAGTTAAAACTTCTCCTGCAGGATATTTATGAAGTGGATCAAACCTACTGACTCTTGGCAGTTTAACTGGTCTGATGGGACAGTAAGAGGGATGTTGTTTATGTAATTCATCTTTTAAATTGAGCTCTGATCCCCAGGAGTACAAGAGGCTCCCGAGGAGTGGTGTTTGTGAAGGTCTGCGCCGTGTCAGCTCCCTGAAGAGCCATCATTCATCACACACAGCAGCATCCTGGGCCTGCTGGCCTGTTCTGGGTGTGAAACAGGCTCTCCCTGGCCCCAGTGACGTGTTTTGTGGGCATCATCAAATGTCTCTGGTTAGAATAACCTTGGGGGGGTTTATCAGAGCCTGCTGGGACAGGGGAGCAGCGCTGGGATGGGGCCAGGATGAGGCACACACTGAGTGAAAACCCTGATGAGTGACAAATATCATGGACTCACACACTGGTTTGGGTTGGAAGGGACCTTAAAGCCCATCCAGTGCCACCCCCTGCCATAGGCAGGGATACCTTCCACTGTCCCAGGTTGCTCCAAGCCCTGTCCAATCTGGCCTTGGACACTTCCAGGGATGGGGCAGCCACAGCTTCTCTGGGCAACCTCACAGTAGAGAATTCCTTCCCAAAATCCCATCCAACCCTGCCCTCTGGCAGTGTGAAGCCATTCCCCCTTGTCCTGTCCCTCTATTCCTTGTCCCAGGTCCCTCTCCAGCTCTCCTGAAGCCCCTCTAAGCACTGGAAGGGGCTCTGAGGTCTCCCAGAGCCTTCTCTTACCTTTGTTACTCTTACATGGGAGTGGCTTCCAGCCTCGGAAATGGGAACCAAAGGAAAAGTAACAACAACTTCAGGATTAATTAAAAAATTAAATATTTTCTGAAAAGCTCTCAAAACCTGCCGAGTCCTGCTCTCCCTGCCAATTCCCAGCATGAGCTGTGCCTTAGTCCCCCTATTTCATAAGGGAAGGGCACCATCAGGTCTATTCAAGCTGCCCAGTTTGGTAGTCTGTGCAGCACTGGCACATCACAAAGTGTTTCAGGGACAGCCCTGTGGTTAAAAAGTAGTATGAGCACAGTGAGTTACTTATTCCCATCCCCCAAAGGCCCCCCAACTACCACATCCCTAGACAGAATTCCTGATGGCAGGCACAGGAATGTCCTTCCTCGCTCTCCATCCAACATGTGTCCCGAAGGGTTGATTTTTCTGTGGGCTCAGTGCCCAAAATCCAGCGTGTCTCTGTGCCCTGTTCTCTGCTGGGGAGTTGGCACTTGGTGTCTCTGCCTTAGCACAAACACGCCCTGAAGTTTGATGTGGGACACGAGAGGATCATCCAAGGACACAGGAACGCAGGCGAGGGGAAGCCTGATGATGGCCCATTTTTAATCAGCATTTGTTTTAGGAACTGATATTTTTACATTGTTTAAATGCTTACAGGCACCTCTAGGATCCGTGGTGCAGGTTTACTGCAAGGTGCCAGGGAGGGAGAAAATGAGTAGAATACATTGAGGCAAAATGCTTTTTGATCAAAAGAAATTTGTCTCTTTTATGATGAGTTTTTCCTGATAGAGGACTCGGTCATTTTTGAGTGACAGGATTATAAGATATTTTTCTTTCCTTCCAAGGTAAATTTTCAGGATTTTCAAGCCCTGTTGACTTTTAAGAAAGGGACGAACTTAAAAAAAAAATAAAAAAAGTCAGTGGCAAATTCAAATCACCTTAGGTAGAAACCTTGAAATTTGACAAGGTTTTTTTAGGTAATCCTGTGGCTTCTGACAGCTTACCTTGTGGGTTTTGAATGCTTGGAGTTCAAAGTGCTGCTGCAATGAGTTTTAAAATAGAGACCTTAAGCTCGATGAAACTATAGTGCACCTGAATGTAACAGGAAATAGGAAAAGGGGCTTGAGGGTCTCTTCACACACCCCAGAAACACACAGTGGTGGCGCCCAGGGCAAACCCAAGGCTTGCAGCTAAACTGAGCAATCCTGGGCTCATTTCAGACTTCTGCAGCTCTGACCCAGCCTGAAGACAGCACTGAGAAAGCACACAGGAGAAATGCCGTGTGGAGCTGGAGCCCAGCAAAACAGGGCAGCGTGGGAAGAGTTTGTGTCAGAACTGAACAAAGTGTCCACCTCATCTTCTGCACCCAAAACCCTCCAGGATCTGTCCCGAATGGCCACTGGCTCCCAGTGTGACCCCCTAAAAGCCGTGAGCCAGCTGGGAATTCAGACTCATCTCCCAGTACTTGGGTTCACACAACTCCCTTGCCTTTTACTAGAAAAAAGAGTTTTTTTAGGACCCTTCAGGGCTGAGGGGTCCCAATGCCCTACCTTGGCCAGACGCTCTGCTGGTCCTGGTGTCTCCGGAGCGCCTCCTCTTCCTCACTTGTCCTTGAGCGTGGCCATGCCCAGGGCCTCCGAGCTGTAGTCGTACTGGTTGCTGGAGGACATGGAGCGTCCCCAGGAGCACTGCAGGTTGGAGCCCCTCTTGCGGAAGGACGACGTGAACCTGTAGAAGTTGCGGTGCCTGTTGCGCAGGTACTCGCGGTAGTTTTTGGTGAGCAGGGTGTAGAGGAAGGGGTTGATGCAGCTGTTGCTGTAGGTCAGGCAGGTCACCAGGTAGTTAATGCACTTCTGG
Source organism: Anabacerthia variegaticeps (assembly GCA_035583185.1). Lineage (NCBI taxonomy): Eukaryota > Metazoa > Chordata > Aves > Passeriformes > Furnariidae > Anabacerthia > Anabacerthia variegaticeps. The sequence continues at coordinate 8,548,489 of JAWWEW010000042.1, read as the reverse complement.
GTTTGGTTGGTGAGCTGCAGGGAGCTGCTGTAGAGCCGTACCAGCTGCCAGATCCAAAAGGGCAGGAAGCAGGCCCAGAAGACCAGCACGATGCTGAAAATCATGATGAGCACCTTCTGTCGGGGGGACCTCTTGCTCTTCTCCTTGTGGGGGGGGTTCCTCTGGGACTCCAGGTAGGTCCTGGCCAGGCGCGTGTAGAGGAAGCCGATGATGATTCCCGGGGCCATGATGCTGGTGCTGAAGAGCACCGTCAGGTACGTCCTGTAGGCGTCCACGCTCCAGGTGGGCGCGCACATCCTCTTCACCTTGCCCTCCGCCTTGCCGCCCTCGGTCAGGGTGACCATCAGCATCATGGGCAGGGTGAGCAGCAGCGACACCGACCAGACGGCGCCCGCCGTGACCTTCCTGTAGCCCCGCGAGCGCTTGAGGGTGTCCAGGGGCCGGGTGACGGCCAGGTAGCGCTCGGTGCACATGAGGGTCAGCGTGAAGATGCTGGCGTGCATGGTGAGCAGGTCGAGGCTGAGCAGGATGCGGCACCCCAGGTCCCCGAAGTACCAGTCCTGGGCCAGGTAGGTGCACACGATGAAGGGGATGGTGGAGAGGTAGAGCAGGTCGGCCAGCGCCAGGCTGACGATGGAGCTGTACATGGGGGCGGCGCAGCGCGCAGAGTGGCACATCACCACCAGCGTGTAGACATTGCCGGCCACCCCGGCCACGTACATCACCGACAGCACCGTCCCGAAGGCGGACGGGATGAGCAGGGGGCCGCCCGCGGGGGCAACGCCGCCGCCCCCCGACGCGTTGCCCCCTCCCGCAGCCGTCCCGTTGGGCTCCATGGGCGGCACCGGCCCCGCACCGGCCCCGCACCGGCCCCGCAGCTCCGCGCCCCGCCGAGCGCCGCTCCGCCCCCGCGGGAGGCAGGGCCGGGCAGGGCTGCCCCCGGGGAAGGGGTGTCCCGGGGGAAGGGGTGTCTCGGAGAAGGGGTATCTCGGGGAAGGGATGTCCCGGCGGAAAGCGATGTCCCGGGGAAAAGGACTGACCCTGGGGAAGGGGGTGTCCCGGGGGAAAGGATGGCTCGGGGGAAAGGGATGTCCCCAGGGGAAGGGATGGCTCGGGGGAAAGCGGTGTCCCGGGGAACGGATGGTCCGAGCTAAAGGGATGTCCCGGGGGAAAGGGATGTCCCGGGTAAAGGACTGACCCTGGGGAAGTGGGTGTCCCGGGGGAAAGGGATGTCCCGGGGGAAAGGGGTGCCTCTGGGGAAGAGCTGACCCCCGGAAAGGACTATCCCCTGGGGAAAGGATACCCCCCGGGAAAGGATGCCCCAAGGAAGGGCTGGTCCCCCGGAGAAGGGATGCCGTCCGGAGAAGGGCTGCCCTGGGGAAAGGGATGTCCCGAGGAAGGGCTGCCCTGGGGAAAGGGATGCTCCCCGGGAAAGGGATGTCTCGGGGAAGGGGTGCCCCTGGGCAAGGGCCGCCCCTGGCCCGCCGGGGCTCCCCCTCTCCGCGCCCCCGGACCCCCCGCACCCCCGGGGGCCGCCCGTATAGGTGATGTGCGGGCCGGGGAGGGCTCCTGGAGCCGCGTTCAGCCCCGGCGGGGCCCCGTCGGAGAGCGGGGAGCCGATGCGGTGCCGGGCGCGGGTGCGGGTGCGGAGCGCCCCGCGGACCGAGCCCCGCCGAGCAGCGGAGCGCGGCGGGCGCTGCCGGCAAAGTTCTCCTGGCCGCGCCGCTGGAATCCGGCTTTTCCTTCCGCGGGTGGCATCGCTGGCGGCGGGTCCGGCGCTCCCCTTCAAGGCATCAGCCGGAGAAATGTCCGCGGCCAAGAGGGAGAGCCAGAGGCAGCCGCAGGTGGCGGCGCTGGGGAGGTGGGTACGGAGCGGGGGCTGGAACAGCCTCTCCTCCCCGTGCAAACAGCTCCGGTTTGGAATCCTGCTCTGGAAAGCGTGGCAGCGCCGTAGGAAGGTTTAAAATCGGGCTTTAGTGACGGCTGAGTCTCCTGAAGAGGGGGGATTACAGAGTGGGATGAACGAGGGTCACAGAGACAACTTTCCCCTTAGGCTGGAAGTCTGGGGGCAGCTGCAAAATCAATAAGCACCTCACATTTTAGAGAAAGCAGAGATTAGGGCAATCCATACTCAAAGAACAGCTTTTCAAGGCTACCAGAGTGCTGTATTTCCTCAGCTCCCATTGATTTCCAATAGGAATTAACTGGCTTTTATGCCTTCAAACATGTTTAAACCAGAGTGCTAAAATGACTGCTATGTGTTTATTTGCTTGTTTTAATTCCTCCTCAAAGTGCTTTTGTGCAAATTGTCAACTGCTTCTCTGGGGCACACTACAAAGTGGTGAAAGTCTTGTTGGCTTGTAGGAGCAGGATTCAGCCCTATAAAAATATTGTTTGGAGTACTTGGTTATAATTTGCTGTGAAGAAAACACACATAACTGTGCTTTCCTTCCCAGTGCTGCTCCTCCACGTACGTGCCTCTCTCCCAACCCTTAGAGCCATATTCCATAAAGTGCTGGCTCAAACACGATTTGACTGCTGCTGAGGGAGAAGAATCTAAATTGAATTATTATTGAATTATTGTCAGGCAGGGCTTTCCTTTATCACGTTCAGCCATCGCACCGACAAAATTTCGCTCCAAGCGCTGAGGTGGAATTTTGTTTTTCCCAATGGAAGTCTGGAGCTCATCCCATGGCAGAGCCCTGGGCAGCCCTGCATTCCTGCAGGGCAGCTGGCCCCGGCAGCTGGGAATGCAGGCGGATACTTTACCAGGGCCAAATCCTGCCCGCATGGCAGGCGAGGGGATTGACTGCCCCAGACTTCAAGTGAGATCCGGATCTGGCACCAACAGAGCATCTCTGAGCACCGGGTTGTGTGCAGCTTTTGCAGTCCTGTCTCCTGCTTGTTTTGAAGCTGTTCTCCCACTGGTTTTAGATGTCTTCACTCAGTGGCCAGGGCAGAGAGCAAAAAGAGAACAGAACAGATATTTTGTTGCCTGCTGTGTTACCTGATTCATTTTATGTGTTCATGTGAGATGGTAGAGGGAAGCAATAGGTTCTTCTAGAGAGCAAATTACTTCATCTGTTTAGTAAATACCTAATTTCAACTTCCCGTTTTTTGCCTTCCAGCCCAAGAATGTTTAATTGAGCAACACTCAGCATTAGTGAGTCTGCAAGGCTCTTGTTTTCCTGAACATGTAGGACACACACATGTATCCATGGGAACTCACTGCTATTAAACTCTTCAAAAATAGTTTGCTGCCTGAAGTTGTTGTGCAGCCCAGCAAACTCTGTTCTCTGAGCAAGAGACACTTCTCCCCTCCAGCCCTCTGCTCTCACTGAGCCTCTTTTGCACCCCCACAAGCACTAACAGAGCACTGGATGAGGGGTGGAATTGGGCCTGGAGCGAGTGAGAACCGTGCTCAATCAGAATTAAAAAGGGGGAGAAGCAGGAGTCTGGGATGCTGATGTTTCCCATTTGTCTGTGGACACAAGGAACACATCTTTCAGCAGAGTGGGTGACAAGCTACCACAAGAAGGGGTGAATTTTCCATTTCTCCAGATGTCTAAGTAAGGGCTGCAAGTGCCTTTTTGGAAGTTGTATTTTAATTGAACAAGAATAGGGAGCTCAGTGCAGAATTACTGTCAGAATAAGTCCTCAGGGACTTATTGCACACAAAGCCAAGTCATCAAGGATCAAATTGTCTTTTATGAACATCAAAATCTCTTTTTTCCCATGTGTTCTTCTTGTAATATTCTAAAAAGTATTCATGGGAAAATAATTAATAATGTAGAATCATAGACTCATAGAATACCAGAATGGTTTGGGTTGGGAGGGACCTTAAAGCTCATCTTGTTCCACCCCCTGCCATGGGCAGGGACACCTTCCACTGTCCCAGGTTGCTCCAAGCCCCTTCCAGCCTGGCCCTGGACACTTCCAGGGATGGGACAGCCACAGCTTCTCTGGGCAATTCTTTGTACTTCATGTGTAAAATTTCCCCTCTGGATGCATTTGTGCTAATGCACAAAAACATACCCAGCCATCTTAAAAAATAACCCCATTTGGCATTTTATTTTCTGCTTTGAATAGGAATCTTTTTTTCAGGTGCTCCATGCCTAATTTTAGAATTTCCTAACAAAATTGTCTGCTTGTTAGGAAGTAGATAGTAGCAGTCTGTGTGGTGAGGGTTGTTGAATAACCATGTCCAAAGTGTTTTTTTCATAAACCCCTTGTTTTTCTCAGTGAATAGCTTTGTTTGGCTGTGAAGGTCACAGTATATATGGTGGGCAGCTGAAGGCTGTTGCCCTGGCAAATTGAAAGGCAGCTCTCCTTGCTCCATTCAGGCTTCCAAACTAAGTGCTGGCTGGGTGAAAGGTAGGCAGTGAGCGTTTGGAAGCTGAAGGACCTTCTCTGTAACCTGCTGTCATCCTAAAGTACCTTTTGGGTGGAATTTTATTGCTGAGAGTGAACTTTGAACTCAGGGTAGGGGACGTGTGAAATGCCACCTTTGTGTCCTCGATGTCAGCTGTGAGTGCAGCAGTGCCTTGGAGCACAGGGCCAGCCTTTGGGTGAGATGGACTTCAGTTGTGCTAGTTCTGCCTGGCCAGCAGAGCACTGATGTTTTTGGGATGTTCTTGTCACCAGGAGGATGACTCTCTTCCCATCGGATTCCTACTCAGCAGGAAGGAAAAAGACTTAACTGATCACTTGCCAAAGGATCAGGAAAGTATTTTGCTTTAGCCAAGTGCAGAGGGGTCTTGACACAGCATCCACATGAGAAGGGCAGAGACTGGGATGTCTCTGCAGAAGCCCAGGGGTGAGGTTTGTTAGATCCCCAGCACGTGCTGTCAGATGAGATCCATACATTCATTTCTTAATCCTAAACTTAGAGGCTGGAAGTTGTCATCTGTTGGTGCAGAGCCTGTAAATGGAATGCAGTGTTGCAGTGGAAGGGAATGACAGGGAGGTATGGAAAGCAACTGCAGCATGATATCCCACGGGACACACGGAGACTGAGCTGGCTGCACTGCTCACTCCATGGTGTGCACCACACAGAGCCTTGGCTCGAGCTACCAGCACACCAAGGCAGAATAGAATACACAATCCCTGCAGCCAGAACAATGTTTGTGCTCTCTCTGCAATGTGCACGGGGCTTCAGCCCTCTTTGGAACTGTTTCTGACCCAGAATGGTCGCTCAGGTGCACAGGATTATCTGAAAGCCTGGACTGTGCACACTGACTGCAGTGGAGTCACTCCCGAGCTGCAGAGCAAAAGCAAATCTGATCCCTCACTTCTGAAAGACCTTTCTATATTTACATCTGTCTGATAGAGTTGAATGTGCCCTCAAATTTAAATTTACAGGTATATTTCATTTTAAAGTTAAAGCTCTTTTTCCCCACTCAGATGTTTGAGAGGCAACTGTCCCGGTGCTGGGGAAGTCACTGGGGAGACTCTCAACCCTCTCCAAATAGGACTGTATGACAGGATCTCAGTCAGCATTATTTCAGGAGTGTCATTGAGTGGGTTTTTAAAAGCCATCCCAGATATAAAGAAAACAGGAGGGGCTGTCACAGTGCTCATGAGCAAGTGATGGTGGCATGTGAGAGGAGCAGAGTCATGGGCAGCTTGATGGATTTGCACCCACAGGGGATCTGGATGGTTCTACTCTTCTCCCTTCCCAGGCAGCACCAGCCTGGCTAGGGGGAGGCACCCCATGGGCTGCTGAGTCCAGTTCCATGCCATTTCAAGCACCACTGTAGGAGATATGAGTCCAGAGAATCTGCTCCTCAGCTCTTGCCACCAAAGTGTCCTCAGAGCCCTGCAATGAGCCCTTCAGCACTGCAGTACACCTGGCACAGACTGCAGTGGCCCCGTGAAAAGATGGGGACATCAAAGGCTTTGTCCTTGTTTTTTTTGCAGTAGAGGAAGAGTGTAAATTGTGTGCTATTACAGCGACTTTCAGGGGTAAGGGCTCTGGCAGGATTTTTAGGCCCTTCTCCTTGTGTTAAAGCATTTGAGATCGTTTTACAATGGAAAAAAATACATGTTAATAACCCCGAGTCATTTCCTGTGGAAACTCAAACCACTATTACACTTAGATTTGAACTCCTTCTCTCCCCTGAAAGGCAGAATTGTACATTGAGGAAAAAAAGAAAATCCTTCACTGTACATAAAAGTGCCAAGGAGACAGCCTTGGCTCCGGGGAGGGTTTTGTTGTTATACAACAGGGCACCTGCCCTGCCTGTGCACTGCACTGATGGTGCCAAACAGCTGGCAGAGAGCACAGGCAGAGCCAGGGAGAGCAGCAGGGTGGATTTGGCAGTCTGAGTTACCTCTTATCTTGCTGAAGAAGCTCTGGAAGTCTCATGCTCAGTGCAGTGTTGCTTTTGGTGCTTGGTTTGTTTTGGTTCAAGGTGGGAAGGTTTTTAGTCCTGTTAAGTGCCCTTTCCTACTGATGGAAAAATTATAGCATTTGTACCTGCTCATTCCTCCCTCAAAGAGGGATTGTCTCTTCCTGCAGGCTGAACTCCACTTGGAGTGTGCAAAACCTACAGCACACTGATCCCCACAACTCAACCTGTTGTTAATCAAGAGCTTCAGATACTGGAAACTCTCTTTTATTTCCTGACTTCTGTAATATTTCTTTGTCCACAAAGAGAAATTCCCTTCAGGTCTGCATTTCCTAAGAGCAACTGTGAGAGGAGCTGGTGGGGATCTGCCAGGATGGTGCATCCTGCATAAGGGAGAAGGAAACTCCTGCACTGTTTTGGAGGAACAGTTGATAAAAGAGATGTTTTCTCATATTGGTTTTATAAGAACTATATAAAAACTCTTGAGAGATGAGAGAAAAGGATGGAAGCCCAAGGAATCTCCTTTTGCCACAGAAGCAATTCCCAGTGAAGCCTCATGCTTGGTGTCTGGGTCAGAGCTAACTTGAGTCAGCAGGAGCTTTTTCCTGGATTTCAGTGGGCTTTGGAGGAAGCCAGTGGTTAAAAACCAAACAAGAATGGGGCTGGGTTCACCTTTGGTGGTGTTTGAACTGAGCAGTGACCCTGCCTTGGAGGTTGGCAGCACAGCATCCTGTTAAAGGTGGATCATTTAAAGCTCTTCCAGCAGCAGCCACACTCGGAGCATCCCAAAGCAGCGCTGAGAGCTCTCCAGCACAGCTTTGAGTCCTGGCACAGCCCCTGGAGTGAGGGTGATCTCTGGGTGTGTGACTCAAAACCTCTGTTTAGTCATTTCCCTCCTCATTACCTGCCTTCTCTTAGAGGTTTTTTCCTCCCTTGCTCCTCGGAGAGGCACTCGGTGCAGGTGTGTGTTATGCAGAAGAGGAGCCTGTGCCCCAGCCTGGCAGCACCAGGCAGGGAATCTCAGTGCTGCCAGTTTTATCTGTAAGCTGCCTCTTGCCTCCAGATCCTGGTGCCTCTGGGGAAGCTGGGAAACATTTGTTGTGTTTTCATTCAATGCTTCCCTGGCTTCATTATGTGAGGGTGTGTGTCAGAGTCTATCAGTGTCAGATGTTGCTGCTGAGAGGGCATTTCAGCCAGTGAAAACTCCAGCTGTGTGGGCACCTACATGGGCTTTGGGGACAGCAGTGATGTCCTCTTTGTTCGAGTTTTTCCACTGCCTTTGTCTCTCTTTAGATCTGTGTTAAACTTGATTTTAGAAGCCTTGACCAAATGGAGTGGAGGGTTTACTCCATGTGCTCTACTTCCAGTCCTGAAATTATCTTCAGACCAGCTTTGCACCCCCAGGGACTCTCTCCTTCATGTCCCTGTGCCATATCCTCACCAGGGGTGATGTGGCTAAAAAGAAGCACTGGAGAGGAATGGGGGTGTATTTGTTTGTTTATTGGAGGGGTTTTGGCAACTCTTTTAAATTCGTGGCAACTTGTAGACAATCTGAAAATCAGTGTTCAGAAAGCCAAAGCCTAAAGAGCTAAGCAGTAGGAGCACAGCTTTTCCCCTGCAGGCTCTGGAGAACCAGGTACATTTGCAATTCTTTACTAATCAGCCTGGGACTAGATCAGCATGTTTATGTAAAAACACTAATACTTTTATTACTGCAGACAGCCCAAAGCTCAGGCCCCTCCAGTTTGCCCAGAAAATGGAATATTTGATTTCCCCCCAATAATAATACATTTTTCTTGTCTCCTGGCAGTTGGCACAAAGGCTCTGAAGTACATGACACACAGCAAAGAGAACATCCAAATCTGCTGTGCCATATGATCAGCTCGCATTGCAGTGGGCATGTTCCTGGCTCCACAAAGCTTCCCAGCCATGAAACTCTTCCCTGCTTCCTGCTGGGAATCTGTGCCTGCCATAAGTCATAACTATTTGCTCTCAAAGCATGCAACGTTAGTACTTTCTTCAAATATAAAATTACCTGGTGTTGGTGAGAGGACACTGGTGGTCCTGCTGTTGCTGAGACAGGTCCAGGAGAGACACTTTGTTGATGCACCAGGCAGGGGTTTGATGTGAAGAACAAAACTCTAAGGGTAAGTTGGGATTTGCAGAGTCAGCAGTGCCAAAATAGGGTGAAACCCCCTTTTTCCCATTTGGGTGACTGGTACAGTGCTGGTGTGGAGCCCATAAAGAGCTTTCCCACCCTCTGTTACCCTTCCTTCAGTAAATCTGCTGCTGCCTGAGATGGTCAGGGTGATCAGTACATCTCTGTGTGAGGACACAGGAATGTGTGTCTGCGCTGGCCAGGCACAAGCAGAAGGTTCTTCTGAGCAGTCACTGACAGAGGCCACTTCAGTGACTCCTTCAAGACCAAGGGCAAGGCATGACAAAAAGAGAGACCAGATGATACAAACACAGTTGTTTATAAACCAAAGGCTTCCTTATTCCCCACGAGTGATCAGCAGATTGTCAGCTAAACCCCACTGCCTTTAAAATTCAGCTTTTGAAAAAGGGGAGATTTATCTTCAGTAGGATTTTCCTGCGCTGGGCTCCACAGGAGAAATGAAAGATAAACATCACTCTCACAGACGGATTCCAGGGAGGGCAGTCTGGTCAGTGCAGCTGAATAGCTTCGGGCTTTTTGCTCCTGTGGGTGGGAAGGAAGAGATGCAGATAAAGGCTGCAGGAGTGCTGCTTGGGAGAGAGGAAGCTCTGCAAGGGATGTCACTGACCTCAGAGAAAATGCCACGTCTTGGGGTTGTTTCTGTCAGGCTGACAGATGCAGCCTTTTGGCCCCCATGAAGTGCAGCTGGAGGATGCTCTGAGGCCAGAGGCTCTGGTACCCTCTTCCTCCCACTGAGCTGCAAACTCACACCCAACAGCAGGCAGGGTGAGGGGAGGTTGAATGTCTTTGGCCCGACAGACAGAAATTGGTGTTTGTAGCTTCTGGTAATAACACATAGAGAGTGTTTTCATCTTGGTAAGAGAATGGCAGGGTTGTTGCTTAGTCTTACAGAGGGACCCTGTACTCTGAGCTGCAGGTAGAGAGAGAAATACCTCAAAGTTTGCAAAAACAGCCCGTGTATGTGAGGTGTGGGACTTTGGAGAGAAAGGATTGGAGGTGGTGGAGTAAAGAATTGGACCTGATGGGTTTTCATCACAGGCACCAATTTGGGGGTGGATTTTTCTGCTGAAGTGCAGGAAAGGGGCTGGGATTTCTCTGCCTCGCTCAGAGCTCAGACGGTGGATGTGTGGGGACACCAGCAGTTTTACCTGTCAGCACCAGGGGAGATTTGACTGCTGAAAAAGAGCCCTCCATTGTACCCCAAATATGGGGATGAGAGACAGGTAAAAGGTTCTCTGCTACGGGGTGTAATCAGCTTTTCTCTTTGAGGTTTCAGGCTGGTGAGCTGTGGGCTGGAGCATCTTCCCCACGTGGGAGAAAGAGCAGAAGATGTGTTGTTCTTCACTTCCCAAAGAGCTCTCTGTTCCCCCACCCCTTCCCAACCTGTTCAAAAACATGTCCCTGTTGGGAACACGGAGTTGAAAGGAGGTAGGAGAGGATCTGACAGACCCTCTGGGACTCAGGGTGGGCTTTCAAGGCTTCATTACATATTGATAAAGTGATGAATGGAAGCACTGAGCGTTATCACTTGATTCTCCTCATCTTCATGTTGCCAATGGCCCCGGGGCTGCTCTCTGCACTGACACTTTGAATTAGCACATCCCTGCAGGGAGGGAGGCTGGAGGGATGTTTGTCTCCCAGGGATGTGCTGAGGTGTTTGGCATGTTGTGGTGGCACTTTGGTTGAAGGTGCCACCTCCGCTCAGTCCTTGAGGTGTCACAGCACTGCAGCTCAGCTGAGGTTCAAACACACATCTCCAGAGCCTCACATAGCAAAGAGCATTGAAATCAGCCACTGCTTTGCAATTACTGTTACAAAGGCATATCTTAATAAAGAGAAGAGCCTCTTCCAGCCTGTCACGGTCCTCAAATAGGCAATTTCAGTAATCCTAGAAAGGTGCTAATAATGTAAAGGTCTTTCCAAGCTGCTTCATGTGTTTTTTTTAAAAAAACCAAACTATACCTTACTTTTCTGAAGGGACTTAGAGATGCAGGATCATACATTTGGTTGAAAGTCACTGGGGTTTAGGCACTGAAACAGTTTGGAGGGTCCAAGCTGTAAAACAAATGCAGAGTGCAGCCCTCCAGTGCCCCTGTGCCATTGCTGTCACCCAGCCAGGGGAGCAGACTGGCAAACACCCGAGGAGGTATTTGAGCCAGGTAGGATGGATGGATGGTCCCACCTGCCCCAGGCTGCACCTTCTCACCTGGACAGGAGTGCTGGGTGAGGGATCCCACCTTGGATCCTCAAGGGGTCAGCCTGAGGGTGGCACAAACCAACCTGTGAGCTGGTGGATGGTCTTAGGTGGCCTCACCTGTGCCAACCAGCAGGGATAAAAGTGCTTGTGGGGCTGGGTGGCAGGGTTGGAGAAAGGCAGCAGCACAAAAATTTGGCACTGGAGCACTAGAAAGCCTAAGAGTTCTTGATTTAGATCAAATTCCATTTAGAAAAGAGGATTTAGGTATTTTTTAGATGTTACTCTGTGTTAGATGGTGTTTTCTCTGCCAAGGGAAGCTGCCTGAGCTGCATTATGTATTAGGCTCTTGAAAGCACAGCCAGTTATGTAATTATTAGAATTATATTTGCATTCCCAACTAGGCTGTATATAACTAGTATGGTAATGCATGCTAATTAAATACCAATTAATCATTTTAAAAAATGAGATCTGAATCTATACAGCTATCACAGATGTAGTAAATACTCATTGCTAGCGAAGAATAAATCAGGTGTGTTTTAATATGCAACCCTAGTCCTATATAAACACATTGTGCCAATTATCTGGAACAGAGTTAATGTGTTCTTTATTCATATTACACAGCAACTGCTGACTGGGTGACAATCACTGTAATGTATTTGACTACTTTTATATTATTTCACATTAATGCTTCCAGCCATTCACACTGGGGGGGGTTTGCATTTTAGCCATCCGAAAATGTGCACATCTAACAAGTTTTACCCTGCGAGGTAGAGGGGTTTACTCATGCCTAACCCAGCCAGGCAATGCAGGGAGGCTGAGGGAAACACTGTACAGTTTGAGGCTCTTTGGCTCTGGCAGGATATCTCTCATCACTGTATCTGCAGCTTCAGAAACTGTGGGAGGCAATCAAAGCCCCCTTAAAGCTGAGAGCATTTGATGCTTCTGATTCAGGAACCCTTCAAAGTTTCTGATAACAGATGGAAAGGTTTGCAGAGGGCAGCCAAGCATGTCACTGATAGGAAGGTGTCACTGGCCACCCTTACAGTGCCAGGCTTGCCCAGCATGGGCTCTGCTCACTGGGGACAGCTCAGCACTTCCCACCACATCTGGGGTTTGGCTCCTGGGGGTGTTTTCCAGACTTTTGCCATGCTGGGAGTTTGCTTTTTGCTGTGCTTTGCCTTGGAAGTTATTTCCTCCATGGAAAACCAGGCTAATTAAAGACTTGCTTTGGCCAGGGAGGATCTGGGCAAGATGTCTGGTGATGCAGGACGTGCATCCCCGTCCCTACAGCCACACTCACTTTTAGGAATCAGGCTCACTGATTTTCAGGGTCTTTACCTTTAATTTCTAAAGCTGGTGACACCTTAAATGCATTATTTCAGCTCAATTGGTTTCATTCAGGATCCAATCAACCCAAATTATCTTCAGTGCTATATAATGAAACGAAGTTCAAGCACTTGTCTCCCACTGTTTTCCTGAGGTGCTTGTCTGAGTTCAAGCTGTGCTGCAGTTACAGGACAATTTAGGTCTGGAGCTCCCTTGAGACTTCATCAACAAGGCAAGAGAGCACTAGTAATTATTTTAATTTCTCAAGTCAAGACGTTTGTTTGGCAGAATGGCTCTGTGCTTGCTATAAAGTTACTGCATCTCTGTCTTGGTTTCCCCCCCCCCCCCCCAATATCTAGGAATGGGAAGGCTGGATATTCAGTTTGATGTTATTTGCTCTTTTGATCATATTATTTCCCAACAGAGAAATACAAGTTTACTGTTCCTAAGAGCAAGATTTTTTCCTTTATGTTAAGAAGTAAAGAAAGCCATTTTTTCTAGAAGTGAAGTTTGGGTAGCCCAGTGTGGGTGGTAGAATCAGAAGCAGGTGTTGATATCCCTGTAAAACAATGGGGGTGTTAAAATATTTGACCACTGTAGATGCCAAACATAATTCTACATCCTCAGTAGTTTCTGGTTTAGAGACCTAAGGCTGGCTGTTTGTGTTGTGCCAGGCTCAGAAAATGGGGTGATGATGCAGTGAGAGGATTTCATGTGTCAACCAGGCAGGTCTGTGCCATGGAGAGAGGAAGGGACAGATGTGGCATTTGCCTGTACCAGGTTGTGCCAGCTCCTAGCACAGATTCATTGCTTTGAGGCAGTGCCTGCGTGGATATATCAGGAGAACTGAGTCACTTGTTGGTTTGTGAACCCAGCTGACCTTAATCCTGAGCTCATTCCTGTCCCAGAGCTCTCTGCTGTGAGCAGCTGTTGGATCTCAAACCAAGCCCCATGTAAAACCACCAGAGTTGAAGCTAATGGAGCTGGCCTTGGATTAAGTTCACCAGAGAACACAAACTTGAAGCAAATTTGTGAGTGTGGTCAATGTACTTATGCTGTTTCTCTTTGAAAGATAAATGGATGATGTTAAGTGTCATCACAGACTTCTCTCATTAGGCTGAAGTCACATGGGAGGATTTTTGTGTTCCGAAGAACATCGTGTGGAATAGAAAGTGCTCAACCCCAAAGCAAGCTTTAAAAGGTTAATGATTTTAAGCAAAAGTTAGATATAAACACTGATAATGTTATGACTTGGGTTATTTCATTTTTCTCTGCTGATGCACATCTGTTTCTTCTATTTTGATGCGAGTTTTGGTCTTGTAGAAGAGCTCTGAGCCAGCATTGTCACAGCCAGCATGGCTTCAGGAGAGCGAAGTCCTGCTAATCAACTCTGCACTAATTCTGTCCAGAAGCCCCTTTCACAGGCATTTTTATGCAGCTTGTACTGAGGGAACTGGGGCAGGTGAAGGACACAACTGTTGCAGCTGTAAATAAGCCCAGCTTTGGGCTGGAAATCAGTCTCCAAGTGCAGCTCCTGCCCCTCCATGTGACATGAGTCCTGTGCTGAGCACATTTCATGCTGCCCATTGAGGTGAGTTATGTCAGAACAGCTGGATCCATCTGATGCTTGTTGAAGACTCCCAACCAAAGATGGTGTGGTGGAGCTGTGGAACTGGGTGATGGATGAGCCAGGCACAGGGCTGGGGATGCTCTGGTGGCTTTTTCCAGAGTAGGGAACACCATGAGCAGGAAGGAAGGGTTTGCTGAGCACAAATTCACCACGGTGGAACAGAGTGTTCCCCTTAGATGCCAGAATAGCAGCAGAGTGTCTGCCAACGAAGGGGCCTGCTGCAGGAGCAGTTTGGCAAGGGCAAAAATACACCCAAACTTGTGCTGAGCAGCCTGGTAGTGGGTGGCTGGATTATGCAATCTGACTGATACTCAGAATTCATTGTCTGTTGCCGAGTGTCTCTGAATGAAATGGAGTGGTGGAGCAGATAGCTCTTTATTTTCTTTTCTTTCCCTCCACCCTCTTCTAAAAGTTGTGCATTTGAACATCTCCATTTAAATTCTTCCACCTTGAGAAGACTGGGAGGATGGACCTTGTAACCAAACCTTCATCAAGGACCTGAGGGCAGGGTTAGAAAATGACCTACTGCATTGTCAGAAATTCTTGGATTTGTTGAAACGTGGTCCTGGAAGGGATAAACCAGAAAAAAATCCTAAGAAAGAGAGGAAAAATAGGATATCCTTTCACTTGAGTGTGTGCTTTTGTAAGCGCAGTCATTTCTGGGAGAAGCATCAGGATTTACAGCTCTTCTCAGCATGATAGGAGTGAGCTCCCATGACTGGCAGAATCATCATCATCACGTACAAATCCATGTGGTTTTGCCTTGGCAAGAGTGACTGTAGTTCAGCAGTTGTGCTCTGCTGCTTTGCTGTGTACAAACAAGAGCTGTCCTCTCATTTACTGGCTGGTAAATGAAGGAAATCTGGCTGATTTATTCTTACTGGGAGTGACTTTGGCCTCACAGGGCTGAATTTGAACATTAGTTAAGGGGTATTTAAGAACACATCTGTCTTGTGCCTCTTGCAGACATTGAGGGAGGGCTGAGCTTGGCTTACAGATGCCACAGAGATGCCAGGGCTGAAAGGAAAAGGTTGTTGCTTGTAACACCCTCTCGTTGACTGAGCTGGCACGTTCTGGAGCTCATGAGAGGTGACAAACAGCAGGAGCCCGTGGAGATGGTGTGTGTTCTGGGGCTTCTCAAGGTGCCTCCCTGCTCTGAAGCAGACTGTTCCCATCAACAATCTTAGCAAGGCAGCCCAGAGTGGAGCCAAGCCTTTGGCTCCTCATTTATCCACGTGCAGGGATGAGATCCAGCACAAATGAAGCTCAAAGGAAGGAGGGAGGAGAAAGTGCAGCCCAGCTCTGGATGGCTCCTGTGCTGCTGCCTCTGAGCACTGAGGAACCCACGTGGAGAGGAGGTTTGGTCTCACTGTGCTTTGTCCCCTTACTTTCCATTTTGGGGGTTTGAAGCCACCTTGAAATGAGTCCCCCCAAATGTGGCCGAGTGAGGCGGCGTTCAGAGCTGGGGGTTGTGTGTGATGGCCCAGTCTGTGGGTAAAGGCTTGGCTGTGGAAGAGCCCTGAGGGACAGAAAGCACCTCTGGCTCCAGCCCTTTGCTGCTGTGCAGCTGGATCCTCCTGGGGGCTGTTCCCAGGGTCTGATCTCTGACACGCCGTGTAAACTTGGCCCAGCTCCTTCCCAGAGCCCTCCCTAAACAAAGCCTGCTATAAATCTCCAGTGCCACTTCACAAGTTTGGAGTTTTTCATTTTTCCTCCCCTGGATTTTGTTTCCTTTCGCTTTTGAAGTCGCTTCCTTTTCCCCCAAGGGAGTGCTTATGTTCTCAGATTGAAAACAGAAGTCAATTCAGTTTTCCATGAAGGTTAATTTATTAAAAACACAGTTTTAGTATCCTTTCGATTGCTGCTTTCCATGTAAAAGTATTTATTTTACTAAACCCACATCTTTCTGATGAAAAAATGTCTGGGCATTAAAGTCAGCCACTGTCTAGTAGTTTCAGTATATAAATATTTCTATGGTACAACCACGATTTTATGGGGGAAAGCAGTTTGAGATAATCACTAAAGTTCTTATAATTAATTAACTTTAGTTAAAATTAAGTTTATTTTAGCTAATGTATGAAAGTGTCATGCACCAGAGCCTCACTGTGACCTTCTGAATCCTAGAAATATTAGTGTTTAAACCTTAAAACACAGGCATTTTAAATTTTTAATCAATGCAATAAAGACCAGTGGAAGCTGCAGAAAACCTTGCTAAGGGTCTGGGGCCAAGTGCCCCAAACCAGCCAAGCTGTGGTTTGCAGTTGCTTGTTCTTAGATAACAGGGGAGAGAAGGATTAGAAACTGAAAGAAATGATAACTATAATTGTTATGGAGATGCCTCTTCTCTCTTGGTCCTTTGGAATGTAGTTTTCTTCCTCCAGCACTCAGTGTCTTCCTCTTCCTCCCTGCAAAAACCTCTTCTTGGGCACAAAATCCTTTCTGAAATGCCAGGAGTCTCTCTATGACAGTGCTGTGAACACAAGGGGGTTCCTGTTTCCTTCTTTTGCTCCTGGGTTTTTCCCTTCCAGCCACAGCTGAGCAGAAATGATGGATTTATGTCATGCACTGCTCAGGGACCAGGGTGTTCCTATAGGGCCTTCTTGTGTGAACCCCCAGTGTGATTGGGATAGGAAGAGGTGCTGGGATCTTCCAGCAGATGGGAAATGATTCTGAAGCTGATTTAGTGAATGGCACTTGAGTGCTGAGTCTGTTGCATTTGTAAACAGCAAGAACAGGTGAATAAACCAGCAGTGCAGCTGGTTATGAAGTCACTGGGTAGTTCAATATCTGTAAAAAGCATGTCCCATATGGCTCCTCAGACATGATAACCAGTCTCTGGCAGCTTTAACTGAAGGGAAAGTGGTTCCAGTTAGTTTGTGAACAGGTCTCCAGTGAAATGGATTTTAACTTCTGAAAATCAATAGGTGGGATCCATCTACAGTAAAGATAAAGCCTTTTACTGATTCCACATCCCTTCATCCTCCCTAGAGGACAAAATGTTTACCTCTTTAACTGCTCAAAATCTTAGAGACCTTCGGGAGAAAACAAAAAGGGAGGGGACAACATCTTCATTTGCTTGGTGTTTGAAGGGGTAATCCTCTCCTACCTCCTTTGCTCCCAGCTCTCCCGAGTACACTCTGATTAAAAAGCTCAACCTTCCATATCTTTCCAGACTTGTACAGATCATTAAAAAGAACATTAACTGGTGCTTTTTTCCTGCTTTCTGCCTTGCTGGAGTGATGTCTCCAAGCAGCTGGAGGCCCAGAGGAGCTGTGGGTTGCATGGCAGTGGGGAAGTGCCTCCTCTCAGTGCTCTGCCTTTTGATATATGAGCACGAATCTTTCTTCTTCTGCAGGGATGTTCTTTGTTTCTCAGAAAACAATATTGAGAGAGAGAAAACAGGAGGTTTTCTCACAGGGTCATGTCACCAAAGGCCAGACTAGAGACTGAAGAGCCTGTCTTTAATCTCTTGTTCTTGCCCCACCATACAGTTTGGAGACCTTGTCACCCCAACCAAGGACTGCCAAGCGTTGTGTGATGTGCAGAGCTAGAACCTGAGAGCCTCTCTTGCACAGAGCTTGTTTCCATCCTGCAATCTGGAGCAAGAAAAGCCTCCTAGCAACACCCAGAGGGAAATACCTGCTTTAGCACAGCAGGAAGCTGTCCTCGGAGGCCGCCTGCAAACCTCCAGGTCTTAGGTGGTGCAAACAGCTTTGTGCGAACCCATTTGTGATTGCAGCCCGTGGGGATGCTGTCAAAACTCAAGGGAGACCTCAAGGCAGATGTGTCCTGCTGGCTGCCACTGTGCTGGGATGCTGGGCAAAGGGCAGCAGAGGAAGGGCTAGTGATGGGACAAGAGCAATGGCTGGTAGATCTCAAAACACACCTCGTCATTCACACTTGTTTTTCTCTGTGGTTTTTGTACTTTCCCATGCCTGGTATGAGGCCACAGGTGTTTCTGGTCTGCTTTGCCATGCTCACAGCTGCATCTTCTCAAGGCTAAAGCTGTCCTCAGCCCAGTGATCTTCCACACCTGACCATGGCAGGGGCTGGGACTGCGTGAGCTTTAAGGTCCCTTCCAACCCAAACCACTCTGTGATTCTCAGCCGGCACAGCCCACCCAGCAGCACCCACTGGGGAGTGAAAGCTTCCCCAGGGCACCTCTCCTTTCAGAGGCACTGAGTGGCATGGGAAATGCATTAATGATGTCTGGAGATACAAAAGAACCCTGAGCATGTCACTGTTGCAGAGACTTGGTCCCTCCTTTCTGGTCAGCAGGAGGTGCCCACCCTTGCCTTGTCCCTGCTCTCTGTGCCAATGAGACCAGGCTTTGATGTATCAGGTTGGTGATGTGAACATGCAATTTTTAATAATTTAACCCATTGTTTTAAAGATTAACCTTTAGCAGTCTTGTGGAGAAATGATGTTTGTTTCTGATTAGTGCAGGGAAGAGCTCCTGGCAAGTTAGTTCTACCAGGCTGATGAATTTTGGGCATTTGCTCTGTTGAGATTAAACTGGAGGAGCTCAGTGTGTGGCACCAGGGGCAGCAGCACAGGAATAACTGTGTTGGTGCAGCAGTTTAACAACCCTCCCAGCTTTCTTCAGGTTTCTTCTATCTTGTAATATCTTGTCCTATACTGTAAAAAGAGAGCAGCAAAATGCAGCTTGTAACATCACCATTTTGGATTTCACTTTACATTTCCTTGTGGTAGAAGGGAGACCTTCACTCAGGGTTATCACGTGGCTCTTGAGAGCAGAGACTCTGAACTGTTTATTTGATGGAAATGTGTGCTTGTGACACTTCACGTGTTGCACTGGGAGGCAAGTTGTGAGTTTGGAACAGGGCCGTGTGTTTGCACCAGCAGGAAATTAAAGCTGCCAACACCAGGCTGGTTCTCTGTGCTGGGGAGTCAAACTGTGAGGACAATAGAGGCTGTGTTTCAGAAACAAAATGTTAGCACTGATTGTTTTTTCCTGTCAGCAAAGGAGGGTGTCACTTGCTGAGAAATGTGATCCATTGCAGGTTGTAGCTTCTTCAGATTTCTTTTAAAGAAGCACAAGGCACGTTTTTGTGGATAAAAATCTGTGCTATTTATTTTGAGGGTCTGCAGAGATGAGCTGGTACCCTGCCTGGTCATCACCACTAATGCAGCTGAGAGTGTTAAGAACCTTAATTTGCTTCAAATTATATGTACATATTTCTAATTCTGTCCTTGATGTGTGTGCTGTGCTTGGGCTTCATACAGGTATTTTGAAAGTGGATGTGAAGTGTTATTTCTAGACATCAGGGGCAAGAAATGTTACCTGATCATCCACATGGAGATTTTTGGGGGGAGAGAAGGATGTGTTGTGATGGGATCTCAGGAGCAGCCCAAGGTGAACAAACTCTCCCAGTGGCACAAATCATTCTGGGAGAATGCTGGGTCTGGTTTGGCTCCCTGGTACAAACCCTCACTGCCAGCTGTCCCTGCAGGAGGGGACATTGCTGTGGGTTTAAAGCAGCAGTGGGGAAGCTTTTCCAGGGCAGAGGAGACCAAGAACTAAACTTCAGGCTTGGGGGGGGATTGGGCCAGCTCTGTCTGCTGAGGACATGAGGTGGCCTTGGGGCAAGGGGCAGCCTGTGGTTTGTGCTCTCTAGTCCTTCATTAGGATGTGCTGCAGCATGAAAGTGCCTGTAGGAATAAATGAAATGGCCCATGTAATGCCCTGTTTATTGAAAGCACTGCTGTTTGCAGTGGGAATGCTGCGAGCACAGCACACCAGTGCAATGCTAATCTCTTAAATCCAACTCTCCCTCTGGCCTGATGGAGTGGTTTTTAATGGACATGTTCTCTTTTTAAGGGCTGAAAGAGTCAAAATGACTGGTTGTATTGCCACGCCAGGGCAGCAAGATTCCTGGGAGATTGGCTCTGTACTGATCAGAGTGTGTGAATGAATTAAGGGAGAAATCACACTGCAACAGTGTTGGGTTTAATGTGCCTTTTATTAAGTGCAGGAGTAGATTTAACTGTTTGCCTCTTGTGAGAACTCTTACACAGTTTACGTTCCATTCACACTTCACATTTGCTGGATTGGCCTTTTTGCTGTGTGCCAGCTTTTAATATAGTGGTAGGATCAGCCAGGGAAGGAAGTTTGATAGATGTCACTGCTTGTCTCTGTGCATCAGTGCCCAAATGTCCAAACCCCTGTGTGGACAGTGCTGCATTCTTGTTTCTAGGTGGCAAATTTGAAAGATTTTGAAAATCATTCTGAACATTCACTGAAGAATCTGTTTTCTGTGAGGAAATGTTTGCTGTAGAATTATAGAAGTATTTTTGCAGCTCATTTCCACCTGAGCTTTCCATGGCAATTTTTCAGAGTGATTAGCTTTGATCTGATGGCATTTCTGATCATGATGTTGAGACCCAAATTTCAAAGTGAAATTCCTTTTAGGAAAATCTAAAATATTGGATCTTTCTTTCTAAATCTCCTGCCAATTCAGGAGAACCAGCAGAAGCTGACTGCATCTAAAAGTCTTTATTTTTGGCTAGTCCGAATTTAAAGGCCTAAATTCCTCAGAAAAACGTGCAGCACTGACATCTAAAAATTCCTCGTTTAAATAAGCATTTCAGATTAGTAATTAATGATTTCAGGCAAGTGGTGAGGATTGCCAGCCACACCTAAAGGGGAGAGCCAGCTGTTTTCCTTTGCTACATCTCTCAATTTTCACTTAAACATCAGTGAGTGTCTGTGTTGTGTTTTGAGCTGCTCCAATGGGATACCTTCAGGACAAGATTCTCTGTCTGGCCAGAGAAAGGAATTAGAAATACCAAAGCCTATAAGCACACATTTTGCTGAAACACTGCTTTTCTGAGTGCTCTGAGATTTGTGCCAAGAGCCCGTGGAATTTGCCACGGGGCCAGCTTTGCTTCTCATCCCTGAGGACACATGGTCTCCATCCCCTGCAGAGCTCTCTGCTCCATCCTCCTCCTCTTCCTCTGCCTTAGGGTCTCTTTCCTTTAAATTCAGCTGCTTTCCTCTCCTCCCCTGCTTTTGGGCTCCTGTTCAGGGAGCAAGACAGCCTTTAAAAATTCATGCCTTCTGGAAGGACCTTGTAGGGAAAGCAGCAGGAGTTTCCCAGCTCAGCACTTCCCTCCTGCATTCAGATTCTCTCTGCACCTGGAGGAGAAGCACTCCAGCCCCTTTCCTGTGCAGACAAACCAGAATTCTGTGCCATTGAGGTGCCTTGGGAAACTTCAGGCTCTGGGTAGAGACTGAGGCTGGTTTAGGGTAGGACAGACCTAAGCAGGAGCACCAAGGTGTGGGGATACACCTGTAAAATGCAAAAAACTTTCTGGATGTTCCTCAGCTAAGACAACATTCTTTTCCTTTTTGCAGCAAGTCTGATTCCCCTTCACCTCCCCCTGTTGGTACTGACTCTGATGCATATGGTGGGTGCCATATAAATGTTCATCTAGTCATAATGAGGCAACAAACTCCCACGTTTCCCTGGTGCCTGAGCTGCTTTCGGGGTAGTTTTTGTTCTCAGGATGTTTCAGTACAAAGATATCTTACTGGAGGGTGTGGAGAGGCATCAGTCATTTATTTTTTTCCCTGGTTCTTTTAAGTCTGCAGCACAGTCTGTGTTTCACTGTTGCCGAGAGTCCCACTGTAACCAAACACAACCTTAAATTTACAGCTGGAATGGAGTGGGGGGGTGGAGAATTCTTGGTGAGAAGTGTTGCAAAATAGAAATCTGTGTGCTCTGGAAGGAGCTTAGAGAGTCTGATTGCTGACCAAAATTAATAAAAGCCTTTCCTCTGGCAGCAGGTGCTCCCAGCTGCTGGCACAGGCAGGAAGCAGCACACCCAGGACAGAGAAGTTGTTAGCACACTTTGCACTTTCTCTCTCTGAAGTTACCCAGACTTGCAGCCCAGAAGGAAAAGAACCAGAAGGTACAATACCAAAGTGTTCTGATCATTAATCGTGCATCTCCCTCTTGAAATAACCCATTCTCACAATGGCCAGGGAAATGGCACATTTTAGCCTTTTTTCCCCAGGAAAATTAACCCCTTGTGATCACATGCCCTGCACACATCAGTTCCCCGTGTTAATTTTGAGGCTTTTGGCCAGTTCCAGCTAAAGCAAACAAAAGTTTCAGAAGTGCAAGGTTTGTACATAGAAACAGCAGTTGGGGACAACAGAGGACCCGTGGAGGGCAAAAGGGGTTGAGTCCAGGATGTCACTCGGCTTGCTGAGATGCACAAAGGATGGAGGTGTTGGGAACAAACCCAGCTGTGGGAAAACTTTGCTGCTGCAGAAGGCACAAAATACAACAGGGAACAACTCAGTCCCCTTTGGACTCTCTGGTGTGGTAACAGGAACCCTGAACAAGAGCTGCACTGCAAGTGGAGATCCCCATCCCTGGAGGTGTCCAGGCTGGATGGAGCTCTGTCCAGTGGGAGCTGTCCCTGCCCATGGCATGGGGTTGGAACAAGATGATCTTTAAGGTCCCTCCCAACCCAAACCAGACTGTTGTTCTAAGGTTTACTGCTTTGGGCAACATTTGAAATGCTTGTTTACTCCAAAAGTATAGTATTTTCTCTTTACTTTAGGACTGCATTGCTTCCTTAGCCCTTCCCTCATGCTGCTGCCAGTGCCCATCCAGCTCACTAATTCCTTTCCTTCAATGCTGTTTCTTGGCTCTCCTAGAGCCAAGACCCTAACCCTAAATGCCAGCAGCCTGAAATCAGGGAAATGTCACCACGTGCATCTCAGTAAGGCTTGCTCCAGCTCCTGAGGACTTTCAAACCCATTTGCTCATGTACCTTCCTGCAGCTCATAGGATGTGTGTTCCAGCAATGCACAGCTTGTCAGCTCTTGCTCTGTCAGTGCTGAAGGGAGCTGATGTGAGCTGTGTTATCTCTGGCTGGAGCCTTCACTTCTTGTCCTCTCCCTTGTGTAAGAGGAAAGAGAAATCACTAGTGTGAAAGGAATCAAGAAGATTGAAAATCGGGAGATCTTCCATTAATGAAGCTGGTGCTCCTTCTGGATTTACTGCTGGAGGATCTTGAGGAAATAGGACCAAGCTGATACTGCTCTTCTTGCAGGGATCTTGAAGAGTTAGAGAGAAAGAAAACCTCTGCACAGAGCCCATCAAAGATGTGGGCAGTGGTGGCTCCTGGCTTTTGGCCACATCAGGCTGCGACAGAGCCTTTCCCAGTTGAATTTTGCATTGTGGGTAGGAAGTCTTTATTTCCAGGCCTTTGTTTCAAACCTGCTGCCTTGTAGTTTCCCTTGATGAATTGCAGGAAACAGGCAATAGCTGGGCAGTGTAGGGGCTTGTGGAAAACCACTTTTGCCAGTGCCATGGAGTTAGCCATCAATATCCTTCACCTGGCAGCTTTAAAATGGGAGCACACGGACCTGGATGGAAAAAAATGCTACTTATTGTGTTTCTAGCTCAGACATGAATGCAAAATTCAGCTGATACTGGATGCCAGATCAGCAGCCTCTTCTCTGACAGTCACTTTTCAGGTTTGGGTGGCTTTATTCTGCTGTCAGACTGTCAGAAAAGATTTGTCTCTCTCCTGACCTGCACAGCAACTCCTTTTCTGCAGGTGCTGGGTGGGATAGGAGGGCAGCAGCGTCGGGGGTGAATTCCTGGTGCTCCTGCTTAGGGCATATAATGGGATTTTCCACAATAAGTTTCCTTGCCATGCTGCTCTTTAGGGAATGCTCTGCCTTCCTGCAGGCATGCAGGTTTGAGATGTGGCAAGGGATTCTCTCCTCTCAGGTGCTGCATGTGCTCTCTGTAGAAACCATGTGAGTGTTCTCTTCCTGCACTTGCAAAACACCCATAACTCGTAAGAAACATGACTTTTATTCTGAACAGGACAGAGGTGATTAGTAAAGTGCATATTGGTGCTGGCTGGCAAGCAAGGAGGTCAATTGGCTCAACTTTTGAAGTCCAGTGAAGTTTTTGTGGTCTATAGTGAAAAAATCGGGATGTTGAAATATTGTGGCAGCCTCAGTGAGTCATTGATTTCCTAATTGAGGTCTTAATCAAAGAAAAATGAGGAAGCTTCAATTCACTTCTCACCCTCCCAACAAATAAGGGTGCTAACTGCCAGCAAAAGCTGTAATGATTGTGCTGTGTGGCTCCTCTTACAAGAGGCAAGTGCTTTAAATGGAATTATGATAATGATGTGATCATTGTCTGGACTGGCTTAATGGGTTTAGCGGCTGTTACAATATTAAATGCTTTGCACTTAAGAAAAATACCTCCTGTTCCATTGCAAAGGGATCAGACAAAGCTGCTGGAGCTGTTGCTGTTGTGCTGGATCCATCACATGTGGTTCTGTACACTGCCAAAAGAACTGCTAGTTTGGACGCTGGGGATTTGGCAGCTTTGGGGCTTCAACATCAACACAAGAATAGGCTCTTGGAGGCTGCATTTTGAAGGGATTAATAAATTATATGGGAGTTGGATGTACCAGAGAGGGGGAGAAAGTGGGTGGGGAGTGCTTTATATATGGATATAAAAATGTGAGGAGAGCGTCAGGAAAAAGAGGGTTCTGTGTCAGTCTTGCATAATTACTCTGGGACTTGGGGGTGTGGCAGGGACAAAACCAAGGGGCAACGTGGAGGGAAGAAGGAACAAAGCTCCAAATGGCCCTGTCATTGCCTGGTTCCATTAAATGATCTCCAGGTGCTCTATCAGATGGCAGAGTTGGCCCCAAGGACACTTCCCTCAGTGGTACTGCCTCAGGGATTGGGAGCCCTGGGGATAACTTTGGGTCTCAGTGTCCTGCATGGGTCAGGGAGAGGCAAAAGGCAGGATGGAGAAGACTTCTTGACCAGTCCAATGGAGCATCAGGGGGTCTGCTGAAAAGACGAGGCCAAGGGCAGAAAGAACATTCACACTCAGGGAAGTCCAATTTTAATGTAGTTTTGTGTTTGAAAACAAAATAATTCTGGACCTCGGACTGTGGAAAGGCTCTTTCTTTTTGCACTGAATGGCTTTAAATTAAAATTGAGGGGCCTCTCAGCTGCAGGAGTTGTTACTGACTTAGGCAGAATGAGGTGTGTGCCATTGTTAGACCCATTTTGAACTGGGACCATTTGGTTCCTGTGCCTGACTGCTTGGGACTTCTCCTCAGCACTCATTTTCACTTTTCAAGTGTATAATATAAATGCTCCCAACCCTTGATCACTTTGGTGTAAAGGAGCCAGGTCAGGACTGAGAATGACACCTTTGGGAATTAACATTTTTTTGCACTGGAAATCTAAAATTCTTTTCCAGCCTGTTGAACTTTAATTAATTTTGCCACTTAATAACGATGCTTTGTGTCTTCTACTAATCCTTAAAAACCTACTTCAAACATCTTTGACTTGTGCTGAGAGATGTGAGTAAATAAGAAAATTAGAAATTCTGATATGAGGAGAGAGCGATTTTTGCCCTCATGGCTGGAAAGTTTTGGCTTAAAGCAAATTTTCCGAGGCTTGCCTGGAGTGTTAGAGGGATTTGGAACATGAATACAGAAATATGCCTCGTGCTGTGGCTTGCATGACAAACCTGTGAAAGGGTTAAGGGTGAAGTCAAAGATGTGCATTAAATCCTAACTCAGTTTGGAGAGTCCCACGAGCTGAGGGACAGTGGGCTGACTCACAGCATGTGTCTGTCTAGACACGTACTGTCTTCATGCCAGAAAAGAAGTCAGGTTTCATCAGCATCTGGGTAGGGATCCAGGCATGAAAACTCCAGAGTTTTGACATGTAGGATTAAGAAATTCTTCCTTATCCTAATGTATATCATTGGAAATGTGGCAGGAGACACAGGAAATACATCCCCATTAGTTATGAGGAGCGAGCGTTCTGCTTTATTCATTTAGTCAATTAAGACATTGTTTGCAAGTACAAAATGTTTGTTCTAGACAAACTGATATATGAAGTTGAGCTGGGGCTGCATTTTCCAGGAACAAGCAGTCCCATGGAATGAGTACTCGCTGTTTGGAGCTGTGAGAAATGTCAAATGCAAGTAGACTTTGTGAAATCCCTCTGGTTTCTCTGGGTGAATATCAATGATGAAGGTTTGTTTTTCCATGATAAACTCATTCAGCTATTAAATTACTGGCAAGAAATCCACCATTTCAACAATCATACCTGAGTGAGTTGTGTGCATTTATAAAGGACGTAATTTTGGTTAGTTTCTGCCCTTAAAAAAAAAAATACCCTGCACAATTTTCCTGTAGTTTTCATATACAAACATGTACTTTTTAATTTATTTTTTAATAAATTAACATGCTAAGAGGGCTTTCATCTAAAGTTACCAGGGAAGAGGAACCTTAATCCATCCCACTTTTGCTAGTTTGATGCCAGTGCCACCAAAGAGGGGTCTCTGGTCAGCAGGGGAGCACCTGGAGAGCAGCAGGAAGGGTTTCACAGCATGGGTGAGGCTGGAAGGGACCACTGAGCTCAGCCAGTCTGTTCCACTGAGTGGGCACTGCACAGCAAAATTCAGGTGCATCCCTTTCTGCCTGGTGCCTCTTGTCCTGTTGCTGGGCACCACAGAGATAAAACTGGGCTTTTTTTCAGTATCTGGAAGTGCATTGTCCCATCCCATGGTGGAGGTTCACCCTGGCTTGTTCCTGATCCGCTCTTTCTTCAGCTGCACCCCTCCCACTACAACCCTCCAACCTCCAGCTGCAGGGGAATATCCTAAAGCCACAGGTGTTGTAGTAGTTCATTTTTTGGGCTCTTTAACCAAGACATGATTAAAAAATCCTGGCTCTTTCTCCTCCCTCCCATCAGCATTAAATGCTGGCTTTTGAATCTCTCCAGAGGGATGCAGAAAAAGAATGCTTCATCGGTCCGAATAAATCAACCTTTTCCAAAGGAAAGCAGCTTGGGAAAATAGGCTTTTTGGAGTAGCAAAGGGATGATTCCTGACAGCTTCCACCTGGAGTGACTCCTGGTGAGCTCCCTGGCTTGTGTAACACCAGAGGCCAAGGCAGATGAGCACAACAGCCTCTCTTCCCCTCTAAGTGGTGAAGGCAGGAGCAGTTTTGGCCCCGTTATGTGACATTTATCAAGCGTGACACTGTGTCATCTGCTGCTGATCTTGCCTGGAGGGAATTCAAGGATGAGGTGTCCTGGCTTGAGCGAGACCCATTCCTTTTGGGTTTGGATGAATAGCAAAGAATTTTTCATCACGACATCCAGCCTTTGGAGATCCTTCCCCAAATGACTGATGTGGGTTTGTAAACACAGAGCTGGTCTGGGCTTGCTGCCATGTGGATGCTGCTGAACCTGGCCCTTGCACAGCCACGGGCAGGGGGGTGCAGGGGGCAGGGCCCCCTACTCAATCCCTTGCTGGCTGATGGTCGAGGCAAGGGCTGCAGACCTCTTGTTTTGGTCATGTATCTCTGTATAACAGGAGATCTGTGGCACGTACAGAGAAAATGGGGTTGAGAGAGGTCAAAGACTGAACAGCTGCAGAGGTGAAATACCCTGAAGGTTGACCCCACTGATGTTAAAATTGAGGTTCTTGGTCTGTAATAATAGTAGAAATCAGTTTTCCTGGGCTACACAGGTTCATTGGGGAGCATGTGGTTTCTAAATTCAGTCCATCTGAACAGCAAAAAAGGCTTTGTGAGATGTGTTGGTGGCTGCTCTGGGAGCCATCACTGAGGACCAGCAGACAGGAGCAGTTTGCCCAGGAGGTGCTGCTGGTTTTGTGAGCCTGAGGTGCTGCACCAGCCATGCCTTGTGCTTTCTGCTTGTCTGAGTCCATGACATGACAAAACACCCCAAGGCAAGGAGGACATATCATGTGGCTGTGTGGCTGGCCCTGCAGCAGCTGCTGCATTGCTGTTGTGTTCAGCCCTTATTTGACAAAAGAAACTTCCTGCAGATGACAAACAGCAAGGTGACACCATTTCTTTTCAATTTGGACAAAGCAATGAAGTCACGTGCCAACGTGGCACGCAATTACATTTGGATTGTTTTAATAAAAGGCAACAGTGCTCTGCTGAAATCCCAGGCAACCTAGAAGGTGGTGAAGGGGGAGAGTGAACACTAAGTGCCCCACAGCCTGGAAGTTTGAGGCACCCAAGCAGAGCCTGGAGCCCTTTGGTGCCCTGTAAACTACTCTGTTACATAAGCACGTCTTGCTATGGCTTAACTCATGGATATAAATCCCTTCCAGGCTGGTAACGGGAGATGCCTCAGTGCAGAAAAGTCTGTTATTTATTTACTTTACAGGTTTGGGTCAGTGAGGGAGCTCAGCTGTATTTAACTCTTGCTTGGCTTAGTGATGGCTCCCCTGCAAGAGTTGTCCTTTTTTTGGCCATAAAGCTGTGCCCACTTTGCTTTCCCACTGAGCTTTGGCTCCAGTTGTATCTGTTGCCTCAAATTCCTGCAATCCCACTAAGGATTTTTTTTTTCCATCCTACAAATTGCAAAAATCCTGGCATAAAGTCTGTGTGACAGGGGAAGGGTGTCCAGGAATGATCAACCCAGACCTGGTGCTGCCAGTGCCTCGAGGAAGCTGAGCTGGGGAAGGGTTGGGGCAGCTGCCAGTGGTGCCCAGTTTGGGCCAGCCTGCATCTCATTTCAGCACCTGGATGGCCCCAGTGAAATAATTATCTGGGCATTTGCTGCAGTTGGAACCGTTTGTGTGAACAGCTTTTTTTCCTTGGGATTAAGCAGTTTAATCCACGTGATCCCAAGGAAGAAGTGAAGTGATACTTTACGGAGCTTCCTCGGTGCTTCTGGGCATGAAAACAGTGTTGGATGGTTCCAAAAGGCCTTGAAATCATCTCTGTATGGAGCCAGTTCCCATCTCCTGGCACACTCTGATGGTGGAGCAACTGGAGCTCAGTGATGCCCAGGACATGAGTCACTTGTTTGTGAGGTGTCAGAGTTTCACTCCTCGGTGACAGGGGCTGGTGGGACAGCCCCGACCTGCCCAGGGGTGCTGGGGGTGAGTGGCATTTTGGGGAGGCAAATCTTGCAGTGCCCCACACAGCTCTGTGTTTGCAGGGCAAAACGAAGGGCTTTTAATGCTTAGAGTGTTTTATGTATATGTGTATTGTAAGTTTTCTAAATGGCCACATTGCTGCACTTAAAGGCCAGGCTGTTGCCTATGAAGAAGGAGCTGGTGAAGTTTCTTTGCATCCAGGGACATTTTTTGGACCTCAGACAACCTCCAGCCCATCTTTGCCCCGCTTTCCTTCCCAGTACATCCCTGTGGGGTGGCACACGTGGCACTCACTCACCTGAATTTGGGCTGTTGATTCCTGATGCAGTGCTGCATGTTTTTATTTTTAAAGGCAACCTGTATCCCCTAACCCTGGAGCCTTTGGAGCTTGAGGTTGCATTTGCTGGGTCATCTAAGCTAGGCAAAGCCTGTAACAAGTTTAATCCCTGCCTAACCTTCACTTGCTTTCCAACAGCCCCCTAGGTCTTAGGAAGTAAATAATTTTCCCAGAATTATGCAAATGTGGCTGCTATTAATATTAATAGCAGCTATTACTTAGTAAATAGACTTCTTGGTGAGCTTTGTGTTTATTGTAGGTTGTTTGAATCAAGTCAGAGTGTGATCACTGTTACGTAGCAGCTGCAGGCTTGGGGATGGGGAAAGGGAAGAGGTAATTAGTTGGCAGTAATTACCTGCATAGGATGGACTTGTAGTGTAATTAAATGGTCAGCATTTGCCCTGTAAATAAAATGACCTCCTTGGCTGATGTGTGCTGTGTCACTGAGGCAGTGGATTTATGGGCAGTGAATCTCTGTTAAAAGCTGAGTTCCTTGCCAAGATCAAGTCCTGACTGGTGTCAATCCTGCAGGAGTCTTACAAGGGGAGATGAGTTCCATGGGCAAAAGTCACACTTTGGGTCACTATGCTGGCTTTCCAAGCTGATTAATCTGGCAGGGATTTCTGTGAATGTGTCAGAGCTATGCAAAACTGAGTTCCCTTGTCTTGGCAGCTGGAGTCCTTCTGAACTGTAATTTAAATGTCTGTTCAATAATCAGAATTTATTTTTTTGATCAGTGAATCTGCTAATGTTCTGTGGGAGGTAGAAACCCCTGTTTCTCTCATGCTTCTTTACACCGGAGCACTTTAATTTGCCCTTATCTCATTAGAATGGCAAACAAAGAGCAAGGGGATGTTACCTTCTGTGCTGCTGCTCATCCTAAAGAGATGGAGCTAATTAGAAAATGCCTTCAGCTAAGAAGGGCCCAGTGGCTGTGAGGGCTGAACTGGGCTTGTTTATTTGGAGTATGTACAACCCAGGGGAGATTTCTTCAACCTCAGCCACTAATGCCTCTAGAATTCTGTCCTTGAGTGCATTTGAGTGTTTTGTAGCTCTTACCACGGGCAAGGTGGCACATGGGCAGTCCCTGCATGGTGACCTGAGGCTGCTCCATCACAGGGAGCCCCAGTGCTGGTTCAGCTCCCCTCCAAATTGCATTGACTTCTGATGTGATGCTGGGGAAGTCACTTAAATTATGGCTTTCCTATTATAGAGTTAGTATCTTAATGTATACATGCTGGGAGCCAAATGAATTCTTGCATTTCCTGTCTTCTCAGTGCTTGAATTGGCAGCTGTAATAATGTTTAATAATAAGGTAGATCTTCCTGATGATCTCGCTGGAATGATGGCAAACAGTTATGCCACAATGGTATAAGAGACAAAACAGAACGCTGTGTAAGACTGAAATGAATTCCCTTGGCAAATAACTAGGGTGGAAATCCTTTTTCTTTGTGGCACATTAATGTTCCAGAGAGCTGAGCAATCTTAAATGAACACAATTATTATTGTTAGAAGGAGTAAAATACGTGCCTTAAGATGCTCCCAGTGTATCAGTACTTGAAATTATAAAATTATCTGTGCTTTACATTGTAAAAGAATGGGAAAGGATAATTCCTGCTTTTTGTGCATTTGTTTAAGATACAGTTCAGATATATTGAAAACAGTGTCAAACTTTGCTGGACAATAATAAGCACAGCACTTAGGGGAAGAGAAACTATGAGAAACAATCTAGGAGATGCATAATGCTACAGTGGCTGAAGCGAGATATTTAATTGCTTGTTTTCCTTTCAGCACAGGAACATTGTAAATCAAACGTTTAATTCAGCGCAAAGCTATATTGTGTCTAGGTCAAAATTGAAAGGCATGGTAGCAATGTGATTTGTATTGCTGTAGACACGGGAGTCCTTCACACCTGCTGAGTAAATGCTGTTTGGAAAGGGACTCTGATTATTCATCACGGTTTTGTCCATGCACAATAGCCCTTCCTTTTGATCCTCTCCTGCTTGTCCATCACACCGTGACTTAGCAGAGCTGAGACACACAAGCGATTCTATTGTGTCAAGGAAGCAACAGGACCAAGCTCCAGAGGCAAAGTTCTGAGCTGGGCTTTGTGCAGTTGTTTTGATCCATCCTTGGGGGTGGGAGAGGAGACCAGAACACTGCAAGCACCTCACTCTTCATCTGGTGGTTTGGAGCTGATTGGCAGCAGCCTGACTCGCTCTGACTGCAGGGTCTGTTTAATAATTTGATCTAGAGCTGTCTTTGCCTCCTTTGGTCTGGTCTTCTTTTTTATAGCCTGGATGTGGATTGATGGAAAATTTTTCCCAGGTCACTGCACAAATTGGAAAAGAGATTATGGTTTGGTTTCACCTTTTTCTTAAGCCTTTCCTTCCATGGTCTTGCTGCATAACTTAAGCCCTGCCTTAGGACCCTGAAACTCACTGGAGATATTTGCTGTGTGCCACACAGAATGGATATGAACTGTTGGATGCTGGAGCATGAGCATAGACTGCAGGGAATCCTCCTGACCACTGAGTGTCATTGCTAACTCAGGAGAAATGGGGTGATGAGAAAAACCTCTAACTGGGGGACAGGGGGAGGTGGTTCTGTGTTGGGAGCCTGGGAGGGCACTGCCATCACTCAGGCAGTTTGCTCAATGTCAAGGTTAGTTTCCCTAAGAAGTGCTGAGTGTTCACAGGCATTCTGGAGGCTGGATGTGGCACAAACTTCCAAAATAGGCTGCCATGTCTCCATGGGAGAATGGGCTTCTTAGCTGTGAAGAGCTTGATATCCTGAATTTCTGGGGTCTCCTCATCCGGCCATCCAAGGCTGCTCCATGTTGTCTCTGCTTGTCTCCCACCCAGTGCAGGTCACAGACCTCAGAAAATGCTGGCATTTCTGGCATTTCTCTAGGCCCTCTTCTTGGAATTTGTGCCCTCTAAAGTCACCTCTGTTCTGTGGGGTGCAAAGCAGCACTTTTCCAGTCCCTATGCCTGTGTAGGGCTCAGGCTGGTGCCTCTTTCAGCTCCCAAAACCTCGAAATGCAATTGTCCAGTAGAGAGCCATCACCATCAGGGCAATGTTATTTCCATAGGAGGAAAACTACTCTGAGAGAAATAGTTCAAATAGTGGTTTGGGCAGGTGGTTTCAAACTGAGTTTTATTTCCTGTGAGTGTTGCCACTTTTCTTTGTGTGTTACACGAGCAGGGTGCAACTTCCTCCTATCTTAACTTGGGAATTAATACTCTCACTGAATGTGTTATTCATAGAGTGGACTTGAAGCCTTGAAATCCCCATGAGCTACTGTGGACTATTTCTGTGCAGGGTAAACCCACCTTCATCATTGTCAATGCTGGAATTAAGGCAGGGACTCTGTTTTTGGGCTTAAAATGTGTCCTGCTTTAGCCTTCATGTCACTACACTGACTTCAGTGATGGCAAGAGCAAAGGATGTGGCTGGAAGGAATGAACATGGGGTTGGGAGAAGGAAACTCCCAGGGAGGAAGGAATGTGATGCTGGGATTGCCAAATGAGTGGTACTTCAATTCTTCTTCTGAAAATCATCTTATTCTTATGTTTCTGTGCTTCAACAGTGATAAAAACAGGGCCTTTCTTCTGCAGAATGGCAAAACCTGTCTTAAACCCCTACATTGGAAATAAGATCTTGGTGGTTTGCTGACAAAGCAGCAGAGGAAACCCTCTCCAGCTGCCATCACTGTGCTAGGATTTAGCAGCAGGGTTGCTATTGCCTTGCAGTTGTGTTGCCATGAAAACACCACCTTTTTGGACTTCAAACCTCCTTGAACTGGGTGACTCAGGCTGGAGTGGGGCAGCCAGGAGGAATCCCATAGTGTCACATTGAGTGGGCACTGCTGGTGTGGAGGGAGAGGCTCCTGCTCTGCCAGCCGTTCCCTCCTTCCTTTGCTCTTCTCCTGCACCCCCAGAGCTCTGATTTAGCTCCTCACAGCCCCAGAGTTGAGATGGTTCTCTCCTGTCTGCATTAAATCCCTTTCCTTCTGGTGGGTTTTGGTCTGAGGAGAGGAACAGCTTTCTGCCAGGGGGTTGAGGATGTTTCCATTTGTGCTTTGTGATTTCTGAGGGTCTCTGGCACATTTGGGCAGGATTTTAAGTGCTCTCAAGTGCAGCTGAGAAGTTTTTCTGCCCAAATGGCTTTGCTATAAATGTATGGGGGGGTTGTTTTTGTTGGTGTTTTGCTTTTGCTCATTCACTTCTCTGCTGTGGCTGAAGATGTAATTCAGCTCTGCTTTTATTTGTGCTCATTGAGAGCCCTCTGGGAACTCAGGCATGTTTTTACTCCACTCTCTGAACAGTTCCCTGCCCACTGCACTCCAGAACTGCTTTTCTCCAGTGGCTCTTGTGCAGTTCCAGTTCAGTACAAGCTGTGGAGAGGCTTTTATCTGCTCAAGGCATCACACCACATGCCATACACTGCTGGGGAAGCACCACATGGAGACTGACATGGACATCAGCTCAGGAAAGGAGGATAACACTGGAAAAATACACAAGTGATGTGTTTTCTTGTCTATACCAGTTCTCATTTCTATGCATAGCAAATTCAAGTCCCTAATTGCTGTCTCTATCCTTGTCAAGACCAGCTCTTGATGCCACACTACTTGTGTCTGCTGACCTGGGAGCTGACTGCTTGCATTCAGAAAGAAATCAAAATTAATCAAACACAGCTATTTGCAAAGACTTAAGTGACATAAAATTACATCTGACCCTAAATCAGCATCAATTCCAAGTTTGGGTATTTTTTTTTCCTATGAAAACAATTTGGAAATGTCTTTCAGTGTCCCATCTCATCTAGAAGTTTCTGCCTTGAAAAAAATTAAAAATCAGCTTTGCTCTCTAGCAGCTGATTCTGGGAAAAGTGTCTGTGGACCAGGGATAGAGGATGATCAAATTTATCATCTCCTGATGTCCTCCTGAGCAGCTGCAGGTCAGAAAGGTCCTCTCCAAAGCACAGTCACCAATATTCTGGATGGGAAAGGTTGGACAAAGGCCGTGTTGCTTCTAAATAGAAGTGCATTTCTTAGTGGGATAAAGGAAAAAAGGCATTAAATGAGAATCCTGGAATTAATATACTTAATTAAAATGACGCATTTGCTAGAAAGGTCCCTTTTTAGGCTGAGGTATAACATTTTGAGGTGATCACATCAGTCAATTAACTTTAAAGCAGGGCTGGTTGCATTTTCTCTCTTTTAATTTGGATTAATTTTTGTCCTGATTCAGAAGGAAACCCCCCAGGCCCCCAAAGTAAATACAGTCCACCTAATGAATTGAAACAGGTCACAATTTAGGACTTGGCACTGTGTGCTCTCTTTATGAAATAGTGTTTGGGTGACCTTTGTGTTGCTGAGGATGGAGGGGGGTCACAGCAGTGACTGAGGCTTGGCAAGGCAAGGACCTCCTGTGCCAGTTTTGCCCTGGAGTTCTGCCAGAGACCTGGGGAGAAGCTGCTTTTGGAGCCTGCTCTCCTTGGGCTGTGCTGGTGATAATTTGTGGTCTGGGAGTGACCACCCTGAGGAGTGTTCCCTTGGCCCCAATCTCTTGATTTCTACCAGCTTGTTTCTGAAAGCTTTGGGGTTAACACACACTGGGGCCGATGGGACAACAACCCCAAGCTTTGCTGTTGGGTTTGAACTCTGCAACTTGCAAGGTGGGGGCCTCCAATTTGCTCAGAAGAGAGAGTTAGCAAAATATACAACAGCAATAATTAGTCAAACATACATCAGTAATTGCAAGAGGAAATAGAAAGGGTTTTGACAACCTGCTGGAGAGAGTAATTGGTCTAAGTCTGGGGACAGTAAAGGATGAAAACACGAATTGGAGAAGACAAGGAGATATTTTTTGTTTCCTGTAAATTGGTGTTAACTTCAAAGGAGCTATTCTACACTGAGAATTTGCCTTGCTCTACTTTAGTTTTGACTCTTTTTAAAAATGTTGCTAACTACAATGCAGTCCCAAGGTGTGGATGTCTCTGAGTGACACTGTGGTTTGTTAGTTGTGCTGAATCCCAGCCCTGAAGTCAGACTGAGCACGGGGCCTTCAGCTGGTCTGGGAATACCCAACCAAAAGGAAAAAGCCACTCTAATAATTCAAATTGGCTTCCTTTCTTCTCTTGTTAATTTTTTATGATTTAACTCCTTTAAACTCCTTTAAGGGACAGGTGTGACTTTATTGTTTGAGCCGCTTATGGGTAATAAAAGGCAGGAGCTTCCAGCAGGGATCTCACACCATGTCAAGCATCTTTGAGTACAAATGGATGCACCTGCAGCTCCTGGGAACAGACCAAGGGAAGCTGTGCATGTTTCACTCAAGTCAAATAAGAGCAGGTTAACAGGGAGCTGCTGAGTGATGGGCTGGGGGAGAATAAGAAAAAGCAGGTTTGGGAATGGGACCTGTCAGTGTGAGACTGGAACAAGGAAGGATAAGTTAAAAGCTCCTGTGACCCCACCAGGCCTTAAGCGGAGCAGGAGAGTTAAATGCAACTAATGCATTCAAAGGGATTACTGAAGCCCCATTCCTCGCTCAGAGAATAGGAATAGACTGATGAAACACAGAAAATGTTATTTTAATGCATAGAAAAATAAGAGATGTGGCAGAGCAGAAGAGTTTGGCTTGTTAGAGGATTTCTTACCTAATTACAAAGAGCCAGTTGTTGTAGGAGAAGGAAATGCTTCCAAATACTCTACAGAACACACAAGACAAAAACTTCATGGAAGATATATCCCCTTCAATTTAAGATCTCTTATGTATATTAGCAAAATTTATAAATGCAGAAAATTACATTTAGCTTTGTTTCAGAAATGAAGGAAACTGAGGCACTGAGGAGCCTGACCCCAAATCCCAGGACACGAGGTCTTCTGGCTGCATCTTTACCCACCAGTCCTGTCCCTGGGGAGGTGTCCATCACCTCACCCCCTCCTTTTGCCCTCCCCTGCTCCTGTGCAGAAGCAATCAGGTGCCCAAAGGCTCCTCTTGCAGCTCCTTTAATTAATGACCCCAAATTCCTGCACTATCTATTTATGGGAAGCCTTTTTGGGAAGGAATTAATGACCTTAATGTCTGTGAATTGCAGAGCGTGGTCAGAAAGGCCACTCAGAGAGGTGTCTGTGGAACATTTAGATGTTCCTTAAATAAACCTGGGCATTGTTTCCCTTCCCTCCTGGCCTCTTTAAAAGCTCAGCCTCCATCTATGCAACTAATGCAATTTCCTGCTGATTGGACCCTAAAAAATTACTGCATCTCCTGATTCCTAATAGCTGGGCTCTTGGGAACAGGAGAGGCTCTATCAGGGGACAGAGCCCCAGCTGAGAGTGTCCCAGCTGATGTCACTTAATGCCCTCTCCAGTGTGCCCCAGGAGTTCAACCTCTCTGTGCCTGATTAATGCCAGTGTGAGGCCCCTGCAGCCCTGGGCTGGTGTTAATCAGGCCAGGCTGGGCACCAACAGCCTGCACATGGTGATGGGAAGGATTTCTCAGCTTGCACAGAGGCTGGTGCTCCTTTATTTATTAGCAGCAAGTTCATCACTTCATCATTTCCTGGTGCAGATTAGCTGGGAGACAAAAGGTTGCTTGGGACAGATTTCTGGGCAGCTCTCGTGGCCAAAAGAAAATGTCTCTGTGATGAGGTTTTGTTCTTCCAGAATAAATGATGTGATGCTTTCTCTTAACAACAAACCCAAGTGCTGCCAGCAGCCTGGTGTTTCTGAGGAGCCCAGCTATGATGAAAGGGAAAATGAAGCCCAGCTCTTGAGAGCAATTTTGTGCATTAAATAACCTGAACAGCAAGATGTCCACACTGTTAGGGTGAGCACACGTTTCTCATGGGTAAGAGGACCTGGAATGAAAACAGAGAGTTGTTACTTTTGCCGTGTTTAAATACTGATCAACAGGCACCATCACCAGCTCCCCCTGCCCCAAAGATGGGCTGGGTGTGAGTCCCTCACTCAGCTGGTTTTGAGCAGGGAGGATGAGGAGGGGAAGCTCAGCTCAATTCATCCAGCTGTTCCTTATCCCAGGGCTCTGCTCCTCCCTCCACTGGCTCTTCAGATCCTCAGGAAGCCTCTCCCCAGGTGTTGTTCCTCCTCCTGAGTCTGTGGTTCTCTCTAGTTTCAGTCCTTAGGCAACAAAACATGGTGTGAGGCAAAGCAAAGGCAATAAAGGCTGTTACTTGGGTCTTTGCCTGTGGTCCATAACACTCAGCTCTGTTTATTCAAGATGTGCTTTGAGGTTCCTATTTTCTTGATATCCTGCAGGGAGAAGGATAAATATGTGGGACTCGGGTGATATTTCTTATGATGTTTATCATATAATGTTGATCAAGTCACTCTATCATAAACTGGTTTAATAAATATATATGTATTTCTGGTGGCAGATGGAATTTTGTGCTACCAGATATTGGAATGTGTTGGGAGCCATCTGAGCATGTTGGAAGGGAACTCTGGGTATGACTTTATATGGCTCTGTTGTGTTGCTTGGATTTCATGTGGTCTGCAAACTGCTGGGGATTTGCTTTCTTCCATGAATGGAATAGCTCATTAATCCTGGGAGAGCCTGCAAGTTTTTACCAAGTTGGTTGATATTGGAGTTTCTGGCATTGTCAGTCTATTCCTTCTTGGGCATTGATGCTTAGTCTGCAGTGGAGTCCTTTTTTCAGTGTCCTTTTTTCATGGATGTTGTAATAGTTTCCTAAAGCTTTCACCATTAAATTAACACAAGGGTGTGGAGGACACTTTTTGTTTTCACTTTTCGTTCCTGTGGTCCTGTTCTGTTGAGTGACTCTCTTCTGCTTATTTCATTAGCAGAAAATAACACTTCACCACTTTCTTCCAGCTGAGATTCATCACTGCAAAATCGATCCTGTTTATTCCCCAAAGAAAATGTCCTTATTTTCCTCATGGCAGGAGTTTACAGATAAAACAAGCAGTTCTGAGCTTTATCTTGGACATCACCTGGCTCCACGAAGCTGAGTGGCCAAAGGACCTTGTGCGTATTGAAATGGTCTTCCTGACTTGCTTGGGATCAGGAGTTTCCTCTGGAGATACTTTGGGAAGAAAGTCAGCTGGGACTGAAAAACAAATAGGGTTTTCTTGTAGTTTGTTGCTTTGTTGGTTTCCTGTCAGATTTTTTAATTTCCTTTATTCCTCTAAAAGCTCAGTTCTGGTTTTCATGAAGCTGTGGGCAAGGTGTGTTATCTGATCAGGCTGAAGCTTGTGTTCCCAGAAGGAACATCTATTTCCTGAAGCCTTTCTGCTATGGAAACACTTCACTTTCCTTTTCAAACCTCCTCCTTAGCTCTGCCAGGTATTTTGGTTTGTTCTGTCAGGTGTTCAGTCTCTGTGGTGGTTTAGCTTTCTTGGTTTTGGTTTAGGCCTTCCTTGGTTACCAGGTGATAACTAAGGGAATATTCCACACCATTTCCTTCACGTAATCTGGGGTATATAAGATGGGGAGTTTCCTCCCTCTCTCTCTCTCTCCCTTTCATGTGCCTGGAGGACATCAGGTCTCTCTGTGTCAGCCCAGCTCTTATCTCTTGAGCCGAGCCCTATCGGAGAAACTGCTGCCCCAGCCATATGGAGGGGAAGGACCTGCTTCTCTTAAGGGGAGTGTTGGTGAGAATTGATTGTATTAGTTACTTATTGAGCTTTTCCCTGAGTTTACGAGTGTATCTGTTTTGTGTGGTTTTACCCATTTTTGTCCCATTTCCCTTTCCCCCTTTTCCCTTTTGGGGTTGCTTTGGATTTTGTTCTGTAGATTTATGGTGTTTGATTGCGTATAGTTGTAATATATGTGAATATATATATATCTTTAATATAATTGTCTTTTTGGTACTTTTTTTCCATTTTCTCTTGGTGGGGGGGGAAATCCGTGTAGCTGGCAGTTGGGTTTGGCAGGGAGTCAACTCAACCCTCCCCAGTCTCTCTTCCTTCTCTTTTCTGGGTCTCCTCCAATTTTTCACTGCCTGATGTTTTTCCCCTTTTATCTTCAAATATGACTTTATCTCAAACCCTGCTGGGGGAACAAGGCAGCGGTGTTTGAAGTGTGAGATTGTGCATTACTGAGCCTGATTTGCCTGCTCATTAGTGAAGAGGACCATTGTCTGGCTACCAGGGAATAACCCTACAGGTGGTGGGTGTTTCCTCCTGCCTTTGTTCTGCAGCAACAGCTTCCAATGCCATGTGGTTCTTGCCCTGTGCCCTGGGAGGTGCTCCCAGTCAGCGCTGCAGAAGCTCTGCTGGACCATCAAAGCACCCCTGTAATAACTGGATGGGTATTTAGATAGAACCACGTTGTGGTTATACAATTCCTCATGCTGGAGGGAAATCCCCCTTGCCTGGCTGGAACACAAGCGTTTTGTCTGGCTTCAGCTGCTCAAATGCTCTCTCTGTGCTCCACGAGAAAATGTTCATGGGGAATTGCAAATCACGTGGAAAAGGAATTGGGCAGGAGGTGATGATGGAAGACTCTCCTGATTTTGGGGGTGTGCTCAAAATGTGGCTCCAGCTCCTGCCGACCAGGGCTGGGTGTGTATTTGAGGATGTCTGAGAGAGAGGACCTTCAGGATATATTGCAGAAGGGTGGGGATGATTTGTGTCCTCCCCAGAAGTGTCCCTTCTCCTGGGGTTGCCTCTCCAAATCTGCATAGGGGAGGAGGGAGGGGGAGGAAAAGAGCCTGATTTGAGGAGACAGCCCTTTGGATTTATGGATGGGAAACCAAAATCCACCTGGAAGAGAGGGTTTGTGAAGATTGAGACTGTGCAATGTATTTTTAATATCACCAGCTTCTCCTGCATAAGCAGGGAACTTTTTTGCTGTCAGCATTTCCTACTGGATGAGACGGCAAAGAACAATTACAAGCAGCATTCATTGGAAAAAAAGAGATGTTAAGAAGAGAATGTGTGTGGGTTTGAGCTTGGGGAAAGCCATGGCAGCACCTTTGAAAAGTGCAGGGCTGTTCTCTGAAGTGCTTGTGTATCTCATCAGGCACTGGGGAAAGGCCCCTGTGAGAACCAGCTCTTCTTACCTCCCTCTGATGCTTCATCCTGCCTGTTCTCAGCAAGTTTTGGGGTGGGAGGTCTCTGGTGGCTTTTAGGGTAGGGCTTTTCCAAGACTCCTGGTAGAAGTAGTTCCACAGCTCCAGCAGCTCTTGCAGGGCTGTTAATCCTCCACATATACTCCAGACAGTCATAAGGATGTATCTTAACATTATGGGCTAGTTACCACAAATGAAATTCTCAATTCAGAATCTGATCTGATGCTCAGTCTAGAAATGTCCAGAGAGAAAAATATATATACACATATATGAATATCCACAGATGTGCAGATGGATACACATATTTCCATTTTCTGCTTTCATGTGTCTGAAACACCCTAAATGTATTCAAGCAGTTTCAGTAACCAAATCTAAGGCATAAGTGTTATCAATTAAGCTGTGAGAGCAGAAGTTTTCCAATTGGAAGGTCCCTCTGTGGTTATTGATGCTTCTCTTGCACCTGCTTTCCACTGATAAGGGACAGGAATAATAAACTCTTCTGAGACTGCTTTTCCCTGGCCAGGTAGTCACGTAGATGAGAGACCACAAGCTTGATTTGCAATTCCAGTTGCTGGGACACTGTGAGCATCAATAAGGAAGAGGAAAATTGGAGTGGAATGATGGTTTTAAGCAAACCCAACCCAATCTTTCTGCAGAAACAGATGAATTAGAGAATCAGGTTCCTTTCAGCAGTGTGAGCTTCACGAGGTACATAACTCTGGCGAAAAAAGGATCCAGACCTGTGGAATGATTTCCCTTGCTGGTGTGTGACCATCAGCACGTGCTGCTCCAAATACATTTGGGAATGGGGTTGGTTTTATTCCTTTTTCTGCTGGAGGGCTGGATCATGGCCCTTGCTGCTCTGCAGCCTTTCCCAAACATCTGGGGCTGCTGGAGATGGGGAGCTGAGCCACCTCCAGAGGCGAAAAGTACCTTTTGGGTTCAGAAGGGTTTAATTTGTGTAGCCATTTCAGCAGATCTCCTGGGCTCCCACTGCTCTGAATGTCTGCTCAGTTGCTTGTTTGGCTTCCTGGGGTGACTTTGAGCAGCTGCTTTACCATTGTGTTCTTGTGGTCTGTGCCTGACCTCTCTGTCCTCCTTTCTCTTATCCCATGAAAGGGGCAAGTTAAAACTCTGTATTTTCATTGTACAGCTTTCTCTTAAAGTCCTTCTTTCAAGCAAGCATGAGACCTTTTTATGTTCTTTCCTGAGCCCTTGGGAATCTTGGGATTCCCAAAACCTGTGAGCTTGCAAAGCCTCTAGTTAGTTCTTACCCTGTCACTGAGTAGTTGTGATGGAGAGACAAAATCTCTCCTCAGGTCAGTGGTTTCAGTGGGAGTGGAGGCAATAGAAATGCAGCAGAAATAACAATGGATGACTGTTTAATAACTGAAAGGTAGAGCTTGATTTCTGCCTGTGCATTCTGAGAGATAATGAGGGATGTTTGAACCTGAAAGCTGCCCTGGGGCTGGGAGTCCTTGATCCTGGGTGGGCAGTGGGAGCTTTTGGCTCTGTGCAAATGATGTTGGAAAATGCACAGGACAAATGCAGGCATTTCACAAGTCATTTCCCAATGTTTATGTTCCTCTCATTTCTGCCTCATTAAGGTTTTCTGCAAAACGTGAAAATTGCTGTTGTTTTTGATTTCCAGTTGAAGCTGGTAAATACCTTATTTGAAGCTGGACTCTGTTGTAAAATATTTGTCTATTGAGAAGTTTCTCTTTTAATGAGGGGCTGTGGCCCTTGCCTTATTTCAGTCACCCTGGCTCAGTGCTGTATCCACCTGCTACAGCTTTTTGGGATTATCCTGAAAGTGGAAATCTCCTTTGCGACTTTACTGGAGAGACCAATCCCGAAGCTTTCAATGGCAATGGAAGGGTTTGGGTACCTTTGGTGTTGTGTTGTCACCTGAGCATGGTATGGGCCAGGATGACTTTATACCAACCAACTTGGATCAGAAAATAAGGGAATGAGAATCTAATAGTGCCCAGTTCTCATCTTAGTAGATGTGGAGGTTCTTTGGATGTCCCTGCAGTGTCATTAATGTAACATGTAGGATTTTCAGTGCCACGAGCTCTTTGGAGGGTCCCAACAGTGCAGTTGCTCCCTGGGGATTTTCTCCAGTGCTCTGGGTCTGCTAATGATGCCACTGTGCTGCCATGGCCCCTGGTGGCCTCAGCTGGCCTCTTCTCTGTGTCTCCTTTGTCACACCCTCCAGCACTGCATTTGGTTCGCTTCATCTTTCAGAAAGCATTGATTTCAGATGAGTGTTTCTTATTTCAGACCTTCTCTCCCTTTCTGTGTGATAAGGAAACCTATCTTTTTTT
This sequence comes from Anabacerthia variegaticeps, assembly GCA_035583185.1. Classification (NCBI taxonomy): domain Eukaryota; kingdom Metazoa; phylum Chordata; class Aves; order Passeriformes; family Furnariidae; genus Anabacerthia; species Anabacerthia variegaticeps. The sequence continues at coordinate 8,506,122 of JAWWEW010000042.1, read as the reverse complement.
GCTTACAAGATTATGTAGCACACATTCTTTGCAGGGTAATTTCACTAATTCTCCTTGGGCACGCTGACAGCACAATTATCATCTCGCTTGACAGCTGTTCCCTTGAATTTTAAACATGCAAAACACATCCAAGGGCACTGGAGGAATTTGATGGTATTGCTGTCTGTTGCTTAGAAATGTTTAGCTTTTGTAGAAGGAGAAAGTCTTTCTGCAATCCCAGAGAAGACAAACCAGAAGGTGTAGGTGGCAGCTATTTGATGAGAAGGGATTTGGGAGAGATTATCAGATTTAAGAATGAAAACTACAAGCAGCAAATTACCAGAAACAGCAATTAGGATCAACCACTTGAGCAAAGGAGTTAAAACAGAAAAATAAGGAATACTCATTGGGTAAAATGTGGCAGCCTTTGAGCAAGTTTCCTACAGAGGGAATGGAGAGGCAGCTGCCTGGGGTGTTTCCTTGACTTTCCTTCACTCCACAAGCAGTTCTGCCTCGTGTTGTCCCATTCCCAGCATAGGCAGATCCCAGGGGTGACCACGGGGGTGTTCCCACTGACACTGATGGCTCTTGGGTTTGGAGCCCTGGGGCAAATATCTCACAAAAAAAACACCCCAGCAATGTGAATGAGGAAAATGTCACTTGGAGATTCTTCATCAGTAACTAAACCCTGATTTTCAGCAATCCAAACTCACATGTGGTACCTTGGAGATATCAGTGTTTGTCCATTCATGGGATGGGGCTGAAAACCTGACAGGGTGAGACTTCAGCATCTCCAAAGGGTTACTTCTCTCCCATCCCTCAGTTTTTTCTTCTCCCTCTTGCTAAGATCCTGCTTGGTATATTCAGCTGAAAAGGGGAAAAAAATGGTCAGACCTTTCAGAAGGAGCCAAGGATACAAATCTCACTAAGCTTTACTTATTTGGGTGTCCCTGAGATAAGACACATTAAAGGCCCTTAACCTCAGGTAGTTTTTACAAGTCAAACTAATTAAATAGACCGTGTGAGTATTTAAAAGGCAAAAGTACTGAGAATCACTGAACAGGTATAAAAATCTCGATGCCTTGAGGTGAATTGTGCTTTCTGCATTTTTAATGCAAGAAAACATTAATCTTGCTTCTCTGCAGACCAAGATGCTTTGCCAGAGCTTCAAAGAGGAAAAGTTTGGGATCTCTTCACTTCTTGACGTGTTTCCCAGTTCAGAACAGATCAGAGGATCTTTTTGCATCTGTAGCATCCTCTGCATTAACCCCTGAAGCACAAAACATGGAAACAAATGTTAATGGGATAATTTCATTTAACGCAGTGCTCAGGCTCTGCCTCCCTGTTGCCTTGGAGACAACACAGCCCTTCCTGGAGGGATGGGAATGGGACAGAAAGGATTTGCCTGGAAAGTGCACTCGAGTTTGCTCTGCACCTTTCCAGAGGTCACACAGCTTCTGCTTTAGGAGCACTGCAGTCTCTGTTCTTCCCTCCTCACAAATACGGGGGTGTGTTCATAGCTGGCTGAAAGCTGAGGCCAGAAAGGCTGGGTTTAGGGTACCCTCGTAGCAGGAGAGATGGACAATTGCAGATTTGCCTTTTTATGCATTCTGCTCGAGCACTTCTGCAGAAAGCCCTGCTGGGCAGCCCAACTGTTCAAGGACCAGAAAGGATTAATTCATGGGAGCTCCCTAACCAGTGCTCACCAAATTTGGCAACAGTTTCCCATCATTACGTAAAATTAATGTAATTTGTTCCTCATTCCCATTGCCAAGGAACAAGCCCCTGTCCTGCTCAGCCCTTCCTGTTGCCAGTCACTTATTTGATTTCCCCCCCGTTTCTGAGGAAGTGAAACTGCTGAGATCCATCACCTTCCTTTTTGGCTGATTTAATGACCTTCCTTTTTGCTCTTGAATCCTTGTCCTTGCTTCACCTTTTGCTCTCCATCTGCAGAGTTTTCCCAGAGATTTTGTAGAGGTTTTTATCCTCCTCTCCCATGAATGTTGTGGATGGAATATTCCCATTTCCCCTCTGCTCCAGCTCCCGCCCCGCAGCATCAGTTTTCCCCCCAAACCTGCTTCCCCCCCCCCCCCCCCAGTACTAGGTAAGAGCAATATCCTAATGGATGCACACTAATATCCTTCCCCACAGTCTTTTTTTGTAGTGTTATTAACTATGGGGATTGTTTGAGGCTCTGTTTGCCATTGCACACGTTGTACTTACTGTGCTTTCAGTGTGTGCAATCAGCAGGATATGGGAAGGATTCTCTGGCACCTTTGCTTAGTGATTAGTATTTGTATAGCACTTGAAAGCAGAAAAGGCTTTAAGAAGGACAAGTAGCAGTATTAATAATGACATATTCTGCTCTACAGAATGGAGCTTATGCATATTTGTGGTGATAATCCCCAGTCTCCTCTTTATCAAACACTGTTGTCTTTGTGATCTCCTCCAGCTTCTCTTCCTCACACCTTTTCAAGCAGCTTTTCTTCCTCCCCCGAAGAAAGGCACACACACGGAAAGATTCCTCTTAGCACCTAATTGAGCCTTCAGGTTTCAGTGCCCACATGTGGGGGTCTCTAAACCTTGTTCAGACACTTTGATCAGATCAGGTTTACATTCACCTCTCTGATTATCTATTGCTGACCTAAGATCTGTCATTCATTAAAAGCCATTTGGTTTTCAGCAGCACTGGGGTTTGATCTTCCTGAAAGAGTGCTTTGCTGTGTCCAGGTAATGTTTCATCTGTGCTTTTTACAAATTAATTTATTTTGATGTCACTCCCTGTAGCTTCTTGGAAAATCAGCTTTGTGGCTGAGGAGGAAATTAATAAGGACACAGAGAACGTTGTGAGGTGGAGACTCTACTTTTAGGCAAATCTTGCTTCTCTAAGGGTCCATGATAATACTGAACCCTGATGGCTGGAGTTGCCGAGCACTTCTTGTTCTTTGGTGCTTAAATGGAGATAAGGATATTCGGGTCTTGCAAAAATTGATCGTCCCCAGTGACCTGCCAAATTCTGTGCCCCCCTCCCGTTCTGGCTGACACCCTGGGGTGCTCACACTTTGCCCAGGCACCTGCTGCTAGTGGACTGGAAAGCAGAAAGGCCTTTTTCCTCCTTTTCTTTTTTGGGATATCATCTCTGACCCGTTTATGTTAAAATTTCCAAGGGTTCAGTCCAGCAAAGGCCACAAAGATAAAAATACCTCAGTGCAGGGTGCCAAAGGGGAGATTCAGGCCTTCAGAGGAAATTAATTTATATTTTTTTCCCTAAGAAAAGTGTGATGACCAAACCCAAGTTATCAAACTGTTTCCGATAAGAAAATCAACAATACTTGGTCGATGCTTTCCTTTCAATTACCTGCAGCATGTTCAGAGACTTGAGTGTAAACAGCAATTCAAGCTGCCTACTGCTCAGAGGCTTTAATTAACTCTAATGATAATTGCAGAGCGTGTGTTGCCATTTTGGGCAGCAATTACATGGCTTATGTGGGGAATCTTGTGTGGGTGAAAAGTGGTGGGGAGAAAGGCCCTCAGTGTCTGGATAGATATCCTTGTTGCTAAATTTGAGGCTTTAATAGAGAGAAGCATGTGCTTTGAGATCACTGAGCAAACCCCTCCTCCTGCCAGGACAAACAGAGCCTGGTTTGGGGTTCGATTCCACCCTGAGAAAACAGATCTGATCTCTCTGTCCACCTTGCAGCATTTCAGGAATTTTCTGAATGGGCACAAATATGGAATTTTCCTTGAAAACACCTGAGCCTAAACTGGGTGTATGTTGTTGTAAAGAGCCCATGGTAAGAAGGTTTGCCCCCATGGGATTTAGGCTCCAGGCTGCCTTTGGTTGGAAAGCCCAGCCGAGATGGAGCTGGTTTGGAGAGCACAAACAGCCTCATTCTGGGAGTGCTCTTACACAGACCTGTCTTTATTAGCTTTGGAAGGGTTCTTGGATGTGAGTGGGAAGTGTGCTTGGTGAACAACCATAATTCCACCAACAATGAACCTCAAGTGACCTCAGTAGCTTTCTTTAAATACACCCTCCTTTTCCCTTCTCTGACTCCAGCAGAATTAAAAGTATTGAAGGCTTGTGGTGTGTTAATCTCACCCTAAAAATGGAGTTCCAGCTCCTTGGGGTTCCTGTTGTCTGCTGTGGGAGGGAAGTTATCTTACAAGTCACCTGCTTGGAAGCATCACTTTTTAGTAAGTGAGCATTTAATTTTTATTTCAAGAAGCTGGAAACGAACTCAGTGGGAAAACTTGCTAGATGCTCATTTTTGTTTGTTGTTTTCTTTCACTGAACACGTTTGATGCACTTGGTTTCTGGTTTTGCAAAGCAGACTGTGAAATGAACTTTAAATGTTACATCCCACATTTATCAGTAGTCTAAAGCATAAAGAAGCAGATGAAAAGCTGTTGTTTTTAACTTTTGACTAGAAGGGGCTGAAAAAGAACTAGTGCCATGAAGGCACAAAAGAACCTGCCTACAAAGGCTGTTGTGAAGCTGAACATGGGGATGTTTTGAAACTAAGCTAATGGCCTTATTTCAGAAGTCAAAGCAGCAGAGCCCTTTTTTTTTCTGCTTCCTGATGATAGAAAACATGTCAGCTGGGCAAAGCTGTTGAGAGAGAAAAACAGATTTTAGGAAATGCTTTGCTCCAAAGGATCAATGGGAGAGTTATATTAATTATTTATAAACCCTAGGTGGTCCTTTTTGCTCGGAAAGGATGAAAATGAAACAAAGGGAAGATAATCCTTAAAGAACATATCAGAGGTTCTGTATTTGGTGGAAATATTTCCTTAACTTGCAGAGACCATGAGGTGATTTATTAAATCCCTTCATTTCTATGCTGCGTCCTGGTCTTAGATGGAAGGAGGTTGATGCCAGCTGAGGAGAGAACTGCTTATTTCATTCTCATCTCCCTTAATGGATTTGCCTTAGTCCTTCAGGCTCAGGGCTCTTGCAGAGGTGACCTTTGTTTCAACTATCAGTATCCACATCTGATTCCCTTCTGGGACATCCCAGGGAATCATTATTAATACTTTGGGTGTGAGATGAGGCAGAATCAATAGAGAAAACTCTGAACCAATTCCTGTGCTGCTGTAGCACTCATTTCTGTCATCTGAGTTCAAAGGGAGATAAAGGACCCTTTTGGACATAGATTGCAGTTGCTGGGTGTCATTATAAATGTATTTCTTGGTTACTATTCCATGCTGAGGCTTAAAAGGTTGGTGAGTCCTCATCTGCATCATCTTCAATCAGGGCCCACTTGTCCAACAAAAGGCCGGGAATGATTCTGAAAGCATTCTACCCACATGTTCTATCCTTGCTGAGTATGTACATGCATTGTGTGCATTGTCTGCCTGAGGGAAGAGCCTGCGCTTTGTCCTCACCAATTATGACTTCTCCAACAGTGCTGGTTTTCCTCGAATTTTGGGGAACTGCTTTTGATTCTCAGCGTGCCATAAACCCATCTCTAATCATGAAGAAGCGGGTCACACTTGAAAGATAAGATTAGCTCTCAAATTCTGCTGGTAATGCTGGCAGAGAACAGTGCTCTGAGCACTGTGCTCTACAGTGGCACAGCAAGGGGAGTGTTTCCCAAGGTTATAAGAAACGTTGGAAGTTTGCAATTATTCCTGGCTATTGGATGGTAATCACAAGGGCACATTTGCAAATGACTGTGCTAGAGCTGCTTTTTTCCTCTTTGCAGTTCTGCCAGGAAAAGACCAATAATTAAAGCTTCAATGCTCCAATGACCAGCCACTGCAGTCTCAGAAGTTGTGTTTCCTTTCCATTTTTTTTCCTATCCCAGAGTTTGACACGTTTTCCAAGAGTGTGAAGCTTTTATGTCCCCACGGCACGGTCTTTCACGAAAAAAATTCCCTGTTTATGCATCCTGTTGACCATTAAAGGTAAAATGTTTTCACTACAGTCCTTTTTGCACTGTAAAAGGACTGGGAGAAGCTTGTGTGCATCAGTGGAGCCATTCCATCCCTTGGTTTTGTTATGCTGCACTTGAGAAGGGATGTTGGGAGTGTGTTTTGGGTCATGTTGCAGTGGGAAGAATTGGACTTTGGGAGCTTTTGCACATCCAAACTGAAGCAACGAATCTGTTTTTCCTGTTGTTGTTTTTTCCCCCCAAGGTGATGGTCTTGCCAAAGAATGTGTCAAAAAAGCTCAATGAAGTCTATCAGCAAAGCAAGACTAAGGAGGAACTGTTGCATTTCTAGCCTTGAAGCGATTGATTTCATTGCCCCTTTCTGTGCAATAAGCTCAATATCTGTGGTGTTTGTCAGCTGGGATTTGGTGATGGGGCACAGGCAAAGAGTGCAGCTTCTGTCAGAGCTGTCAGGCTCCCTTTCACCTCTTCAGGCCTCTCTGCTTTGCACATGAGCAGGGTCAGCGCTGGTCACTGCTGGCACTGGGGAACCCTGGCTGGTCCTGGGGCTCCCCTGCCCACCAGTGCTGTGGTGCAGCTGCAGCCCCTGGTCTTGGATCTGTATTCCAGTGCATATGAGCTCCCCTTTCCTGTAGCCCTTGCAGGAGGCTGAACATGATCGGACTAGAAAACCCCAATGTGCTCCTCCTCTTACCATCCAAGAGGGATGGGATCCTGGCAGGAATTAAGCCCATGTCCAGATCTGCAGGTTTTTGTTTTAATAATAGTCCTGATGTCTAGTTGATTCTGCCGTTGCAATTTATTTATTTGTTTATTTTACATCTCTGAAATTCAGACTCTTGGAGAGTTTCAGTGTTGCTGCTGTTGCAGTTTATGCCTGGGTTTCCTCTGCCTTTCTCCTCTGTAAGCACAGGAGCATTTGCAGTCCTTACTTGACTTCTCCAGCCTTATCTCCTCCTCTGGATCTGTCTCCACAGCCTCAGGCATGAGCTTGAGTATCTGCAGTATTTACTGATGTGCAGGAGCCTCACAGGGAGACAAATTCTTTGCTGTGCTGAGTTGGAAGGCGCTTCCCTTGGAGGCACAAGTGGTGACAGGAGGGCTTTTTCAGCCAGTCTTGTTTTCTGGCTTGGCTCATGAAACCCCTGCTCTCAAAGGATCCTGTTGTTGACTTACTGTCTCCAATGACAGTAGTGATGCTATTGTGGAAGGAGTTTCAGGTGGAATATATATATATATATATAGTGGTGCTTGTGTATATATATATATATATATTTACATAACATTCCTGGTTCAGTATTTTTTGTTGGTACAACAATTCCTCCTTACTTTACGAGAATATCAGTGTTTGTGGTGTGTTGTACTCAGTTTGCCCCTTTGCCCTCACTGTAGGATAACTGGATGGGTAGCAGCACAATAAATGCCCCAGAACAGGATCCCATATTTGTGCCAAAATCAACTCTAAATGGACTGGGAAAGAAATTAAGGGAAACAGGCTGGTTGGGAGTCAATCAGAGTGCCTTTATTGGCAACTATTGATGAGCACAGAGGAGGATGTTGTCACATCTCTATATAGACTCATGAATTAAGCTGACAGGGTTTAACTTGTGTTGTCAGTGCTTGTGCTAATGGTGAAGGATGGAGGTGACACTGGTACTTGGAACAGTTCCACTAAGATCTATGTGAGAGCAGGACCCGAGGGGTGCAGTGACAGAAAAGTGGGATATGGGCTGTTCTGCACTGTCCCTGCTCACAGCTCTGCTGGGCAGCATTTCCCAACTTCTCCTTGCCCCCAGGTCTTCGAGGCTGTTCAATCCATGCTTCTCTCAGAGCCTGGCAACCAGGTTAACCTGACCATCATTTGCTCAGCCTGGCTGCTGCTGTTTGTGGTGCCCAAAGGGCTCCCAAGTGTCACCTCTTGACTGGGACCACAAAGAGTGGCTGCTGAGATGTCTTGCATGGCTGCTCTTCGAGAGGGCTCTGCAATGCTAATTGCTCTGACTCAAGGGCAAAGCAAACTTTAATTTAGACATTCATTATTGCACCGGAGCTACGGCCTTTATTGGCTTCTCTACAGGTAATTGTGCTGCTGGAAACTCCTCTGATCAGCAACAAAATTATTTATAAGATTTATTAGCGACTGATCAGAACCAGTGGATCAAAAACTCTGCACACATGCTGGTAAGTAGAATAATTCAGGCAAGTTCCAAAGGCACTGATCTATTGACACAGTGTCCTGGAACTGCAGTAACCAAGGCAGCCATGGGTCCAGAGGGTCACAGATCAGATGCAAGCCTGGAAATAGGAAATAATGTCCTTTTTGGGACCTTTTGTGAACAAAGACCCATCCCCATTGAGAGGATCTGCCTGCAGATGTTTCAGGCATGCAGAGTTCCCCCTGCTTTGCTGGGTCTCTGCTGGGACCACTGGAAGGTTTCTGCATTGGAATGAACTTACAGAGACCTCTAACTTGAGTGGATCGGAACAACTGAGCAGCCTGGATTGGCAATGGAAAGCACAGTCAGACTGTTGCACTCCCTCAGATCCCAGCCAAGTTCTTTGGGATTTAAATAGGATACAATCGAGCTACCTGGGCTACACTGACACAGCAATAACAACAGTGAAGAAGTTCAGAGAGAGGAATACAGAAATTCTTTCTGAGGGCTTGAGGAACCAGATGGACACTATTTCCTTCTGAAAAGTTTGTCTAATGTAATTTTGGAAAGAATTACACTTGCCAATGAAAAACACTTTCATGTCTTTTTGACTAGCATTTATTTTATGATTATATTGTGTGAAAGTCATATTTAGAGTCCCTAATTAGAATTTAAGATCCCATTAGTCAGGCTGATCTAATGACAATGAGACATTTGATAATGATGAGACAGTGGAAAGGAAGCATTTCTTATTAAATGGCTCATTTATATTTTCCAAATACTCAAAAATACACTAATGAGTAAGTCTTCCCCTGGGCCTCCTTTGAGGACAATCACTATGGGTTAAGTGCTGGGGGTTATTATTTGGCCCTTTCTTTCTGTGAACACCAGAACTAACAGTTTGACATCAAATAATGCTGTAAGTTGTTCAAATTTGGCACTTGGAACTTTTGCTTCCTGTCCTTTCTGACAAGGTCTGTTCTTGCACCTTCATCAATTGCTGCATCTTCTCCCCCTCCCCAGACCTGAACTGCTGTCTGAGCATCACATCATCATCCCTGGCAAGGGAGGGGACCAGTTTGGTGCAGCCCTGAGAGACAAAACACATAGACCTGGACCAAGTGCTACAAATGGGAGGCTGAGAAATTGTGCTCTTCTTGTGCCAGGAATTGTGTGGTAATCCATAAAAACAGCAATAGCAGGGAAAGGGCACAGTTGTCCCAAGGGTCTCTGGGGCATGGACCCCAAGCTGTGGATCAAATCTAATCTCTCTCAGTATGTGGGAAAGTGAGGACTGCCTTAAATATTCCTCTCTTGGAAGAATTTAGGGATATTTGGAAATTCACATCTGAAACTAGGTTGACCTCCAGGAATCACAGTTTCAGCCTGTTTTGGTTGGAAAACAAACAAATCACAGATGATGCAAGCTCCCTTTAATAGTGCTGGTAATGCCCTGCAGCGGGCTATGGTCCCTTCTGAAACAAAATTAGGCTCATCCTTTTCTCATTTTGAACTGTGAACTGCTCTATGCCCTTTAAACCAGACTTGGTCTGCAACAAGTACATTCATTATCTAGGGAAGTGCTAGCAAGTGCTAATTTTTTCACAGCCATTAATAAATCTGCCTTTCTAAACAAACAGAAGCAAATTTTCTTTTCTTCTCTAATGAATCCCTGGAGGGAATTGTGGGTTCTGCATATAAATGGCCTTTGCTCAGATTACCCAGTTTTAAGTGTTTTTAATACCTCTCCTTGCTCGGCTTAGCAGCATAAACCCTTCTCCTGCTTTCCAAATCAGGATGTGTCTGTGTGTGAAATTCCCAGCTGAGCACAAGATGCTCCAAGGCATTTAGAAGCTGAGCAAACAGCCCAGTGAAATTCAGCTGACAAGTACCCTGTGCCCTGCCTGAGGATGCCAGCTCTGAAAGGACCTGCTCTTGGGGGTGTCTGGGCAGCATTGGTGAGATCTGGAGAGAGTCACCAACCAAGCCGAAGGTTTTGGGGTTTTTATTTTGCTTGCAGAAGTGGTTGCTGCATGTCTTTACACTGGCTTGTTTCATGGCTGTGTTTGCTCTGGTTTTATGGGCTCTTGAGATAAGTGGAATGAGATTGGGAAAGGACAGATGGCCCAGCTCCAGAGGAGGAGTACAGAGTTGGAACCTTATATGTAAGGGCTCGAATTTATGCCATAGCTTTCTACTGCTTACTAACCATGGCTTTCAAGCTGGAGGCTTTGAAGGGATTCATGGTCTTTAAAAAAAAGAAACACCACAAAACAAACAAACAAAAAACCCAAACCAATGAACCAACAAAAACTGAAACCCACTTAGTCCAATTTTGTGAACAGTCTAGATTTTATTCTTTCTGGGAACAATGAGATGTTGGTTGTGCTCCCCTGCCTTGAGCCTCTGAGGGGTTTGAATCTGGACCTCACATCTGACCTCATTTTGTAAGTGAAAGTCCAGTTGTGGGTAGCCCCAGACTCTGGAAGATCCTGGGCTAGGGCCAAGTCCTGTTTCTTGACTAATCTTCCTGAAATGCAGCAATACCTTCTGGCTTCACTTTTCATTCTATTTACTGAAAAGAACCCCCAGAGCTAACGCTGGGACATCTTCATTTAGTGAAATGCTGAAGATTTATTCCTTAATGGAAAAAGTGATGATTATTGCCAACAAGTCCCAGCAAACATTCCATTTTCTCCACTTCAACAGCTTCTGTGTGACCAAGCCCCCATGGATGGGCAGCTACTTAATTAATCATTCCAGCAGTGCCTTCCCTGTGCCATATGTTTCCCCAGTGCACTGGCCCTGATAATGTGCTGCCAAACAGCAGGTGCCACTGGAGGGGAAATGAGAGGTTTGTAAAGCTTTCCTCCCACCAGCTGGCCATGCATACATTTGACTTGTTAAATGGCTTTTTCAGGGTGGTTTTCTGATCTGCAAAATGGGAGCTTGTGGTACCATCTGGGGTATAAGGGACAAGTAGGTTTTGTTTTCTCTCATTTGAGTTTGAGTCCCTCGTGATCTTTAGCTTAGAAATAATTGGGGATTGCACAGGCAATTTAGACTGTACAAAAATGCAGCTGCTCTGTGTTCCCAGGTGCTGATGGTGCCTCACTGGGGGAACTGCCCACACTTGGGATGAGCAGCTTTTTCAGAGAGAGGAGCATCTCATGTGTCATCTGCTATCACAGTCAGAGGTTCTGAAGTGCTCCAGCCTGACTCCTCCACTTCTATTGCCTAAGCCAGGTTAGCAGATGCTGAAGGCAAGGTTGTTTTACACAAGGAGCACAACCTTGAGAGGTGGAGATGGTTCATACACTGCTCAGAACCAGCTGAGCTATAAACCTTCAAAATACTGGAGGTTATGGGAAACATTTAGCCACTGTTGATGCTTTTGCTGCTCCAAACTGCCCAGAGATGCTTGCAGAGGAAAGAACTCCGTGTTGCAGGTGTGCAAGTAAGCCTGGTCATGAGAAGGAAATAAGACAGAGCAAAGAATTCAATTTGTTGATTGTATTTGGTGAGTGTGTCTTGAATGTCTCTGAGCCCAGGCTATCATGATAATTGGTGCATCAGACTGAGAGACTGAGGTGGGCTGCCCTTGAGGCTGGAGTTTTATGTTTTCTTTCCTCTTTAAATGAATTATGTAAGCTCCTGTTCTGCTGGTTCCTTAGGCAAGGCAGAGGCATTCAGGTTGTTCCCTGCCCTTTCAGTGCAAAGAGGAGGCCTGTGGTGTCTGATCCCTGCTGTTCACACTGGGCTGCAGTGGCTTGTTTCCTTCTTAGGCATTTATGGGGCTCATCCATCAGCTCTGCCAAGGCAAATTTAAAGAATAGAGTTTATCAGTGATTTAATTCAGAGAGAGCCAGGGAGTGCATTAATGAGTCCATCATAATGGATGCTTTTATAATGCAGATATCAACAGTTTTGATTGTACAAATAAGAAAACTCCAAGGGAACCAATGTGAGCTCCTCAGGCTGTGAGCCTGCAGGGAGGGCTGGGCAGGATGTGCTTTGTCCCAGGGTGGCACTTTGTGAAGGGGTTTACCTTAGTGGAGAAGAGCTTGGGATGCATCTACAGATAAGGAGGAGAATCAGTGTCATTTAGCAGCTCTTTGGTTGACATGAGAAACTCTGCTCAGAGAGAAAACTTGGCCTCTTGGTTTGAGGAGTGCCAAGAATTAGACCAGTTTGACCAGTGTGACATCAACTCTTCCTGGAGGTGTCCATGTGCACATTCAGAACAGTGCCAGTGTCCCCAGGCTGAGAGGACACAACTCTCCTGGGTCCTTGGCAGTGGGAGGTGGCCCTTCAGCCCCACTCCCAGAGCCTTCTCATCCCTTCCTGAGCAGGAAGACATCTGGCATCTCTAGATCTGCTTCTGCAGTCCCTGCCTGTCACCAACTCAGTCGTCTGTCTCCAGCTCACTTATTGTCCTTTGTAATTGGCTTTTGCCTAATTTCTTTGTTATCTCTTGGAATATGTTAAATGAGAAATATGAAGGTGACTTGGTATAATTATTCTCTGGTGAGTTAATAGGGCCCTTCAACAAGCACAGAGTGATTATAAACATTAAGTCCAATTAACAATTGGATAACAATCCTGGGCAGAGATACACTTGCATGTTTTCTGAACTGTGATGGATTGTCTCCCTTGCAGAGCACAGGGTGTTTATCTTTTCTGTATTTCTGCACTTCCTAAGGGGGAAAATGCCCATAAATATGGGGAAGCATCCCCAGTACTGTAAGAAAAAGGGTGTGTTTTGACTTCTTCCACCACTAGCCCTGTGGATTGCAACAGGATCCTCACAGAGGAAGGGAGAAATAGATCAACCTCCAGGGAAGTGAAATGGAAAAAAATAAAATAAAACCGATGAGGAATAGAGAAATTTGCAGGGCTGAGAAAAGCAAAGGCATTAGTAATTAGTGGATATAACAAGCAGCTGGTTCATGAGTGCAGGAGGCTGAAACTTACTCCAAAGCAACCAAGGTCAGGTCTAGCAGGTCAAGAGGAGATGGGATCGTGGGCCTTGGCTGAGGAGGTTTTGGAGAAGGCACAGTACATGAAGAAGAGGGTCAGAATAGTCTTTAAATGCTACTGTAGTGTTACAGTGTTCATTGGTCACCTAGAGTTGAGGAATTGCATGGGATCCCAGCTGTATAATCTCTGGATTTACTGGGGAGCCCTAGAAAAAGGACATGGGGAATCACCAGGGGCAGCCACACTGCACAGAGGGGAGGGCAGAAGGTGCCTCCAGCCCTGTTCCTCCCTGCTGGTCTGGTTCCTGTAGTCTTTGACAGCAAACATCTTCATGCAACCTATAGAACACAGGACTTCTCAAGCTCTGAAGATCTGCAAGTCACTCTGCCTCTCTTTTTGTGCGTTTTATTGGCCCCAGCCATAAAAGCCTGCTGGCTGTTATGTATTGCTGGCTTCTAAAGGGCTTGGCATCTGTGGGCAAGAAAAACTAGACAGGAATAGACTGAGAAATCTGCTCAGTGCTTTATTCACAGTGTTTACCAAGAAATGGGCTATGAAAGTGATTATGTACTTCAGATGGTAGAGCCTGCTGTCGATGCAAAGGATATGCTGTCAGACATAAAATATTGCAAAACGTATAAATCTGCACACCACGTGAGTTTCTGATGTAAATGAGACAAAAAGGGCAGGAGTGGGAAATGCACAGGGTCACGTTCTGACAGTTTTGCACAAAGCAGATGCTTCTGACAGTAAATGAGGCAAGGCAGAGCTGGAAGATGGCACCTGGTTTGCCTGCCTGGTATTTACTACCAAGGAAAACAGGCTTTTTTATGCCAGGCTGACCATGCTGAGGACATGGCTCCAGTTACTTGGTTAAATACTCTCCTGCATAGCTGGCTCATGTCACTTGTGCAGCAAGGAGTGATAAAGTGCTGCGAGCTGTGGTGAGTCAGGTCAAGGTGATGACCAGCAAATCTACTGAATAAACTGCTAAACCCCACAGTATGTGTGAAAGGGGGGGGTCCCAAACTGGGCTTTGGGAGGTGACCCAAGAGCCAGCAGGTCATTTGGGCAGGGAAAATGCCAGGCTCTTAAATAACCAGCTAGAAATATACACTCAAGGGGAAGGACTCTGCAAAAATAAGCCTGGGCTCCAAAGCAAATGATTGCATGGGGCTGTGCCTAAAGGAAAGGCTGGCTGTGCCTGCCAGCTGCCTCAGCGGAGAGGGAAGGGGGAAAGGCTCGTGCCAAAGCCCTTGCTGGATTCCTTGGGAGAGCTGGAAGTGCTGTCCTTGCAAAGGATGGGCTGAATCCTGAATAGGAAAGGGCACAAGCAGAGGGGCTGTGGGTGGAGAGTAGCTGGTGTGGGCAGGCTGTGCTCCATAATCTGGCTGGGCAGGCCAAATGCAGCTCCAAGGTGGATGAACATCGTAAGGTCGTGCTGCTCTAAGGCCACTCCTCTGAGATGCAGTTTTTGAGGTCAAAGGCACACAAAGATAAAAGGTGTGCCCAGGGTGGGTGAGGAGGGGGCACAAGCTCTTGGCTTCATGTTGAGGAGAATTTAATAACAGCATCTCTGTGGTCAGGGCTCTTCTGCCTGCCATGGGATTGACTGAGAGCAGGGCTACAGGAAGAAACTCATTAAATCTGGGCGACAAAGTGGAGCAAAAGAGACACCTGAAGAGTCATTTGAAGGAGCAGAAAGTTAGAGGTAGGTAGAAGATATGGGGATTAGAAGCAAAATGCTCGAGGAATTTCCTTGTCAGTCTCTGTCCCTGAAAGGTGTCCTTGCTTAGCTTGCTCACTGAACCCTTACTGCTGCACTGAGAATGAAATTCCTTCTCCAGCGGTTCCTCTTGTAATTAAACAATTGGAAAGAATCCACCTGAAATCCCCAAGCCACACTGTTGTACTCAGCCTGTTCTCCTCCTGGACTGTAGCATGTCACAAGGGCTTTGGGAGTTGGCTGGCTTGGCTGTGAGTTGTCTCTGATTCATCCAAACTTGGCCAGAAGAGGCTGGTGGGGAGCCCAAACCACCAGCACTCCATTGAAGATTAGTTTGGAAGGCTGTGCTTAATCAGAGCTTGGGCACAGGTGGTTATATTTTAGCCAGTCTCCAGAATAATTACCTTTTATTAGTTGTCTTTGGTCTCTACACCCTGGACCTAACTTGTTCTGCAGGAATGCAAATGTGGTTTAGCTTGGCTCGAGCTCCCCTCTCCACCTGAAATGCTCTGGATTAATGCAACCCACTCTGTTTTCCTTCTAATTTCCTGTGTTACTCTGCAGCCACGATGCCTGCATGACACCCACACTGCCCTGGCCAGCTCAGCCTGCAGGGGCTCATGCCAGCTAAGCCTGCTGTGCCCAGGTCCTGGCTGTGGCAGTGGAGTGTCCCAGAGTGGGGGGGAAGCTCTGGGTCTGCACAGGCTCCTCCAGCACCATCACCCTGCACACCTCTGGGTAGTGGCTGGATCACTTCCATAGGGATAGCCATGTAACTCCATGTCCATAGGGAGCATCTACAAAACGATAGCTGAAATGGGGAGCTCTGGCCCTGCCCAGTTTTTGAATGTTTGTGTGGTACAGGAAAGGGAGGAGGCTTTTATTCCCTGGGGAAAACCCATCAGCTAGTTTCAGATGGGATTTGTTTTCCAACGTGGTAAATATTCTATGGGATTTATACTGTAGTCACAGAGCTGAGAAGATACCTGGGATCTGGTGCAATGTCACATTTTCTCTTTGCATTCTAACTCCCCATTTTCTGGGAATGCTCACTCTAGGAGCTATTTTGAGAGAGAAGAGGCTGTGGCTGCCAGTGCCCAGGGCTGAGGAGCTGGTGGGCACAGACTGCTGTTTCCCTGGCACCTCCAGCCTGTGGCACATCAGGGTTTGTTACAGAGGAGCTTTAATTTGGGCTTGCGGTGAGCTAATTCTGTCCTGTCTGGAGTGTTGGTTATGCCATGAGTTATGACAGTGTTCATCCCCACTCTTCTAAGTGCCACCAAAGTGTTTTTTCAGCCTTTTCTATTCTTCATCTGGCAAGTCTTAGCTTGGTATTTTTTTTATAGTGTACACCACTTCCCAGGCTGGTTTGGTTCCTTGCATTTTGGTGATGTTACATCAGGGCACAGAATAGCAACTGTGTTCAGAGGAACCAAAATAAAAGTGACAGAGGCTGTTAATCAAGACAAGTCAACTGGGGTCAGGAAGCCTTTCCAGCCATTTTGCACAAGCCAGAGATGAGGTTTGAATCCTGCTGCTAAATAAGATGAAATGTTCCTGTGGCCTCCTGCTTCTTCCTAGAGGGGGATGTTGCAGTGTGGCACTTGGGGCCATTGGGCTGGACGGGGGTAGAAGTTTACTGGAGGTGTCTTTGTTTCTCCAGTGCTACCAAAGCCTTGCACATCAGAACATGTCTTTGAGCAGAGCCTGTTCAAATCCCCCTCTCCTGCTCTGGTGTTTCCCTTGGCACTTCTGCTACTGGTCACAGCCATGTCTTCTTTGACTGATTTGTTCATTCTCTGCTTTCCTCAGCCCTCTTCTCTTTGCCAGGTCTTAAATCTGGATCTGTAGCTGTGATATTGTTCCCAGGAAAGCAAACAGGGAAAGTGCAGACAGAGGGTTATGACTTCCCTGGGTGGTGTGACTGAGTGGAAGAATAGGCCTATCAGGTAGAATAGATGCAAAACAGTAGTCTGAAAATTATGGACAAGTGAACCAATTTGGAAGGAAACCACCCCAGTTTGAAGTACTGTCTTCAGGAGAAAGCTTTCAATCTCTGCATTCCACCCCTCTGAGGTGTCATGCTGGCTTTGGGGTTTGAGTCATGTCAGTTGTTTCATCATTTGTACTGTTTGTTTGTTTCTTTATTTTTTTTCCTGAGATATTTTTCTTCTACCAAGTTGTTTATGAGACTGAGATGACCAGAAAGTGGCTTCCCAGGGACTGTCCCCACCTGGGAGCTAAGTGGCTGCACACAGAGCTCACTCAGAGTGCTCTCAGAAATCCCTCAGAGCCAGTGCAAAAAACTTGACCAAAAGAAAGGCATGAGTTTCTTGTGCTTGGTGTGGGTCTGGCTTGTTTGGGCTCAGGGATGCTGTTCAGCTCCTCTTCGCTGTGGTGCTGATGAGGAGGGATCAGTGGGGTAGGCTCACTGTTTCCAGCTGCTACAACCTGCCCTGGAGCTATCCCTGCCTCACCCCACGTGTTTGCTTTAGATGAAGGCTGGGTAAGGGAGCTCTGAGGGAGAATTAAGGGAGTTAAATCACAGCAGGAGAATGTTTGCATGGTTTTTAACAAACAGTGAGTAAACCTTCCAATGTTTCCAACTGCAGGATAATAATTCCACGTGGTGTCTGGCTTTTCATTTGTGTGTGTGAATGTGTTGGGTTCAACAGCAAAGGATCTCTGGGTTTGGGGAGTATCTTCATAAAGTCAAAGAATGGTTTGGGCTGGAGGGGACCTCAAAGATCATCTTGTTCCAACCTCCCCACCATGGACAGGGGCACCTTTCACTAGACCAGGCTACTCAAAACCCTGTCCATCCTGACCTTGAACACGGCCAGGGATGGGATCTTCATCAGCCACGACAAGGGAGGGTGGGGGAGATTCACCTCTCCCCCTTCTGCAGTGTCCTTTGCCACTGCAAGTGGCAGTGCTGCCCTCTCCCCCTTGGGCACACACTGCCCTCCTTTCTCCTCCCTTCTGCTTAGGAGTTCTCTCAGGGAGCCACTGGCACCATCTCAGTCTCACTGAGCAGTGCCTGAACAACAACAGTGCCTCACAGCTCCAGCGTTACACAAATGCCCATAAAAATACTTCAGTGCACATTATGGATTTCTATAGATAAACTGCAGATTGGTGATAGAAGAGATCGTATACTGAACATGCAGTCAAGCCACAATTAGCATGGACCAGTCTGGCTGTGTATCTTCCACTGCAGAAATAAAACAGCTGGAGGAAGAGAATGGATAAATCTACTTGATGAAGCCCACAAAATCCTTGGGCTTGGTGCTATTTAGTAAAAGGATCTTTTGAAACTCCTTGCAGCTGTAGAAACCTTTGTGTGCTGCAGAGGGGCTGTGCTGGCGGCAGCAGAGCGGGCTGAGTCTGTGAAATGGAACCTGGCAAAAACTTTAAAGGCCATTTAGTGCTCCAGATCTCAGGAAACACCCCCTGGGGTAGTGTCCCAAAGGAGCAGAGAGGGGAGTCTCAGACCTCTCTTCTGGGGAGCAGGCATTGAGTCTGCACTCCCTGCACTTGGTGGGTGAAAGAAATCTCTGCTGCAGCTTGGGGAGAATTTAGCAGATTGTATGTATAGCCTGGATTTACCACAGGCATAAATTCACCAGCTTTAGCTCATTGCACTGCATCATGTCTTTGCCCCTTTTCCTTTAAATAAACATGAATCTTGATTCCTGGTCCTCAAATAGCAAGTTGGGCCCAGGTGTGGCTGCAGGGATTCCTTCCATTGCCCCTCCTCAGCAGGTGACAGTAAGAACCTTGCAAACCCTGCTTCTCTAATAGTGTTGGAGATGGGCATTGCTCTGCAGCAGCAGCTGGGCAGTTGAAGGAGTCTCTGGGTATGTGCAAAGAGCAATCACTGCAAATTCAGAAATCTAAGTTAGTGAACTCTTGGGGAGCCACAGATCAAACCCATCACTGGAGGGTTGTTTATTAGCCATTGCATTTTGATAACCATTATCATTGTATATTAAAGCCTTTGGTTAATTCCAATTTTCCTCCTCACAAATTAGGAACATTTGCATTAAGGGCTGGTCTAGAGGCAAATAACAGCTGTACAGAACATAGGGAGAAAACGTGGGTTGGTGTGAGGCCAAGAGCCCCAGGGAGAGGAGATCCAGCACCCCTTGGTACCCTGCAGTGGGGACGAGCACCAAACCTCACCATCAACCACTGCAGGCTCCCAACAACTCATCTCGCCCCGGTTTCAAGGAGAAAAAGATTTTCTGGTACAAACAAGTGGTTTCCAAACTGTTGACCCCGAGTGGCTTTGGACATCATGGTAAGGGCACTGCAAACCTGCCTGGTGCTTGCAGCATGTAGTGGTCTGTGATGAGCTCTCAGGTCAAAAGCATGTGGGAATTCATTGCTTTCCATGTTTATATAAGTGGTTTCCACTGCTGTAGCCACAGCCAGTGCATTACTGTGGGTGAGGCTGGAACTAATTCAGAGGGCAGATTTGCCCCGTATTTGGTAGATTTCATGACTTATGGTATGTTTGCAAACCCTTGGGAGCAATTACTTTGGCCTGAAATTTATATGATGAGTTTTTCTTCATTGCAGTGAATTATCCATGAGCAATTTAAAATTTGATGATGTTTATATGTAACTTAAAGTAGTTCTGACACTTGCATATAATTTCAAGGAGCTCCCAAAGTAACTTCTGGTTTGTAAATTGGAGCAACCAGTGCAGGGGCACATATGGAAAAGTTGAGCTTGGATCTCTGCTGGTTAGTGCTGGCTGGCATTGCAGACACAGCCTGCTCTTTATGCAGTCTGGAGGGTGACCAGTTCAAACCTTCTACAGGAAAAAAATAAGAGTTTTCTAGAGCAGCTTTAAAATGAATGTCAAAAGATTCCTAGCTGATATGCAAATAAGGGAATTATGTCTCATAGGAAAGACTTTTCCATCCTCTTGAAGGATTGAAACTTGTTTTGCTACTTAGAACAATCACATCTCTAACCCCTGTGTGTGTTATTTGGCAAGTGCTGTCCAAATCTGATAGCCTTGGCAGCGTGTTGCTTTGAAATTCTGTTTTGTAAGATGGCATTTGCAGAGTTGCTGTTGAAACCCCAGCTGAAGGAAGTAACAGTCTCATCGTTCCACTGCCCAATAAAACATATCAGTGAGAGGGGGAAAACAGCTGGCAGACTGAGTCAAAGCCTGATTCCAGCCAGTCTCCTGAGCCCATCCTGCTGGCTGCCCAAGCAGCTTCTCAGAGGATGAGGGATTTTGAATGGGGCTGGCTGGGAACTGGGAACATGATCTGTGGCTGTGCCTGGTGAATCCCTTCATGGCCACTGTGTGCTGGCTGGCAGGGCCATGTGTGTGTGGTGGTGGCCACGCAAGCTGCAGTGAGTTACAGCTGGAGCTGCGGGGCCAGAGCTCAGCAGGGTCTGCTTATTCAGCAGCCCAGCTAAGAATGGCCTTTGCTGCCTTTTCTCTGGCTCTGAGTCCTTGGAGAGCCCGTGGCAGAGAGGAATGGGACAATGTCACGCTGTGGAAAGCTGGTGTGTGTCTCTGAGCACTTTATGTGTGGACTTGCTCGTGGCTCTCTTGCCCTCCACAGCCATAGGGTATCAGCAGTATCTGCTCTGCTGAGAGCTGGGGGGAGATTCATCCCATCTAATCCAGCAATGTAAAGCCAGATTGGGGTACTCTGGAGCCTGGAAAGGCAGGCCGCCTCCTTCCTCTGGATAGCTAAATCAGGGCTGGGTGACTCACCTTCCATTGGGTGACCAGTGAAGACTGCACACTCCTTTTAAGGTAGCAGAAAAATGGCTAGAAATAATACCTTAGAAACGTGGTGGTTGAGCTGTGTGGTGTGTTGGCATCTACCACTCCTGAAACCACGAGGCATCAGCACTGAGACCTGTGTCCCCTGTTCCTGCTACCCCAGTGAACACTCCCACAGTGGCCAAGCCACATGCACTGATGAACATGCACTGGCTCTCTTCACTCTGTTTTTGTTTCTGTTGAAGCAGACTTCAGCACTGAGACCTTGTTGGCCTGTGCTTTACTCTCCTCTTTGTTCCCTTGTGATGGTTCTGCAATCAGCTCTCTAAAGTCCCCCGTTTCTTGGTGCAAGTGTTTGTGTTGATGGAGAAACTTTTGCCGGGGGAGTTGTAGGTTTGTGCTGGGGGAGATTTCACTGCCATTCACACTGGTCCAAAACCTGGTGTCAGCTCTAGAGGAAACTATTGACAAAGAAATTCTCCAGGCACCCTCTGCTTGTGTTACTCGTGTGCTACTGCTCAAAGTCAGCATTAGTGGAAATTGCAAGTCCATTCTATCTCCCCACAGCTGTTACTGAGGTTGAAGAACTTTGTTTAGCCCTGAGTCTGCCCTCAGCTGTGACTGTGTCGAGGATTTTTCTGCAGTTTGTAAAATTGCCCATTCATATAAATGCATCTGCATGGTTTCCATGGGAACACCTGCTCCACTCTGGGAAATGTGATTCTCCTTTATGAATAAATATGAAACCTGGCTAGCTCAGAGAGCCTGGGCTGGAAAAGGAGGGGCTGCTGGCTAAGAAACAGCATGTCAGGGGCCAGCACAAGCCCTGTGTCAGCACAGCCAGCAACAAGGGCAATGTCTGGGGGAGAAGAGTCTCAGAGCTGAGCTCGGTCTGAGCCTTTGGGTGTAGTGTGCTTGGAGCAGGTTTCCTGATGATCTGAGAAGATTTGGACTCTTCATTTGTTGGCTGAGAATCAGCAAGGTGCCACAGGTCTTCCTGTCACCACAGTGTTAACTGGTGTGGGCTCTTGTAAGCGGCTGGTCTTTCACGCTGAGAGCACCAAGGTCTGAGGTGAAGGTTTTCCAATTACTTGGCAGTTCATAAAACCAGCCTGTGACTCAAGGGACCGTGTGCTTTTGCAGCAGCTTTGGAGGCTGAGGGGGGAAAGGGCATGCTGTTCTCACAGTATGGAGGGAGGCAGGTGAGGAGCTTCCCCAGAGCTGGAGCCCACGCTGGCAATAGGAGCAATTTCTAAATAATTTTTCTTAAACTTTGCATTGGGGAGAATTAAACATGAGAGTGAATACTTCAGGAAGGTGTTGTTTCTTCTTTAGAGGATAGTGTCCATAGGAGGATAGAGAAGCACTTAAATTAGGGTGTCTTCATCCACACATCAACCAGGCAGCTCTACCAGCTGCAAACAGCAAACTGCATCTCTGACCTGGGTTAGGTGCCACCACTTGGGTAACCTTGTCATGAAGATAAGAGAGATTAATTTTGGCAACCCACTTGTGCTTGCAAGTGTTTAACCATAACCTTAATGAATCACAAAGCAGCCAGTAAGGATGGATTAACATTGGGGGTCTTTTGGTTTGCTTGTTTGGATTTTTTGTGAGGAGTTTGGTTTTAGGTTTTTTCATTATTCTGAATATTGTCCCAGAGACTCTTCTCAGTGCAGACTGGCAGTTCAGAGTTGTGTCAGGGTAGAGATTTGCAGCAGAAACTTAATATGCAGCTTAGCTATCATCTTTAGAGGCCCCTTGGAATTAGAAAGATATCTGTAAACATGAAGTAAAAGACAGCTGTAAATGTACAGGACCAACTCTATTCCTGCTGTATCAATTGGGGTTAATGTACAGGACCAACTCTATTCCTGCTGTATCAGTGGGGTCTTCATGGAGACATGCCAGGAGGATGGACCTGAGGCAGAGTTGCCAAATTGACTGGAATTCTCACGCCTTTTCATTGTGACTTCTTGTCATTTTATCTTCCTGGCAGATGGCTCCGCTCCAGGGCCCCTGTTCTGTTTGTCAGGGAGAGCCACAGCCCCTTTGTGGCAGAGCTGCAGGCACCTCTGAAAATTGTCCTGAGAGTGTTGGCCACAGGGTGAGGAACACTTATTTTCTGGCAACCTTTTAGGGCATTGTCTTCTTTGCATTTTCCTTGGCTGCCTTCTCTGATTGTGTCACGTGTTCTCCATTTTAATTCTGCTCTTTTTCTCTCTCAGCTCAGTCATGTTGTGTGCTGTAGCTCTGTCTCAGCCTCTCTGCTGGCCCTGCCACTGGGTCTGACTGATCCCAGCATGCTTGGCACCATCTGAGAGAAGTCAGCTACCCCTACTCCCAGTCCTCAGTCAGACCTATGCAGAGTGATATTTTTCTGGCTTTACTAATTCCAGAGAGTGTTAAACTCAGAGATGAAGACAGAATACAGCACATGGCAGTACATTTGTTACTGAGCATCCACGTTAAAACAGGAGAAACAATTTCATACTTTCTGCTGCTTTTAATGAAGCCTGGATTTCCAAAGTGGGTGCTCATTTAAGCAGGAGGAACACACTGTGGTAGGTCTAAGCAGCAGAGGCCAGCAGAGGGATCCCTGGTCTGCTGCTTTGCTCTTTCTTGCTGTGTTGAGAAGCTGCAGGTGTGACAGCAGTGGAAATGTGAAGTGATGGGACAGCATCCTGTGTCTGCTGGTGCATCCAGGCCATTGGAACATCTGTGTCTGATGTTCCCTCGTGTCCCAGCCACCACCCCCTCAGTGCTCAGGGGGTCTGTGCCTGCTGCCTGTGACCAGCAGCTCAGGCTGGCATTGATTTAGCAGGAGGAGGGAAAGGCTCCCAAAGTGGGAGTGTCTGTATCCCTGATGCTCTTAGGGCTGGTGTGGTGCCCACATGCCACGGATACCACACAAGTATGGAGAGTGAGGATCATTTCGGGAGAATGGAGTTTTATTTTCCATCTCTTCTCAATGCAGAAGAATTAGAGTAACCTGAGTCCTTCCCAGTGACAGCAGAGCCCGCTTTATTTGTGGGCTGGGTACCAAGTTCCTGCTCTGGAGCTGTGTAAGGGCTGCAAATAGTGGGTGAAGGCACGAACTGTTCCCTTGGCTCTTTGTCTGCACCCCTTTTTGCAAAGGTCAGCACGGTGATGCCAACCCAATCCCCTCCTCTGAGCTGCCATCACTGCTCATGGCTTAGGGGGGAAGCAGGGCAGGGGCTCCCCAGAGCCACCAGCTCCTTTCCTGCAAGGCTGACTCACCAGTGCTCTTTGGAGCTGAATCCTGATGTTTTCCTTTGGATTGTCTTTCTGGCAAGGACTTCCTGGCTCTGCTGTCCCCTCTGTGGTTACAGGAGGACCTTGCACTCTGTGCCCTGGTGGGGTGACACTGGCAGAGGTGGTGACCACACACCACCCTTTGGCGTCCTGCTGTGTGTCACCCTGGCTGTGCTGCAGTTCTGCACCCACAGGGCCAAAGCTTTGCTTTGGTGTGAGAGGTGCCCTGAGGAGCAGCAGAAGGGCACGCCTCTGGTGTGGAACCCAAGCTGTGAGATGTCTCCATCTCTCTCCACTGTGCTCCTCATTGCCACGTGCCCCTGAGTCCTGTCTCTGACACCCCCTCCCTCTTCTGCCTTCCTCACCTGAGGAGCTGGCTCTCACCTCAGAAATGCTGAATGTTTAACCCTGGAACGCTAATTTTCACCAATTTTCACCATTTTTTCCCTCTCATTTTTTCTGTGTCTCCTCCTGATGTCCCTTATCCCCACAAGGAGAGATCTGGGCAGCAGCTGCTCAAAACAACTTCTGCTGCGTGCAGCATTTTGTTTGCCCTCTCTGCCTTTGAGGTGTTAACAATTCTGAGTGTTTTACATCACTTACACACTTTTCAAAGGTGCCATCTCCCAAGGAGTTTCAAAAAAAGGCTCCACAAATCACAATCACTACTAACCAAGCACCATTCTCCTCCTGCAGCAGCCTGGCTGTGTCAGGAATGCCATGCAATCCCCCAGAATTTCTCTTGAAAAGCCATCACCAAACAGCCTGTCTCACCCTGACATCCTGGAGACCACAGGCTGCTCAACATTTGATGCATTTTGGCACCCTGACTGCTTTGTGGGCACCTTATTGTGTGTTATTTAAGGTGTTTTGGCAGTGTGACTACTTTGTGGCTATTTTTCTGTGTGTTATTTGAACTTGGGTGTGGAAATGCCTGTGATCTGTTACCAACAAAGCCCAGGGACACACCAATAGCACAATTTATTGGCTCCTGGAACTAGAAAGCAGCTTCTGTCTCTGTAAACGCTTATCTCTCACCCAGTATCTTTATCCTCCATCTAATAACAATTAAATATATCTTTGAGAGCATCTTTTATCTTAAGACAGTTTAAACTGGGGGATACTTTAACTCCTAAAGCAAAAGCTGCACAACTCTAAAGCCACCAGGTCTGTGTTATTCAAAAAGGAAAATTTTTTTATATTAGGGCACATTTTCAGGTTTCACTGCCATAGAGACACTTTAATTTCAGAGCAGAGAATTACCTCCCCATCTAAATTATATCTAATTGCTTTATATAAGGTAAAAAGATAATTTGGGCTATTACTATGTTAAGAGGCATTTAAAGTCTTGTAGGACCAATCAAAGTGCATGTGGCTCCAGCCAGTAAATGAATTGACATGGGTCTTTGCAGCAGCTTCTTCAGAGTCTGAAATAGCTGAGGTTTTGCTGCTTCATTTTTCTACTGTAGCTCACAGAGCCTCTGAGTCACTTTATCAATGACTGTTTCAGCAACTGGCTCTTGGCAGGATGAAAAAAAGTAATGCCCCAGTGGAATTTTTTAGGAGTTTTTACCAATAAGGCCAAATCTCCAAAGGCAAATGCTTTTGTGCTTGCTGCACAAGGCTGAGGCAGGTGGGTGGGCCAGGATGCAGCTCTCTGAAGGATGATTTACAGCAGCCCAGGGTGTGCCCTGCCACTGTATTTTGCAGGAATTTGGCTGATATTGCCCTGCTCTGCTGGTGAAGTGCTTTCCCAACTACAGGAATGTGTCTGTTGAGCAATGCAGAGCTGCTGCTGGGATGAATAATTCACAGAGCAATCAGCCATGGCAGAAACTTTCAACATTCAATCAGATTTTTTTTTCTTCTTTTTTAAATTCAGCTGTTGCTGACCTAATTTATCTAGAGGATGAGCTTAGCTGATCTGGACAGACAGGGATTAGTTCAACATTAGAGATGGTGGTGCATGATGTGCTAATGAAATATTGCACCCTTTTACCACTCGATGCTGTTTCCCTTCCCAGCGAGGGCTCATCCTCTGCTGGCCGTCCCTGGAGGTCACCTGGCACCACATTGCCCATGTGGCTCAGTACCCGGAGAGCTGCATCAGGACACATTTGGACACATTTCAGCTTTGCCAATGCCCTGAGTGAACGAGGAGAAGCTGCTTTGCTTTTCTGTGGGGTTCTGTGGCAGCTGGAGAACATGACAATGAAGGTCTGCTCTGGAAGCACGTGCAGAGACCTCGGTATTGTGGTTGTTCTGAGATGCTCTGGCTGCAGAGATGTCCTCAGGGTTAAGAGAAAACTGTGGCTCTCATTTGGGAGAATATTTCTGGTGGCTTCTTTGCTCTTTGTGCTGCCGCTCTTGCTTTCAGATGGATTTGTTTTCTGCCCCCAGTAGACTGGAATATGAAAAGCATGGCCTGTTTTGGGAGTGGGAGGAAGGCTCTGAGGAATGACCAGGAAAACCTGTGGCACAGGAGGACAAACCCCGTCCTGGGACAGCCAATGCAACCTCACTTTTTCTGATTATTTCCTTCAGTGCACCTCTCACTATGCACTGTGTGATTAACAGCTTCAATAGCAGAGTCCCATTTTCTTTAACTCCTAGATTGCTTCTGAATAAAACATCCCCCCCTTCTAAGACATAAAAGGAGACAATATGTATGACTCAAGGAGCTGCTGGATCTTTTCATACTTCATAAGACCATGGAAGCATCAGCAAGCAGCAGTGAGTGCAGAAAGCCATGAGTTTTTAGTTTTCTGGAGCAATATTAAACCTTGTTTGTGGCATGGTGTTGGCCTGGCAGTTTACTTTGAAAATCAACGTGCTATTTTGAAGACATTAGAAGAAGCAGAATTACTCTAAAATGTCTTTCTTTTCATACAATTGGATCAAGGGTTGAGATAAAATGCCCTGCAGCTGGTGGTGTGATGTTTGCTGAGCATGCTGGTTCTTTTTTGATCTCAAATGTTCGTGCTTTTCCTGGCTGACTCTATTGCTTTGCTCTGGGGGTTTCTCTACATGACTCTGAGCCAGTATTGATACTGCTGCTAACCACTGCTGCTGTGTGTTCTTAGTTTGTACTTCAGCTGTGTGTTTTCTTGCCTACTGCAGCTCTCTGCTCTGGCACATCCTCCTGGGATGGCTCAGGAGTCTGGGCTGGATTTGGGAGCAGCCCCATTGCCACATCCACTCAAGGAGAAGTGGAGACTTCTCTTGCAGGTCACACACATTCCTCCTCAGAGCTTGTAGTGGGTAACATAAGATTTACAGACACCCAAAACTTTTGCAGGCTTTTTTAGTTTCTTTTTTTTTTTGCATTTTTTGGAGCCTCAACAGAGCCTGCTGTACCCTGAGTGCTGCCCTCCAGCAGCAGCCTCCTTGGGCTTCTCATGGACCTGAGATGGTTCTCAGCACACCCACCAATTCTGCCTCAGCCTGTTAGGTGTTCCCAAATGCCAGATGAGGTTCAAGGGGGGAACAAGTAAAGTTTTTAGTTAGTGTGCTAAAAGCATGAAGAACTTGAGGCTTTCACTGTAAACTGGAATTATAAGAACAATCATTCCTAGATAATTGGATTTTTTCAGGTTTTTTGCTCTATCCCCTCCAGTCAAGGCCTTCTGAGTTGTGCTGTGGGCTGGAGATGTTTTCACATGCTGCTTACCCTTGGCATAATGCCTGGGAGTTGAGGCATTTTATTATTCCATGCTATGTCTGAAGTTAAAGAGAATTGAGTTCACATCTCCTGCCCATAATTGTCTTTTGAATTGCTACTGCCCTGTTTTGACTGAGATGGCTTAATAGGTATTCATGGGCTCTTGCTAGAATAACAGTTGGTTTTTGCTTCATGCAGCAGGAAAAAAGAAGAGGTTAATTATCAGTGCTTTCTGTGAAGCTTGGGAACTGCAGGGTGTTAATTACCACTGCTCTTTGCAGAGAGCCCAGGACTTTGGGTACACTGTTAACACAGTGAACAAGGTGCTTTATCTGGGCATGTCACTGTGAGCCAACACACCCATCCCAGAGCTACCTGAGGATCTTCTGTGCTCCCAACTCCCAAATCAGGCAAGAATTGGCACAAAAGCTGAGATGGTGCATGCTGAAGAGTTTGGCTGGGGACACGAGGCTGAGGGAAGGCTGTGCTGGGGTGTCAGGGGAGGTGTGGAAAGGGAATGCAGCCTGGGAATCCTGGCTATCCCTCCTGGGAATCCTGCTTTGAGAGAGAATGCAGCCTGGTAATCCTGGCTATCCCTCCTGGGAATCCTGCTTTGAGAGAGAATGCAGTGGGTGAGAGAAGGATGGTGAACAGCAGGAATAGGATGTTCATCCCCGCTGAGCTGTGTGTGCTCCCAGTGCTCCTTCCTGGAAGTATGATCCCGCATGAAGTTATTTTTACAGTGGGAACAGTGTACAAAGGGTCATAGGACATTGTATCCAGCCTTGCTAAGCCAGTCTTGGTCTAATGATAGCAGTCACTGGACTCCTCCCAGCAGGACAGAGGAATCCCTCACCCCAGGATAAGCTCAGCAGACTTGACTTGCAGGACAAGTGAAGTTTAAGGGCCAGGTGAAGCCTCACGTCTTGGTGCAGTACCCACTGTATCCTTATAGAATTACCCAAAGGAATGCTGTGACATCCAGCTGCTCTGGAGGACCAGGGGCTGGGACAGAGGTTCTGACTGTTCTGGCTCAGCCAGGCCCTGCCTGCAGAGTGAGAGTGGCCATCTGTCTGGAGCTGCCACCCAGCAAGGGGAGAGCTGGGACAGCCCCAGTCCTGGACAGGGACCTGCTCAGGGGGCAGTGAATGAGGGATTCCAGCCCCAGGTCACACTGGGTGGATTCTCCTCCATGGTGTGGCTCATGACACAGGGGCACAGGGAGGGACAAGGGGGTGTAACTACTCCTGAGCCACCTCACCTGCTTAAGGAATTTGTTTGAGGCTCCTTTTCCAGTTAGAAACCAGAAGTAACAGGGGAGGTAAAATTTTACTCATGCCATCTGTCATCATCACATCAGAGGAGGGAAGAGAAATAAATGTGAGAAGATGCCTCGAGCTTTCATTTAAAGTGACTTTGATTGTTCCATTGAGTTGACATCCCACTCTGATGCATTTTTACACTTACACACTTCAGCAATGTTAAAGCAGTTAATCAAAACTCCAGTACTACTGCTGTTCCCCTGAAGAGGCTGATAAAATCTACCAGAAGCCATAAGGCTTGTTAGTTTACGGCACAAAATGTTCCACAGCTCAGTTTTTATGACCTGTGCTGTTGTCCTGCTTTATTTTCATGCTCTTTGCTGCTCAGTGCAATTCAGCTGCCAAATGAAGCACATCCCAAATCACAGGAATTTAACATCCATATGTTCACAGATGAATAGGCTGGAGGTTCTGCTGAGAGTTTGAAGGTCTGTCTAGTGCTCTGTGAAGAGCTTTTGGATGCATTCTGGTAGCTCTGTGAGCTCAGGTGTCCCAGCATTGCAGTTCAGGCTCTGCACTGCACTTCAGCTTGCTCTGGGTTCACCCCAATTCTTCACGTCTCTGCATGTAATGTGCTGATGGTAAATGAGATCAGGTAAATCAGGTCTGGGGAAAGGGGTAGATTTGGCTTTATTCCTTGTGGGGAGATTATTGACGTCTTTTAACTCCCAAATCTTTGTGTGTGGCTTAGGTCATACTCACTCCAGCCCTGTTATCAGGGCACCACCACAGTGTCCCAAAACCTTCTGAAACCCAAGTGAATAGCAACCTTCTGTCCCTGCTCTTGCTACAATCACATCTCCTGCCCCCACACCCTTATCCCATGCCCTTCCCCTTTGTAATTCTCAGCTGAGAGCTGGCAAGACCATTAGAGTTTGGGGAGAGAAACACTGAGTACATGCTCAAAAACACCACTATGTTTTGTAATTCTTATTGAGGAGGTCTGGGGACACGTTCAGACACAGCCACTCTTCCATGGTGTCTAACTGAGCACTTCTGCTCTGAGGAAGAGCTCAAGTCTCTGTAGAGCTTAACATGAGACTTTTTTTTTTTAAGGGTTACAAACCAGGCCGTGGAACTGGTTTCTGTGGTTTCTGTGCTCTGGGGCTGTGTTTCTAGGAGGGATATTAAAAGTTCATTCCAGCAGCATTGTCTTTTGGAGTGGCCACTGCAGAAGTTTTTTTTTTAAAAGCTTTGAACATCAGATCTCTGCAAACAGAACAAATTCCTCTATGAGCTAGAAAATCTCCTAATTTATTTTGTACCTTTTAATCTTTGTTATGGATCTGTACATAGATCAGTGCCATTATTTATACAGAGGAGATCAGTCTCCTATTGAGGTTTTCCTAAAAAAGCTGTGAGCAACTCCTGTGATCTTCTGGTCAGTCATAAACTTTCCAGCTGAAATCCATGTTTGGTCCTATTATTAAAGTCCCTTTTACTGGGTTATAACCTCCAGCTCAGCTGGAGGCAATTATTATCTGATATGTGCCCTGAGTAGAACATAATTATACTTGTCACTAAGTGGCACTGTGTAAATTAGTCTTTAATTGCCACACACAAAATGAGCAGCTACTCAGTCATTTTTTTCTGTGGAGATAAAGAGTTCCAGCATTAGCTTCACCACTCTGGTGTCTGCCTTCACCCTGTTTCTCATTTGTTCTCTTTAGTGCTTAAGATGTAATTTGACGTGATGAAATCTTTTTAACGTGTTTAGCTTTTGCCCTTCCGTTGCTCTAAAATACAACAGGAGAGGGTTTAACATTAAAAACACAGGGAGTAATAAAAAAGATATGTCCTTCAAGTACTGCTGTCAAGGTATAATTATTGCAGATCTTCTGAGGCCAAAACCCCTTTTCTGGCTGGTATGTTGATAAAACAGGGACCATCACAGGGGCTGGGGAATGCAGCCCTTAAGCATGATTTAGTTGGGGTTTTTTTGCCTTAGTATGGAGGAGATGACTGCCTTTGAACCCTATTGATGTGCATGAACTTTAGCCCTGTTAACCCTTGATGAGTTAGGAGTTAGCAGAGGGGAGGGAAAATCTGATCATGGCAGTGCAAAGCTGTTTATCTTATTTGGGAACATCTGGAGGCCAGGCCTTGGACCAGACTGCTTCACTTGGCTGCATTCCCAAGCACTGGCTGTGTTTGGGATGGATTGACACGTATCCTGCCTGTTCCTGCTGCTGAGGCTGGGGCAGGTACACTCGTGGGCCATGCACTGCCCTGCTCTTGGCTCCTGGGGAGCCTTCCCCAAACCCACTCAGGGTGGCAGGTCTGAGTTTTCCTCACCCAAATCAGCCTTGCTTGCTCTCCACCCCAGTGCTGGCAGATTGAGGAGCCATTCCAAGGGGCTCCATTCTGTGGCACTGGGGCAAAATCCAGATGTGGAGTGGAAGTCTGAGGGCAGTGTGTATTGCAGAGAAATGCTGGGGAACGTGTTCTGCCCATGTGCTGCCTTTGGCTGTCGAGAGTCCAAAATGGCCTTGCAGCCACCCTCTGTTGTGGCACAAAGCACACAGCCCTGGTTGGCAGCCTGGATGGCTGCTGGAGCGCCGTGTTTGCTTTTCTGTGCTCCTCTCCCTGTTTCTGCTGCCGACACCAGATACCCTTTGGCAGAGAGGCTGTGGGGAGCAGCCAGCCCAGCCTGGGTTTACATTCCAGGGCTGCAATTTCTAAAGCAGTTTATGCCGTGAAGTGTGGACAGACTGTTCAAAATAACAGGAGGAGCATTTCCAGTTAGAGAAAAGCTCAGTGGTGTGAAGCCTTTCCAGCCCCCCTGCCCCAGGTACAAGGTCTGCAGCAGAGCAAGCCTTCCTGCCCTGGGAAGGGGCTGCTGCCCTGGCCTGGAGCTCAGGCATTACATTCAAAGAGTTATTCATCCCAAGTTATGTACCTGCATGTTATAATCCACATGTAGGTTCAGTCAAAAGCCAGCTTTTCAAACTCCTTGCAGCCTGTGAGCCACTCAGCACAGGGTTTGGATTTGGATTCTTTATGATGGAAATGCTGGATCAGGAAGACCCCAAAAAGCCTTTTTAGTTTGTTCTTTTCATTACCTTGTTCTTTTATCCTGCCCTTGTGTTTGGCACGAGATTTTCTCCAGATGAATGTGCCAGGTTAGGGGCTGAGGGCTGGCAGTGAGTCCATGGGAGTTGGGGAGCAGGAGCATTAGCCTTGAGCTGAGCCAGAGTTCTGGTTGGGACTGGCTTAGTTATCACACAATGATGTGAGAAAATGGACCTGGGATTCTCTTTCTCTTCTTTGTCACATCTGGGAGCTAATCTGTGCAAACTGAGGGGCTAGAAACTTAACAGGATATATTTTTTTTTAACTAAGATGAGGATTTCCAATGGTCCAGGGATTTCATTGTGTCTAAAATAATGACTATACATCTAAGACTTGATAGAAAACTATGGGAGGCAGTGGGACAATGTCCTTTTGTAAGCCTGATAGGGCAATGACAGATCTGGTTTTAAAAGTCCTTGGTTGACATCTCTGTGGAGTCATCATTTCTGCCTTGCGTGTCCACCAAAAAGCATAGATGGGTTTTGACATTTATTTTTTGTAGATTTGGCTCATTGAAATCTCGGTCGAGGTGCTATTTAAGTGATGAATTTAATGTTATACAACACTGGGGAAATTCAGGGCTGTGGCAAGGACTCCTGTGGTTTAGAGCCGTAGACGTTTACTCTGGACACCTTAGCCCTAAATGAGACCTCAGCACAGTGTCTTTAATTCCTTCCAACCATGAAAATCATTGTAGACTAACCACAGAAATGTGCCCTGTTAACGAGAAGTCTTGGCAGAGTCGGTGCCCTCAATAACGAGCTGCTTCTGTCTGCCCTGTGGAAAGGAACCAAAATGTGGTCGCGGCTTCCCAGCTCCAAAGGCTTTTTCTGCTCCCCAGGGTGATTTGCTGGAGCAAGGTTCTTCTGCCACCTCTGCCTCCTCCATAAAGCAGGGATTGCTTTACTCCATCCCAACCAAACATTGAAGCTGGTCACTGTGTCTCCCTCGTGGATATTGATCATACAGTCTCCATCCAAAGGCAATGTTACATTTCTCTTCTGTTGACTCCAGGATAGCAGGGAACCTTCTGGAACAGAAAGAGATATAATTCTCTGTAATTAGATAAACCAATTTTCCCAGGCTACCCTTTGAGAGGTTTCTCACTGTCCTCTATGACAAGTAAATCTGTGAGCTCCTCTGGAGCAGTGCCTTTCAAAACCTGCCACAATTCCCCTTCAAGCTTCTCCCAGGGACTTAGGGATGGGTCCACATTTACTAAACATGGATTTCCGTAGCCTAGAGATTACAAAATTGGCCTTTAAGCCCTGCCTGGGAGTTTAGCAGGGCTTTTGGTGACTGGTTGCAATAAACTAGATTTTACTCAAGATAAATTTATTTTCCCCAGAAGAATTAGTGATGATTTCCTTTCATTCAGGCTTTCTAAATTAGACCCGGAGGCAAAGAGTGTAATTTCTATGGAATGGCTGCCACAGAGCCTGGGTGCTGTTTTTTTGGTAAATATTTGTGAAATTAAGTGTTGCATTTGCTTCTACTGTTTTTTGTGACTTTGTTTGTGGTCAAGTCCCCAAATACTGGAGCTACTGTGTTTGCTGACAGGAATGCCTTTGGGAAAAGTTACTGTGAGTGGTTATTTGCAGGGAGCAATTGTGTCAATTTGCAAGTATGAAAATTGTCATCAGACAACCAGGTCTGTGAGTGTGTTTCTTCTGGTCAGGGACCTGTAGAAATCCCACTGGCACCAGTGTCCAGTCCACACTAAATGACAAAAATGAGAGTGTTCTCTGAAGAAATGCCTGCTTGAAATGAATCCAGTTGAGTGAATGATAACTGGGTCTTCTGTAAATCACGAAAGGAGAAGGAGGAAAATAGATGGAAGAAATTATTGTGTTTGCTTCACTCTGAGACATGGCTATGGCCACCTTGCACTCGCTGATTACAGTTATTTTACACTGCTTTGATCTCTTCTGGATGCAAAGAAGCCATGCCACAGGATGAAGGATTTTATTGGGTTCAGGAACCATTTAATAGCATCAGGACAGATACTTTCCTGGTCTGTTTTATTGTGGCAAATGAGGACTGTCTCCACTGCATGAATTCTTGGAACTTGTCACTTCTAATACACTGTTAATGCATCAGTTGCCCAGAGCATGAAGGTGATTGCTGTCTCCATAGTGGTGCCTGCAAACTGTTTCCATATTTGTCCTTTTTTATTTCCCCATACTCATTAACTGAGGGGCAAAAAGTGTTGTGGGGCAGATACATGATGCTGGTAGTTTAATGAGTTTGTTGGCTTCTGTTTCACAGTGCTGATGAATTGATTTTGAGAGGATCATGAGAGGGGGACATGTGCCTGTGGTTTTAGTGCTTCAGCATAAGGTACAATTTCATCTCTCCAAGGGAAGTGAGTCCTACAGCTAACTGAGGTTACAGTCAGAAATATGGGTGATAATTTCTTTTTATGTTGTCATCATCTCCAGTTACTCATTCCCGTGCAATGGTTTGATCTGCTTCAACTGGGACTAGCAAAGGAAAAGCTGATCTTTGATAAATACTGGATAAAAGAATATAGATGCCACTGGTTGTATTTCTGTACTGCAGCTTGGGAGGGGTGTGTGTGTGTGTGTCTGTCTCTTGATTTAAAGCTGGCATGAGATGTTTATGATGGCTGTGCTATTGGAAGCACTGGCACAGCCACATTGTACACTAGCACCTTTCTTCTCAGCTGATGCTGCAGGCTGTATCTGTGGGTGTCTCAGCTCATTCTTCATCTGCTCCTGTTAATGGTTAGCAGTGTGTGCTTTCTAAGTCCCTTGCATACATGATTTGGGATGACCAGATGCCTGGGTTTAGCTGGGGCAGCCACAGCATATGGATCCTGGTGTTTCTGATCAAGGTTTCTCCAGGATACACTCGTTCATGAGTTTGTTTTGGCCACAGGCTCCTCTTTCACATTCTGACTTTAGCAATTTACCTCTGCCTGACCTGTGGCACTGGACAGAAGACCAGTGGGACATGCTTTTAGGATGCTTGGTATGAGGTGTATGCCTATTGAATATCCTGGCCCAGGCCACAGGCAGAATGGTACAGAGCCCTTTGTTCCAGGCTCAGCTTGCTGCATTTGCAGGATGTGATTCAGATGCCTTTTGCCCACAGTCTGCACAGGTTGAGTTTTCCCTGCTGAGAAGAACAAGGATTATGCACTAGTAAAGCTGTGGAATAGCAGGAGTAGGAGTGCTCTTATCCTGCAGGACACTTTCTCCCAGCATTCCCAGCCCTGTCAGTGGCCTCACTTCATCAATTAAAACCGGGTCTCCTGGTGGAGAAAAGCCATGCCAGGCTCTGCAGTGTGCCATCCTGCTGGCATGGGGAGCGCTGGCAGCAGCTCGGGCAAGTGCAGCGTGGTGCCTGTGTGCCCACCCAGTGTGAGCAGCACTTTACAGCCCTTCTCCTGGTTGTGTGGAGGGTCCTGCTGCTGGAAACCAGCCCTTCCCACAGCAGGAGCATCAGGGCTGTCTCTGCTGAGAAGCTCCTGCCCAGCTACACCAGTCCCTGCATGGGCTGGGGCTGGGGCACGGTGCTGGAGGGGCCGAGGACAGATGTAATGATGCCCCTGGCTCTATCCCAGATCCCTCCAGCATATCCTAAATTCTGCTGGAGTGGGGTCTGACAGATGGAAGGTGAGATGGGGACAGCATCTCCCGGTGCCACTTGCTTCTGCCTTTTGATATTTTCCCTTTCTGCTGAGCCTGTAGCACGTCCATGCCCCTTGCTGAGCTCAGACTCGCCAGCCCCTCGCTGCCAGCGGGCCATGTCCCTGCAGAGGGTTGAAGGAGAAAGCTTGAGCAGACCCGACCCTCTGCAGAGCCACAGGGGGCTCATTCAGTGTCACCCCATGAAATCCCACCCCTGGATTCAAGCCACCTCCTGGGGAGAGGGGTTTTCATATCTGAGCCAGTAAAGATGATTTTTAAATCGTCATAAACCAGCTGGACACCAAAATTCCAGGAGGCTTTAACCATCCTGTCCCTGCAACGTGAGATACAAACCAGAGTTTGTTCCACTTGGGCACACGGAGATCAGAATTCCTGAGTGCAAGTCATGCTGGAGTTCTTTGGATAGCTGCTGCTTCTGGGACCAAATGATACTGAGACACTGAATTCTTTCAAATGTCTATTCAGTGTGACATCAGTGCTGGCACTTGGATGTCTGTGTGTTGTCTCTCCCACCACTGCCTGCTTTTTCACTCTGCTTTTCATGGTCCAAAAGCCACCAGTGTTGCTGCTGAATGGAATAGAAATGCAGAGTCCCACTGGAGACTTAGGCTCATTTTGAAAGAAAAAAAACAAAAGAAGGGAAACAGAAACTTGGAATAAATTTTGCTGCTTGTGGGAGATGAAACCAAGAGCCCTCTCCAGTATGGGTTTCTCCCAGTCTCACTGCTGGGCCAAGCCCTCCTCCTCACACTCCACAGGGATCTCAGTCTTGCATAGAGAGAGCAATTAAAACCCCTGGTGACTTCATAAGGAAAAGTGTCCATTTGTGAGAAAGTTTACACTACCAAGCTCTTCTGAAAAGGCCTCTTTTGGATGCCAAGGTAATGTTTCCATGGAACGTGACATTGCAGGATGACTCCTAGCTAAACAATTAGTGATGATAATATCCATTCCTCTAGGGAAGGTTGCAGATTCCCTTCTAGCCTGGTGTATATGGACTTGATTTCTAAACATCTGCCTACTTAATCTGTTGTTGCTGCTGTAATAGCACCACCAGCCAAAGCGTTTGCTTTCTGTCTCTTGACACCATGCCTTGAAATGGTAATTTGTTCCTCAGGCCTCAGAAAAGGCAGGACCTGGATGCTTTCCCCATCCCAGTGTCCTGGAGCCAGCCGGTCCTGCTGGCAGCAGAGAAGACTTCATTCCCCATATGTTGTCTAGCCCAGTGCTGCTGGTGGCTATCTGAGCCTGATGCTCTGTGGGAAGGGTGCCCTCAAAGTGCTTACAGGGGTTTGACCAATTGGTGACAGTTTTGGATGTTGCTCTTCGTGTAAATTCAGATGCCCAGGGAGGTGGAAACCGATCCCCTTCATTTTTCTGTGGGCTGTGCTGGAGTTATTTAATAGGCTGTAAAATCAGAGCTTGATCTACAGCAGGTTTTGAATTGCTGCAGTCACATTTTTTTCAGACTCAGGATGTGCTTCCACATCTTAAGCATGTGGTAGCTCTTTCTGCTGTCCTTTTGAGGCAGCCTGGTGCAGGTAAACACTGATTTGATGAGAAAAGTGAGGTGCTGGGAATTAGGCAGATAAGTGAATGTCTGTGAGACTGCAAAAAAGAAGCAAGCCCTTGAGGATTTAGCCAGCATTTCTGTGCTGAGCAAGAGGGAGGAGCTGGGTGAATAATGGGACAAACAGATGCCTGCATTTTCCAAGTGCTTTGAGAGTGAATGAAAATCCTCAGAGAAATGCATTTTGCACCCACATGGCTCTGAGATAAAGCACATATTTCTGTTGTGCCTATGTGAGCAGAAAAGGCACTGTCAGTCCTGCCAGCTGTTAATGTGCCATTATCTAAGTAGCATCAGATAAAACATTGTTCTCTAATAATTGATTTTAAAGTGCTTATTTGAAAGCTTTCCCACCCATGCACACCTGCTGCTTCTCTGTAGTGTCTTCTTTAATTTCTAATGTATTGAATGCCATGGGGATTGTAACTGAAAACACTGGTAGTCAGGAGGGGAAAATAAAGGGGAAAAAAGGAGATTTGTTCCTTCTGTGTGCTGTTCCCTGTTTTCCTTGCCTCTATCTCTGCCAGAATGGGCAGCATTCATTTCACCCACGTGAGCTGGGGCTCTGAGAGATGGATCCAGAACGTGGGCAAGGACTGGAGGCAGCAGGAGCAGCAAAGGTCAGCAGGGTGCTCTTCCCCAGCTGCAGTGGCCCTTGAACTGGTCCCATATTTAGAGGGCTTCAAATAACAGTGATTTGCTAGGGGGCCTCAGTGCATTGAGCTGCAGAATTATGTGAAGCTCTTTGATTGTGGTTTGGTCCAGCAAGGTACAATTTCCTGTAGGATAACCACATACCTTACAATGCCAATTACACTCATTTTCAGTTGCTGTCAGATTCTGACTAACAGCACTCAGGCCCCTCTGGTTACAGAGGCTCTGTGAGCTCCTGCAGGACCAGCCACGTTTGCTGTAGCTCCTGTGCTATCCAAGAAGTTATGAACCAGGATCAGACATGCTGATGGCTCTGGTTTGATATAGATAAATTCACTGTAGCGCAATATAGCTTTCTGTTACAGGAGTGATGAAGAGCAAATTGTTCCTCCCTGAGGGGCTTTTAGGTGCTGTTATTACCAGGCTCTTTTATTCCCCTGCCTTGGCTGAGGTGGTTTGGCACAGGAGGTGCTTACAGGCTGTGGGGTTGATGCTAAGCAGATATGACACAGATTTCTGGGAAAGTCTTGGAAAATTCCTTGGATGAAAGTGAGTGCTGGTGGCTCTTGGTAGTCTTCCATGACCCTTTACCCAAAGAATACACTTGCTCTTTCCAGGACTGAAGGACAGCTCTGTTATCTTCGCAGCTGATCTGTCAGGAATGTTAACAAAGAGGGTTAGGCAGAACGTGGTGCTTTTGCTCCTGCACACCGCCATGAACTCCCCACTGCTCTGTCTCTGCCATGCACAAAAGGACTGCCCAGCTGCTCTTCCAAACACCTTCCCACTGACACGACCACATGCCCACTGACATGACCCACTCATCTGTATCTGCCCTCCTACATGGTTACTCTGCTGTCCATAGACAATTTTGGGCTCCCCCATCACTAGAGCATTGTGAGTCCCTTTCAGCCTATGCCATGCAAGCTCTGCAGAGCCCTGAATGAGAACAACACATTCACAAGAAGTGTATAGATAAATAAAATGGAGACAGAGAAACCTCCCCGAGAGTGGAGCTGCCTTGTATGGTGCCAGAACAATCCTGTTCCGCATCCCCTGCCAAACTTCACTCCAAAGAAAGGTCTGCCATTTGATTCAGCCTGAGTATATTTTTCTTTTATTTAAAAGAGCACCCTTATAAACAACACTTCAGCTCCGGGGAGATGAGCCAAGGATAACTCGGTGTTGTTGGGAGCAGCAGCGTGCTGAGCAGTGTTCCCATTTCAGCTCACCTCTCACAGGGCAGGCTATTCCTCAGGCTCTCCCAGGTCCCACAGCAAGGAGATGCTGAACCTCAGGGCGACGAAGCTCTCATGCACCTTGCCAGGTTGATGATTTTGGCTCAAATGGCCTTGGGCAGAGCTCTCAGGTCTCCCTGCTTGTACCCCAGTGTCTCTTGCTCCCTTTCCCAACTGACCTGGCAGGTTCTCTCTCTTCTTGGAAGTTATTTTGCTCAGAAATAAAGAAAACCTAGAGCTGTGTGTTAATCTCTGCTAAAGAGAATATCCAAGAGGTATAGAGTGTGCTGTTGTTTCATGCATTGATCTCAGAGGTCTTCAGTAAGGAAAACAAATGCTGTGAGCTTTTCTTTATCGACAGGAATGCAGCAGCACTTGTTGAAGGCCCAAACTGGGGCTGGAGCTCACCTTCCTGCAGGAGACATGGAGGGGACACCCTGCCACACTGTTCCCCCTGCTCAGAGCTAAGTAATTTTGAGCTATGAGCTATTCTGGAGGAGTCTGCTAATCCCCAGCAGACACATATCCACAGCCTTTCTCCATCCCTGTCTGGCAGACTGTTACCCAGAGCTGCAAAACTCCTTTCCTCCATGCACACCATCTCATTGCTGTGTTTCCCTGGCGTGCAAGGAGGTTTGTCTGCCCTGAAATTCCCAGATATTCTGCCATTTGCTGAGCCCCAGCAGGGAATAATGCACACAGAAGCTCTCAGGCTTGTGCAGAGAAGCCTCATGAAAGGCTGTTTGTCCAGTTTCCAAACCCTTCAAAGGCAATTTTGAGGTGCAGCTTGTTGGCTGGATGGGCTATGGGTAGCTGCAGTGGGTGTCAGTGCAGCTCTGGTAGTGCTGTGGATACCTCAAGCTCCCAAAGCTGCCAATTCAGCTTTATCTAAGGACAAACAACTGCATTTAGCTACTCCTGGGCTCATCTCACATGAGTCTGCTTTCCTGCAAACTGATAGCTAATCTGTTTGGGCAGCATTCTTGCAAGTCAGTGATGGATTTACCTGGCCAGTCAGAAAAGCTCTAAATATGCCAGTGCAGCTCTTCCATAAGCACATATCCAGAGCTATCCATTCTTTTCACAGCAGGGCAGAAAGGCTGCTTTATTACTCATAGTGAAAAAAAAAAAAAAAAGGCTTTTAGGTGGCTGAGCAGAGCTGCTTTGTGCATTACAGTCAATTTTTCCTATACCCTGGACAGGGAGTCTGAAGTTGGCAGCTTCATGGATGGGGTGGAGCCCCCTCCCAGCTGGGCAAGGACATGCCCAACCTCTCTGGGCAAAGGCAACCATAAAGAACAACTTCAGTGTCCCAAATCCCATGGCAGGTCCCGTTCACACTGCTTTGGTGCCCATTGTTTTCTCTTAGAAGGTATTAAGTTTCAGCTCCATCAATTAATCAGGGACGGCATCAAATGAAGCTCTTTCCTCGCTGCGGTGCAGACGTGGGGCAGCATTAGGTGTTTGCCTCAGGGTGTGTTGTGTTGAAGGTTGGTCCAACAGCAGATCTTTTCAGATACAGGTTTTGAATCAAGGAAGAAGTTTTAGGCAGCAGAAAGTCAAGCCCCATCAGCTCACAAAAATGTTTTCTTCTTTAATTACCCAAACTAGATCACAATCAGCCCACCAGTTAGCACTGATTAATGCCAAAAGAGAAACTGCTTTTCCTATTTTTGGGCCATCAAAAAGAAGCTGGGGACACGATGATGTTCTAATTAAGCCAGATGGCCAAAGCTGCTGTACTGAAAGCCAGCCTTGGACAAGAGGCTGGAACAGCACAGGAAGCACAGGAAGGTTCAGCACAGGCTGCCCTTAGAGGGAGGAAATGTACCATTCTGTGATACTCCAAGGACTGGGAAGCTTTGGAAATTCCACCTCGTGCCAGCTTGGTGTGCACTGTTTCTAGCACAGTGGGGTAGATCTCATGTTTGAATAATCCAAGTTCTGGTAAATTGGGTACTTCATTATTCATGAGATCATTTGGTAGCTTGACTGTTATTAACGTGCTGAAATACATGTTTTCTGGAGTCAAAGGGTCAAAAATGTTGGGGGTGCTGTTTGCTTTTGAGTTTGGTAGGGGGTTTTAGTGTAAATTGGTATAACTGCATTGACTCCAGTGGAAATGAACCTATTTTTATTGTGTAGAGACTTGGCCTTATAGTTTTCCCTTGGTAAGCTCAGTTTGCATGAAATAAGAAAGTCATTGCCTCAGCTGAAAACACAGGATAGGCAGACTTTGTGGATAATTAAACATGTATTTCTTCCAGAGATCTCAGCCTGAACGTGGCAGTCCTGGGCTCCCTGTGTGGCGTGGTCCATATTCCTCAAACTTTCTTTCCTGTGGGCTGCCTGCACGTTCCCTCCAGGGCCAGGTGGGATCCACCTGCTGCTCTCCTCCTCTCCAGGTTGTGCTATGGCTTGCCAAACTACCTGGGTATTTTTTCCCCTCCTTTAACTTCAGTGGAGATGCTTCTCTGAGGAGGAGAGGTGCAGCATCTCCCAGGTGGAGAACCTCTGAGCCTGCAGAGAGGGGGTCCTGCTTGGCAGCTGGGGCAGCAGCTGCTGGGGCTGATGCCCCCCTGTGCTTTCCTGCTCTGCTTGTCCTCACAACTGAGCTCTCTCCTCTCCCTGGTGTGGCTGTGGAATGGAAATCTTGCTCTGGGGATACCAGAGGAAACTAGTGACTCACCCCCAAGCATTTTGCATGCAGCAAGTCTGTTTGTAAAACGCTTGCAGTTAATGAATTTATTATGTTACACTCTCCTTTGAGCAGTAAGCCATAAACTAAACAAGTAATCAGCAGGAGGCTGGCTGCCTGTGTTTCCTGTAGTGTTTTGAATAAACACAAACACAGAAGAAGCCAGAGTGCACTTTTGCTGCCCAGTGTGCTCAGATTTGGGCACCAAATTCAGTATGGAAAAGGAAACCTTGTAAGGAGTGTTGCTAGATTGGTTCCCAGCTGGTACCTGCTGCCACTGGGCTAGGGATGAACCCTCCCTCCTTTCTCAATTTTGTTTTCTTTTTGAGGCATAGTAATTAAGAATTAGAAATCTTTGTGACAATATTTGATCCTCACATCCATAGGGCTCAAAGAATTACCTTACACTTCACCCGTGGCATTTCCTTTGCTTTCCACAAGGATTAACTTATTTTGAGGATCTGTCCATCAGTGGGTGCACCCCTTGTGCTGCAGTTGGTGCCAGTGAATTAACTATTTAGGGGAGTTCCAGGATGGGTGATGCCAGAATTGGCCAGGGACTGCAGTAACAGTCAGAGCTGCTGTGGCAAATCTTGTCCTGTCTAGTCCTGTGCCACTGGATGTTTCACTCTATTACTGAGGCAGGTTATTTCACTGATTTTTGTCTTATATTTACTCTTATTGCACTGTTTTATCATCTTCTTAGACAGCTTGAAATGACTAACAGCAGCTACTTGACTTGTAATTAAACCTAATAACAGTTTAAATTATGCATGCTGGAGTGGTTTGGTCTTCCAAATTAAATTTATGATATTTGCACTTTCTCTTTTGGCAAAATCATGTGCTTTCCTCTCAGACAGATGGCTTCTCAGGTGATAAGCATTTGGAAAGACTGGAATTTAGAACTGAACCTGCTTTCCAGGATATGGCAGCTCGTGCAGTGAATAGATGGCAGAGCTGGCCTAGACCCAGATGTGCCCAGGACAATATTCAATGTGCTCAGGTGTCACTTTAAACAAAGCTGGCCAGACACAAGAGGGGGTCTGATGCTTTTCTTTCAGTGAACTCCTCACTTTTTCACTGGAGACAGCTGGAGTTTGATCTGGAGAAGTGTAAGCAAACTGAGGAATAAAACTTGAGAATTGTGCTGTTTTGCCTCCTAAAGGCTGAAACGAGACAATTCAGTATTTGGAGAAAGAAAGGAATAAAAGAATTTCCAGAAGGATTCTTAAATTTCTGGGTGGATTTGCAGATAGTTTGGGTAAACATAGACTTCATCCTTTTCTGGCAAAGACAATATCCAGCTGAAAACACTGCCTGGCCCCAGCTGTAGTTTGCTGCCTGTTTCAGCCACGAGAGTGGGTACCTGGCCTGTCCATTGCAGGGACCAGATCTGTGCCCTGGCCCTTTTTTGGACACCCTGGTGTATTTACAGCTGTATTTTCTGAGAGTATTGAGACATTGCTAAATGCTCCCTGGCTTAAATTAGCAAAAAACTTGGTACTTTGACTTCTACCTGGAGTTCAGCTGGTAATTGCAGTCTGGGGCACCAAATATCCTGGAGACAGGGGACTTCAGACTTCAGGATGATGAAAAAGCCCCAGGTCTCAATCCACAGAGGAGAAAGACCTGGGAAACAGAGTGCAGGTCTGAGGTGTGCAAGCACACATGGCCACAGGTGCACACGCTTCCCTTTCACATCAATTTCAGGTTTTATTTATGCAAAAGTCTGCTCTTGGGTCTTTGACTGATGTTAGGTCTCTGCAAGGAGGAATAAATAGGGCACAATAATTTTGTGCTGTAATTAAACACACAATCTATTTCTTGGAGGAGGCAGTTCCTTCTTTGGCTCTCACTGGCTGCTCTGGCTCCCCTTTATACTCAGCAGGCTCTTGTGGTTCAGCCGCTGTTTGGTTTCAGGCACAGAACAGCTCTCTGATGTTTGATGTCTGAGTGTGGCTGATGGCCCATAAAGTTAGTTTGGGATGCTGAGCTGGGACTCACGCTGCTTGGGAAGTGCTCAGAGCCTTGCTTTTACCTGCAGGCTTGGAATAGTATTCCCTTCCTGCTGCCTGAGCTGAGTGGTGATGGATGAGAGCGTTTGAAGGAGCTAAAAATAACTCCAGCCTGGGGTGGAAATGGAAAGGCTTGAATGAAACATCTCACCTTTTGAAGATGACCCAGTATTGATGGGAACATCACCTGCAACCATCCCCTGACTTGTGGGTGCCTTTTCTCTAGGCTTTGTTGTGCTGATTTGACAAACACACCTCAAGCTCCTGCTGAGAGACAGAATAAGCTTCAAACGAGAAACAAGACTGAGTAGCCCAGAGCTGAGGCTGTGTCCTATCAGGAAAGTATGGAATCCCGGCTTCCCACCTAGGAAAGCAGGGATCCCCAGCTCCCTTCCCTGGCCCTGGCATGGCCTCACAGCCCCAGCACACTGCTCACACTGTTTTCAGGGTGCTCACTGCACCAACAGAGCCGTGGCAGGTGTTTTGCAACTCCTTTCTGTGAGATGGGCCGGTTGGGCTGGGTTTGGAGAAGTGAATCAGAGCAGAGCTGGTGACGATGGAGGGGTCAGACTGAACAACTGGAGGCAGAACTTCTCCTGTGCCTTTTGGTAGCTTCTGCACTGTCTGTCCCTGTGAGCAATGGCCACTGAAGTGCCTTGAAGGGGAATAGATGGTCAAAACCGAAATTCAGTTTC
Source organism: Anabacerthia variegaticeps (assembly GCA_035583185.1). Classification (NCBI taxonomy): domain Eukaryota; kingdom Metazoa; phylum Chordata; class Aves; order Passeriformes; family Furnariidae; genus Anabacerthia; species Anabacerthia variegaticeps. Next base: position 8,461,748 of record JAWWEW010000042.1, on the reverse strand, counting down.
AGTCTAAGCAAACAGAGCTCGCTGCCAAATGGCATCAAACCACAGTTGTGAGCTCACTCCTAAGCATTAATTTGCTTCTAATTCTGGGACTTGGTTCGAGCTGTGTTGGCATTGCCTCACTGTACCCTTGCTAATGAGGTAGCAGGGCTGACAAAAGCAGAGCACTCCTGGATGGACACTGGCAGCATCCCAAAGAAGGTACTTTCAGACCCATTGGAGACGTGCCAGACCTCTTGGACGATATATTTATACTAATGATGCTTTATCATTGGTGAAAGCCAAGCCAGGCAACATGTTCTTGGTGTGGACAGGACTATATTTGCTTTTTGTAGCAGAAAAACAAAACCATCTCCTGTGAAGGGAACAAGTTGTCTCACTAACAGGGAACCGTGGCTTTTGTAATTGAGGGTATTAGGCATTCCAGTGAGACTAGCTTTGCCCACTGGAAATGACACCTGCTCACCTTCCCTCCTCTCCCTCTCTCCTTCCTTCTGGAACTCATGATGTGGGTCTGGTGCCTCAGGTTGGATGTTGTGGTTTGTCCATGGATGCCCTGAGAATAACAACATCAAAGGTTCCCAATTCCTCTTTGGAGCAGCTCAGAGGGTGGATATCCTTGTCCAGGGCAGAGGGTGCTGCCCCACATTGGTGCTCAGGTGTTTGGGGTCAGTGTGTTATGGGATGCTGAGTGTTCCCTGACTGTGGCACTGTCAGGGCAAGCCTGACTTGCTACCATGGACTGTGGTGTAACTGCACTGCAGACACCTGGGTGAATGCAGAATCAAGCCCAGTACATACACAGGAGTGCAGAATAAATGTGAGTATGGCCAAAACCAGGACAAGAACTCCTAGACATGCCCCATCCACGTTGTCCAGTCCTACCCCAAAATGCAAACTGGATTGAGTGTCACAAACATCAGCTGCTTTCTCTTTATTTCACTGTTTTCAGTCCTCATACAACTACAAATGTAACATCACTGCTAGAGAAAAAAAAGAGGAAACTACAGCCATTCGTGGGATAACATAATTTCAAACGCTGTGAGACAGCTGATGCTATTAAAAATCATGGTCCTGTTATAGGCTTTCATTACTGATGGCTACTTGAGGAGACATACACTATAAAATATAAAGATAAAAAGTGAAAGGCTGTTTAGGGAGACATTCAGCTGACTGCTGCTGGCATCAAATCAGTGGCACTGGAGAAGATGAGAACAGACATACGGCACAGCCTCTGGATTAAATGTGTGCACATTATGGGGCTGCCAAGGCTTCGCCTTCACAATGTACACTTTAAATCAAAGCAACATTGGAGTCAATATTGATTGTGCTTGGAGATATATTTTACCTTCAGGCACTGCTGTTTCCCAAAGGGGCGTGAGCAAGGACATATGTCTCTGTGCAGTGCTGGCTGCTCGTGGACAGGGATCTCCCTGAAATCCTCTGAAACCGATTCCTCCTCTGGAAGTACCCACTGCTGCTGCTGAGGGACCGCTGCCTGTTCTTCAGGTACTCCCGGTAGTTTTTGGTGAGCAGGGTGTAGAGGAAGGGGTTGATGCAGCTGTTGCTGTAGGTCAGGCAGGTTGTCAAGTAATTAATGTTCTTCATCACCTTGGGAGATAAAGGGAAGGATTCATAATACTGGAAGAGGAGCTGCCATATCCAGAAAGGCAAGAAGCAAGCCCAGAACACCAGCACTATGGTGAAGATTAAATAGAGCACCTTCTGGTTCGGCAGCCTCTTGGTCTGTTTGAAGGATGCTGTTTGTGACACCCAGTAAATCTTAGCTAACCGGATGTAAAGGTAGCCAATGATCACCCCTGGGCCCACGATGCTGGTGCCAAAAAGGATGGTGAGATAGACCTTGTAGGACAGCTTGCTCCACGTGGGCAGGCAGATGCTTTTGTTGTCCCTTTGCACCAGCTGGATCATGATGAGCATGGGGAGAGTGAGCAGCAGTGACACCAGCCAGATCACAACAGCAATGGCCTTGCGGTAACTCTTGGACCTCTTCACCGTGTCCAGGGGCTTCAGCACAGCAAAGTAGCGCTCGGTGCTCATGACTGTGAGCGTGAAGATGCTGGCGTGCATGGTGAGGAAGTCCAGGCTGAAGAGGATGCGACAGCCAATGTCCCCAAAGTACCATTTCTGAATGAAGTAGGTCCCGACGATGAAGGGGATGGTGAGAAGGTAGAGCAGGTCCGCCAGCGCCAGGTTGATGATGTAAATGTACATGGAAGCAGAAGATCGCAAGTAATGGCACATCACTAGCAAGGTGTACACGTTGCCTGTCACCCCAATCACACACATGAGGGACAGGATTGTCCCAATGGTGCAGATGGCAACCATGTCCTCCATGGAGCCCAGGGTTGACATCCCATCCCCGGTGGCATTGCCGGAGGCGTTGGACCTGATTCGGAACAGGCTGTCCTCACTCGTGTCTGTCACCATGTAGGGGGTGGCAGAAAAGTGGCTCTCCAGCTCATCAGCTAGAGACATCCTCCCGGGATTTAAAAGCCAGAGGCTTTTCTCATGCCACAAGGATCTGAAGGGATTCTTCTTGCTCTGAGAAATGCGACTGCTGGGAGATGGTGAACCATTTCTTAGCAGGGCCCCATTGAAGGACAATCTGCATTCTCCTCTAGAGGAAAGACATCAAAGCCGACATATTAGAAATCTGCCAAGGCAACACAAATGCTCAGTTAGAAGTTACCTGTCCCTGAGAACATATCTGCACTGCCTCCTTGTACCAAAGCTCTTTGGCACTGAGGCCACTCGTGTCAGGCTTATGCTCTCACTACAGGAGCCCAGCTGTGAGGTGTGACATCTCAGAGGTTGTGCATATCATTGGAACTGCTTACTGCAATCCTTAAATTTAGCTGGGAATTGCAGGAAAAAAGCATCCTTCCTAAATTCATAATCACGAGTTACAGAGCTAGTAGCAGGATTGCTTAAACCTCTTTGCTCCATTCTTAACTCTCAGGAGTGAAAGATCAAAAAAAAAAAAAAAAAAAGGTCAAACAAACTTTGGGTTTACCACTTGCAGTCCAACTGTCTGTCTTGTGTTAGTGATGCACTCAAAGCCCTGTCCAGCATTCCTGCAGTGTTTGCACACAGCAACTTCCCTTGGATGAGAAGCTCCTCCTCTGTCCTGACCTGCAGTTTCAAACAGTATTTGAGTGATGGAGAAAAAGGCACTTTCTATCTATAAAGCAAGGTGTAGGTTTCACTGTGGGGTTTATATGCCTGTAAACACAGCATTTTTCATGCTCTTTTTCATAGATCTTTTTCAGAGAGACCTGTCTGTGAACAGTGAGGTGTGTGATTGCTCTGCAGTGTGCTAGGCAGGCACCTGGAGCTCTTGGTTGGCTCAGACTCAGTGCTGTACAAATCATGACTGTGTTCCTTTGGATTCCTACTGCTCTGGGTGTAGGAGATCAAACCCACCTGAGAAAAATCCTGAAGGAGTAGCTACAATGCCCAAATTTTAAGGCATACCAAAAGCCTGTGCCGTCCTAGACATCACTGAGCACAGAAGTGTGTTTGCACTACGTGTTTTACAGTGCTCAGACTGTCTCTTTGTTTCAGAAAATGTGAGGAAGGGGTGCTGGACTGCCTTGTCCTTGTAGGGCTCTGCAGGTAAAGACTTCCCTCTGCCCCATTCCACTGGGCAGGTTGGGTTTCTTTTATCCTGGGAACTTTCAGCTTTTCCCTGTGAGTTTGGTGTCCCCTTGCCTCCACACCAGTTCTGACTCCTTTGCCTCTCTTCCCCCAGTAGCTCCTTGGAAGGAGGATTACAGTTCCAGGTCCTCCTCCTGACAGTGACCTCTGTGGCACTTGATGGACAATTTTCATCCTCTTTGTGACTTGCCCTCACCTTCTCCCCATTACCACCTGCTGAGGATGATGGGTGCTACGGAGATGCCATACAAAAACTCTGTATAAAAGAGGACAGCTCAGTACAGATGGGGGTTTTTCCTCATTTAACATTTGGGATAGAGGTGCAAACAAAAAGAGAAATGCACAGAGTCCACCTCCCCCCCCAGTCCCTGGAGTACAGACATCCAAAGGGGAAGAGATGAAGTGTGGTTCTGCAGTGGTCAGTGCTCCTTCAGGACAGTGCTCCTCTGGGCTGGTCCCCAGCAGCTTCACCAGCATCTCCATTCCTGAACCTTGCAAACCCAAATCTGCCTCATCCCTCCCCTGCTGTGCTGTGCCTCCTGCTTGGTGTTGGAAATGTGTAGCTAGTCTGTCCATGCACCGACTGGCTCCCTCCTCACCCACTTTACCAATGTTCATGTACTGCCTGTGCCGGCAGCAAAAGCCTCTGCATGGAGACAGGGATGCTCCAGGAGCTCTGCCTGCTCCTCTGCCACAAGATCACCGGCACACCTGGTCAGGAATGAACGGCTCTGCATGGGATGCTCCAGCTGAGCCTGGAGCTGGTCACACACACAGCTATGGGCTCAGTGTGCTGGGGATAGCTCATTCTCAGGAGCACATTGGCTCAGGTGCTGTCTGCTTGCTGTGTTCTGGGTGCCTGTCTGTGCAGTTCCCTGTGTGACAGCTCCTGCTGGAGAGAGCCGAGCCCGCCGCATCTCCCTGCTCTGCTCCTCTTCCGCTGAACCTGCCTTTTGCTTCATTCATAAAATTCCTACAGCACTGATTCGATTCAGACACTTCACCCATCTCCAGACAGAGCCCACAGCGAGGCGAGTCCTCACTCCTAGAGGAGGAAAATTAAGCCAACTGGGGAAACCTCGCATTGTTTCAGAGCTGCTGCCATTTCTGCACTCGTACATAAACACACACACTCACACACATGCACACACAAAAGAGAACTTGTTATTCCAAGCAGCCATTCAAGCATCTTACGGTCTAAGCAATTTTCCCAGCCAATCCTGCCTTTCCCTCTCCGGTATCACCACACAGGAGTACCATGCACATTTACAGCTGTAAACAGAAACGAATTCCTGCTGCTCAAACCTTGCTTTTAAATCCAGCAGATGAAGTTTCCCACAAGAAAGAAAATAAAAACCAATCTAGCAGTATCAAAGCTGAAACTTGAAGAAAGAAAAGAAAAAAAAAGGGGGAAAAAGAAAGAAGAGAATCCTTGTTCCTGGGCAGACAGAGAGATCCCGGTGCTCCGTCGCATCTGGAGAGGCAGCAGCAAGAAGGGAGGGTGCTGGCCAGCCAAGTATGTTTGAAATCTGTGCGCTTTTAATACTCACATTCCCCTCCCTCCACTCGTGCCGGCTATTTCTGTTCCTCGGTGACGTTCGGCATAGCGTGGCTTTGACTGCGGACAGGGAAGAGCCTCTTTAAAGCAGCAGCATTTGGAGAGCCATGGCTTGGCGAGCCGGCTCTCCCGTGCCTGGCTGGGAGCCAGCTGGGGATGAGAGATGTGCAGGTTGTTTCACCCCAGGACCAGTGGTACCAAAAGCCATCCCGCTCCTCCTTGCACAGCACGGAGAGTGCAAATTCCCAGCGCTGCCTGGGCAAAACCATCGAGTCTGGGCGAAGCAAATGGGCCAGGGAGGGTTAAATTCCTGCGGGAGGGTCGGCTGCCCAGGGAAACAGCAATGCTCCTCGATTCGGAGATCAATTCCAAAGTGAAGGCAAAGTTTATGTGGGTTGGATGGCGTATTAACAGACGGATCCGTGCGGGGATATCACGCACCGCAGCCCCTGGGATGTTTGAGGCTGGCAGTCACAAGGTGTTACCCCGGGTTGTTCGGGGTTTGAGTGGTTGCCCTTCCCCAGGGATACTCAAGGAGCGAGATCAACCCAGCACCTCGAAACAAGGCAGTGTGAGGAAGGGGCTGGCACTGGGAAATGCTGAAGCAAAAGTCTGGATTGTTTTGTGAGCAGCTGAACCTTGTGCTGGTTCCTTGCACACAATGGGATTGCTCTCCCCCCTCAGTTCCCTGCTTCATCTCTGTGGACTGCAGGGGGTTGCTCCTGATTTATGCCAGTGGGAAGCGAGGAGCACCCACCTCTCCCAGATGTCTCCTGCTGGACCCAGATGTGTGGGACATGCCTGTCAGCCCTGTTGCTTGCTTCACTGGTTTGCACTGGGCACCCACTGGACTAGTGATGCTTCCCAGAATGAGGCTCCTGGGAGGCAACAGCACCTGGCACACCAGCTGGCCTGGCACATTCATCCTCACTGCTGTTACTATTTAAGAGCTGTTTGCTCCTCTAACTCTTTCCCTGGACACCTGTATAATTTCTTCCATGTTTTCAGCCTTCTACACTCTGATATCTGGGTGGTCCCAGGCCCCAGTTTTGCTGGAGCTGCCCTTGGTTTGCTGTGGCAGCACCTGGGCAGCGTGGTGAGCTCTGGTTGTTGCTGTCCCCACAGTGGGGCAGCTGGTGGGCAAAGCAAGGCCCTGCTCAGGTACAGGCTTTTGCCTGGGGTGAGGGCTGAGCTTTGGAGCAAATCCTCATGTTAAGGCTTGATTTTGCAATGAAAATAGATTTTACATTAGCAGCTCTAACAAGGGCTGGCTGAGAAAAATCCAGCTCAAACTCTCTCAAGTATGGGCGTTTTGCTCTAAATCTGCATTTTGTGCTTGGTCCTTAGAAATCTTTGGAAAAGCTTGGGATGGGAGCTGCTCCTCAGGCTGCTTTCTGAGCAGGACTGAGCTTCCCATTGCATGACTGGAGAGCAGGAGCAGTGTCTGGGTGAGCACTGAGAGTGAAGCCACTGGCAAAGTGCTTGATTTGCTCCCCCTAGGCAGGTCACTGCTGTGGCAGTGTCCTGCTCCCAGGCACAGCAGGGACAAGCTGCTGCTGCCCTTGAATCCCTTTGCTACTGCCTGCATGTGGCTCAAATGGCACATGGGCACAGGCCATGTGTGGGTGCAGTGATGCTCCCTGGGGATGTGGGTGCCCCTGCTCAGCACCTCCAGCACGTGGTAGGTGTGTGCAGGTCCCAGTCCAGGCACTTACACTGGAACTGCCACACTCCTGTCACTCCTCTGTCACCAAAGTGCCAGCTGTGTTGGTGTTGACCCATTCCGGGGAAAGGAAGGAGCAGTGGGATGCAGGAAGGCTTCTGGTCAATCCATCAGTTGTCTGGGCTTGTTGATCCCAACTTGATACTTCCTTTTGTGGCATTAAAACCTTTTGAAAAACATTCAACCAGCGATTTGATTTATCAGGAAATCTCAGTGCCCACAGGGGCAGCTGGACTCCCTTTATGGTCTGTGTCCTGCTGGAGTCATTAGAGGAGGTGTCTGGAGAGGGGGTGGAGAGCAGCGTGGACAGTGTCAGCTTCACAACCCTGACTCAGAGGGTTGGTGGTGGTAATAGTTTTGCTGCTTCTTTTCCCTTTAATTTCCTCAGCTGTAAAGCAGAGATTATTGTGCTCACTCATCTCCCAGTGCTCTGAGTTTCAGGGTTTTCCACGTTTGTCTCATGACATTAGAGCTACAGACAGGAGTGGCAGCCTGTGTGATCTGTAACAGGACTATGAACAGCACAGTCAATACTGGATGAAGATAGGAGCCCTCTGAGATATGAACCAGGTCTGTTTAATCATTCAAACAACATCCACTGCTACAGGGCTCCAGTTCTGCACAGGGACCTTCTGAAGTTACTGCAACAACAATAACCATAATTATTCTATTAAATATAGGGCAAGAGAGGCCCCTTCTCGCCTTTGATGTGAGCATTTATGACAGCGCTACGTGAATTTGATTGTGTTTTCTTACTGATTCAAACCTCAGGGAAACAGTAAAAATTCCTGTATATCTTGAATGGAGCTGTGTGTGCTGCCAGCTGTGTGTGCTGCCAGCTGTGCACTCGCCAGCTGTGCTCCCCATCAGTCTGCTGCCTTCCCAGGGCCCTTTGGCATGGTCCATTTTTGCTGGGGCAGTTTTAAGCCCAGGTTTGCCAGCAGCCATGGGCTCCCTTCTGCTCCGAGCTGGATGTATAAGTTTGTCTAGGTATCACCTTTCAAAAATCTAATAAATGGTGCTCCCTCTGTGTAGGGGAAAGCACGTACAAATGCAGCCAACATTGATAAAAGAAAAAAAAAAATTCTCATGAATGTGTCTGCATTCCTGGTCTAGGTCAGGTCTAGAAACATGTGCAGGCTCAGGATGTGTTTCCCATTTTCATCTCCATACCCGAGCCCCTTTAATACCCACAAGTAGTCATGGTATAGCATCAATCTTGTTTCCCCTGCAAATGCTACTGTGGTCACACAGAAATTCAAATTAGATTATGAGAAGCTGCTCTGAATTTGGGATCAGCCCAGAGAAGACCCAACATCTGTAGCATCATGGTGAGCTTGGGTTTCCCCAGAGCCACACTGGCAGCCAGGAGCACACAACAGTGGCAGCAGCTCCTGAGGAACAGCATTGGTGGGGTGCCTGTGGCTCTCTGTGCAGGACATGGCAGTCCCCTGGCTGCCTCTTGTTCTTAGGAAAGCTGAATTTAAATCCCTCTGTTCCAGCACTCGTGGTTTCGGACACATGCAAATGTGATATCCAAATTCCCAGCTGGTCCCCAGTTGTCTTCTCCACTGTCCTGCTGCTGTCTGTCCCCACCAGTGAAAGAGCCACCCAAACTGGGCCAACACATTTGGAGGTTTCACTGAGTTTTTTTTGGCATTTTGGTCTCCTGCCGTGTTTTTGGTGGTTTTTTGCAATATGAGACTTTAGTTGTCCTTCCAGAGCTGGAATGGCTTTACCCTTGGCTGCTTTGTGTGAAAGTGAGACTCTGGGGGCTGAAATCTCCAGTTTGTTTTCCCTTATCCAGGATCCCTTACACAGATCTAGGATTTATAGCTACCCTCCTATAAGGATATCAAGAAAAGACAAATCATCCAGGACCTGCTAAGAAGTTTTCCTCACCTGTTCTCTGCTGCCACATCAAGAGTTATTTCTTGGGTTGCAGAAAACTGCAGAGACCAGAGATAAGGATGGTGCAAACGTTTGCTAATGAGCCTGTGTTTTATACCAGTACAGAAAATCATGATTAGCTGTGAGTGGTTTTATATCTCCAGTCAGTGATTCATAGGTCTGCTCATGGATTTGTCACAGCCAAACGTTCCCCCAGCCAGGCACTGCTGTCTGGGGTGGCAGAGTGGATCCTGCCTGTGGTGCCCTGTGCTGTCACAGGCCTGTCTTAGCCTCAGGTGGTTTTTGGAGAGGTTTGAGCAGGGCTAAAGCTCTTTTGGCAGTGCTTGTAGCTGGGTGCTGCTAATTCACATAAGCTGGTGACTTTGCTGGCAGCCTTTTGCACTGGCAGAGTGCAGCCAACGTGGCATTTGCACAGGTGCCTCATTAAAAGTTTTAAATCAAGCCATCTTGCCAGATCCTCCACGATTTTATGAAGACAGTTACCCCTTCAGCCTGCACAGCCCCATCTACATTTTATTAGCAAGGTCTGAGTTGTGCTATTTGAGCTTCTTTATCCTCCGACCTCCTCGCCACCTTTTCAGTTCCTGGAAGAGCTGCAGGGACTGTGATTACTCAGAGGATGGCAGGCAGGCTGTGGGAGGCAGAGGAGGTCATCCCTTCCCTCCAAGGGCTGAGAAGAGCTTCCTTCTCACAGATGACCCCTCTCCCCTTTGGGAGAACCTCTTCGTCATGGAAGAGGATTTGGCCTGGGCAATATGTCACATTTGCCCCTGTGTTATAACCTAATCCTCTTTTTGTTAATATTTTGTGAGTAATGGGGTAGGGGTCACAGACAGATGTTACTGAATTCTCTTTATTGCAAAGCATTCAAGAGTAACGAAATAAAGCCATAGCAGAATTTTCCTGGAAATCTGGCAAGTCATCATCAGAAAAGCCATGGGGAGCACAGACAAACTGTGACACAGAGCTCCACGGGCCAAAACCTGTTGCTAGACTAGAGAAAAATGACAATGGCAAAGGATTGCCATTATTTTCTATCCTGTGCAGCACTTTCATGCTCTAATCTGCCTGGTGCTGACCACACCACTGCTTTGCAGTTTGATTCAATGTCCTCAGCCCTTCCTCTCCTCCTCTCCAGCTGCCTTCTTCCTTCCTGAGAGACTATTCTGTATTTCCCAGCCTGATTCCCCATAGCTGGGAATTAGAAGATTTACAAAAGTGTTCTGGGGCCAGAGGACTTGGAGGGTGAAAATCAGGCTCCCAGCTTTCCCAGCTAAAGCTCCTGCTGCTGATCCTGGGTGTTTCCTCAGCACAGAGGGCAGCACATCCCCAGCTCTCGCTGCCTCTGCCTGGCAGCAGAGATTTCTGCTGGAGCTTTCAGAAACCTCTCACAAGAGACACAAGATGAAGCGGGAAAGGTTGTCTGGCAGCACGTAAAGAGCAGCAAATGTCATTGCACAGAGTTTAGGTCACTGTGGACCCTGTGGTGGCATTTGCCATCCTGTATGCATTGGAGTAGAGCTGGAGGCACCTGGGGATGGTGACAGCTGGTGCTGGTGTGGGTCACCTCACTGAAGCAGCAGATGATAATTCAAATTCTTCTTTACAAAGCTGCTTTTCTATAATAAGCTATGATCACACATAATACATTTCCCCCTTTACTTTGAGGAGCAATTTTCATTCTCATTGGTGATGGCTCAGTGCTACTTCTATTGCCTGTCTTCACATTGCTGAGGACACAGTGAAGGAGACAGCAAAGTGTTCTTTCCCTCCTTGTGGCAGTGTGACCAAACTCTGAGCCAGGGTCCTCACGGTGCTGTGTCAGCCCCTTTCTGCTCTGCACTGTGCTCCCTTGAGTCTCTCAGGCACCTCTGGACCAGAAGCATCAGTGTGGTGGCAGAGCAGAATTTTGGGCGTCACCAAGCAGGGGCAGGGCCTGTGCTCCTCTCCATAAGCCATTCCCAGCATGGCATGGGCAGTACAGTGTGGGTGCTCCAGGCTATGGGCAGCCCCAGCTGAACCAGCTGTCTGTCCCCTGGCCCAAGGGGTTTGTCCCAGGGGTTCAGTCTCTGGTGTGCAGGGCCATTGCAGTCACAGAATAACAGGATGGTTCAGGTTGGAAGGGACCACGGTGGGACATCTGGTCCCACCTCCCTGCTCCAGCAGGGCCATCCCAGAGCACATGGCACAGAATTGTGTCCAGACAGTTCTGGGATATCTCCAGTGGGGGAGTCTTCACACCCTCTCTGGGCAATTTGTTCCAGTGCTCGGTCACTGCACAGTAGAAATTCTTCCTCGTGAAGGAACTTCCTGGGCATCAGTTTCTGCCCATTGCCTCTTGTCCTATTGTTTGGCACCACCAGGCAGATACTGATGGACACTGATCCCTTTTCAGTGATCTATTCTCAAGGCTGAGTCGATGGAGATGTTCCTGCTCTGGTGATGGTGGCAGTGGTGGCACTGGGTACCAGTGTGCAGTCAGAGAGGGCTGCAGAACAGGCTGGGTCACCCACTGGCTGGTTGATCTGGGTGAGATAAACCCTTGCTCCTGCTCAAAATCCAGCAGCTGAGTCTCTCTCCTCAGGGATTTGTACATGCAGCTCCTCAGCTCTGTGCATGTACCCTCTGTGCACTGCTGTGAGGTCCCTGCTGAGGCAGGTGGGAACGACTCTGTGCAGGGTACTCAGAAAAGAAAGAGCTAAAAGTGCTGCCAGAAATGACAGGTACTAGTTAAAAGACTCAGAGGCATGTGCCAGTTTTTAAAGAAAGCATTTTGCCCTCCATGACTTGCTTCCTGGGATGAGGAACAGGGAGCAGGGGCGTCACCAGTGCCTGTGAGACAGTCCCTTTCTGCAGGAACCTGTGTCACCAGGACAAGGTCTGGGCAGCAGCAGTGGACCCTGCAGGGCATGGGGGAGATGGCTCTGTGGTGTTTGTTCCTCTACTGGCTCTTTTTTATATAAGAATGAGCTGGAAGGTAGTGGGTGAAGTGAGCAGTGGACATGGCCCTTCACCTGCTCCTCTTAGGCAGTGGTTTCTTCCCTTCTTTCTTTTCCCTTCTCTCTTTTCCCTTCTCCCAGGGTTCAGCACTCCTCTGCTCCCTGTCCCTTCCCACCATTGCTTGCTCCTGCCTTTTATAAACCTGCTTCAGAAGGATGTGACCGCTGGCATTTTGTGTCAGAGGGAAATTCTCCTGGAAATGGCTCTAATGTAGAATAAAGAGCTTAATTCCCTGGTCAAAAGCAGTGGGAAGACTGAGCAGGTGTCTGATTCCTCAGTTGGAAAGCATGTCTGATTGTCTCAAAATGCTTTTCTTTGGCTTGGTTTGGTGCAAAGTAACACTTGGCTTAATGGAGGCTGTTTTTGTAGCTGAGTGCTGCCCCACTCAGGGGGAGGGGGCTGCACACAGCACCCGGTGGGGACTGAGATGGGGTTGTGGTCTGGGGCTGCACCCCAGCACTGCAGAGAGAAGGGGGTGCTCTGAGAGATGTGCAGGAAAGCCATGATTAAACTGCCCACCTGCAGCCCAAGCAATGCTTTTCTGCCTCTGCCAGGCTGACTGGTGTGGTGGAACTCAGTTGATCATGGGTTTGCATATTGTGGTGGCCGAGGCTGCTGGGCACACCAAGGGCAGTGCCTGTCCTGGCCCAGCTGTGCTGCTCCCATCCCTGCCTCCCTTCCTGCTCTGGGCACACTGAGCTGCTCTGACAGTGCCCTCCATCATGAGGAGATCATTCTCCTCTTATTCCTAGAGTACTTAGTACTCCTTGAAAACACTCTCACCTCACTTAAACTCTGCATGTAGACACAGCATCTTGTCTGGATCAGGCTCATTATGAATATTTTATTATCTCTGCTGATTTCCCAGCAGCAGCTGAGCTTTAGCACAGAAAAGCTTATGGCAGCAGCCACAAAAAAGCACCACGAAGATGCTGCATAAAACCCACTGTGAAGCTGCAGCATAAAATACCCTGGTGACTTCAGAACATTTTTATTGTACCAGTGATGCACACTTGGAGGTCTTGTGAACTCTTTATGTTTGAAACAGACTGTTCCCAGTGGGCTGGGAACTGCCTTTGCAGCGTGCCATGGCCTTTGGATGCTGCATACAGATGAAGGCTGGGGGAGTTGCAGGTTTTGGAAGGGGTGCCAGAGCTGCAGCTGTTTTATTGGAGAGTCAAAGAGAGCAGCATCCCCTGCTTTCCAGACTGGTTCAAAACATACAAACACCAGTATCAATGAAAACACACCCCAAAAGAGAAAAAAACCCACAGAGTGCAGAAATCAGCAGTAGTTTGAAGTTCTCTTCTGTGTCTCCAGATCCTGAGCACATCCCCTCTTGATTCCCATGAGGGTGATGTGGATGCAGGTTTTGTGCTTCATTTCACATGCTTACACATCACTGCTTGCTCAAAGCCACTCTGCCTTCACTGTGAGAGCTGCTCCATGTGTCAACAGGGAGAGACTATTGCCTCTGAAGGGTATTCTTGGAGTTCCAGGTGGGTTTCCCAAGCATCTTCAGGGCTCTGAGAGCTTCAGATGGGTCATGGTCCCTGCCTGAGCACCTGGCAGAAGGGAACCTGTCCCTTCCCTGCCACCCAAATCCCCACAATTCCTTGTTAGCCCACAACCTAGCTATTCCCATGTCACCAGCACTATTTCCAGCAGGGCTAAAGAGCCAGCAGTGTCTTTAGGAGGCTGTTTTGGATGAATATGGTTCTCCAGGCTAGACCACTGAAGGGGAGGAATGCAGACAGGCTCATGGGGTTAGGGCTGCCAGGATGCCTTCAAGCAGTTACCACTTTGCAAGTCCAACCTAAATGAGAGAGGTTGGGCACCTCTGCATGGTATGATGGTTGTTGGCTTGATGGCCCATCATTGCTGTGAGCCTTTAAACACCTCCAGTGTTAACTGCAAGCAAAACATTCAAGGACCTTAGTGGCTGGACGCTCTTTTTGCCAGCCTGCATCAGCAGTGCATGACTCAGGTAGGTAATGACTGCAATTAGATAGCCCATAACTTTTGCAAAGATGCTCTTAGTGACCTGTGCTGGCTGTGCCTGAGCTCCTGTGCCCTTGGGGCATTACCCAAGGGGAGTGTTGGTCCAGGACTCTGTGCCAGTGCAGCATCTGTCCAAGCCTTCTCCTTGCTGCGTGGCAAATAGAAATCCCTCAGCTGTGCACTGACAGCAGTGGGAGCTGCCAGCACTTCACCTGGGCAGAAGGGAAGGGCAGATCTTTGCGTTTGCTACCTCTGGCCAGCTGTGTCAAGCATTTCCCCTCAAACTCACAGGCCTTTCACTGCTAGACCTTCTCCTGAGCTGCTCCTTGCCCTGGCTGTGCCTCAGCAGCCCCACAGCCATGCCCAGGGCACACACTGCAGGCACCCACTTGGATGCTTTAATTACCCACTTTACTCCCACACCTTGTTTCTTATCTGTTAACAAATTACTTCTTTGTATTATCATCAAGCTCTTGCTCATGGAAGAATAGTTGTAGAAGCACCTTGCTCAGGTGCTTGTTTTCTGATAATCCAAGCAAACTGCTGGAAATACATTTCCCTTTTCTACAGCCCCGTGGGCTCCTTCAGAGAGCTCCAATCTCTTCCTGGGGCAGAGCTTTTCTTTTGAAATCCTGAGGTGCCTGTTCATCCCCTTCTTTACTCCTGTTTCTCCTAATCCATCATCCTTACTGCTCCATAGTCCCTCAGCTCATCACTGAAACCATCTTTGGAAAACTGGCATCACACTCTCTGCTTTCTAGTCATTTACTACGCAGAGAGCCTTAAGCAAGAGACAACACTTCACAGTGAATGCTGAAGCTATTTCATCCCTTCTTTATAGCTTTTGTGTGAATACAGTTCTGACATCCTTGAAATAAACTCATACAGGAGGGGAGATCAGAGCCTGGGGTATTTATTTTATTTCATTGATTATCTGGCCTTTATCTCCCTATAAAAAGAAATCTATGTTTGAAGACATGTGGTGCATTGCACTGAGTTAAGAATACTTGGACTGAAAATGTTGCTTTTAAAAAAACATTTGAGGATATCAAGTCTGGACTGCTGACCCCAGGTCTTTGCCAAAGGGATAAAGAAGCTGTTAAATGTACAAGGGAGCATTCTTTGGTATCTGCAGCTCTTAATACATGACCCCTGGTGTTATCTGGAGGGTTGTAGAAAGAAAAGGAACAATGAATAGGAAGAAAAATAATAATAATAATAATTATCATCATCATCTACTGTACAGAATGTATTCTTCCCTGGAAGGCTGGTTGTGCCCAGGCTCTTGCTATTCCAGGCTCCCTGTTTCACAGCTCCCTGTAATCATAGATCCTGTCATCAGTCTGAGTGTTTCTCTGTCTCTACACATCCTTAGAAGCATTTTCTGTACATTTTTCACGCATGAGTCTAGAAAATAAATCCACACAAGGTCTGCTAATGCAAATTGGTGTGTTTAAGCTGATGGATCCTGAGGGGCTAATGCCTTTCAGCTGCAGTGGGAGGTGGGATGCAGGTGCCTGTTCCAGCTGTAATCAGGGGGTTGGACTATGGAGGAGTGGTGTGAGTTTTAGCTGGGCAAGCCTGAATTTTGGGGTGGCTGTGGCTGAGGAGCTGTTGAAACCTTGCAGGTCCAGGAGGCGTGAAAAGAGGAGCATGAAAAAGCTGTAAGTTTTGTTATTCCTGATGAGAGACCTTGCTGTGTTTCATGTTTGTACCAGTGGCAGTCAGGGGAGGGGGAGCAGAAGTAACAGAAGAGCTTTACCCTTAAAATAAATTAAAATTGGGATTGGTGTTTGAACTACTACTGGGGTACAGGCATTAATATTGTAAAATCTGATCTGCTTCATGTCTGCTGCAGGTCTGTGGGGAGCAGCTGCAATGTTAGGAATGTTTGAGGGACCTGTGTGTTCCCTTCCACCTTCCTGGTGTTCCAGAGAGCACCAAGTTCCAAATGCATTTTTCACTGTACATCCTGCTGCTACCCCACCTTGCACTTTGCTTAAACTTGAAGCTAATGGCTAAACCCTTTGGATTTTGTGAGCTGTCTCTAAGTATTCAATTGCCTTCCTGTAAGAGGAATCACTTCCTTCCCCATCCCTTTTGTGGATGCCTGACTCTCACACATCTGTTCTGCCTGAATGGTTGTCCGTGCTGGGATGACTGGTGGATGGGAAATCCCAGGCTATGGAAAGAACCATTGTGTTGCTTTCTCCCTGTGGTCCCCAAGGGAGAGGTGCCTGCTAGGCCTGCCTGGCAGCTGCTTTCCACAAGCTGGGATGTCTTTGGAGAAGCTGGTTTGCTCTGTACCCACTGTATGTACTCCTGGGCTATTTGGTGATGAAGGGGCAGGGAGGCAGCTCTAGGGTATTGGAAGGCACCTGGGTTGGGAGGGGAATGAAGTGAAATGGTCTCAGTCCTTCTGAACCCTCAAGTGCAGAGTCTGAGCTGTGGTAAAAGAAGGGTCTTCATGTTTGCTCAGACCTAAGAGCGTTCAGTGTCCCACCAGGGTGGCCAATCTGCCCCTTCTGTCTTGTTTAGCAGCATCCAGCTGTATGGGAGATAGATGTGTGCCAGCTCCATCCTGGCTCTTCAGCAAATCCCTGTGCCAGGAAATCCTTTCTTCTTTGTCTTTATGCAGTGAAGTTCCCTCTCAAGGGCTCAGTTTTGCACAAAGAAACGATTTTTTTCCCTCTTGCAGAGTCCCTACCTGTTTGCAGGTGATTATGTGGCCTGTGCAGCCTTTTGAATGCTAAAGTGCTCCAGTCCTTTCCCCTTTGAGTCATTTTTCTGCCTTAGATTTTTCTGCATTTGTCATTACTGCTCATCAGTATTTTCTCATTCTCTTTCTCCTGGAATAAGACAAAGTTGACCCCATGGCTCTTCCTTTTATACATCTCATGTAAAAGTGCAGCCCTCCATCTCCTGGTGTCATGGCTCAGAGTGTGATAAAGCAGATCAAAGTGCAGGTGATGTTGGTTCTGTGGGGGGTGCCCAAGATCTGGGATTTAAAGCTGGCACACTGGTCATGCACTCAGTGTGGCAGCACACCTGCTGTGCCACCGCTGGCTCAGCTTCCTCCACATCTGGGAGATGCTGAGATGAGGAAGGTTCCTGTGACTCCTCTAGAGCAGAGGGGGTAAAGAGCTTAGTGAAGACCCTTCCCCTCTTAAACTGGAGCTTAAGCTCTGCCCTCCTTCCAGCCAAAGGGGGCTGGAACAAGTGCACAGACTTGTGTCTCTCTCCCACAGGAGCATCCTCTGTGAATAGTTTGCCAAAGGAACAAGTAAACTCGCAGAAACTCCACTTTGGAGCCTTTCCCAAGAGTTGCACTGGATGTTCCCTGGAGCTGTAACTCACTGCTCAACAACACAGACCTTTTCCATCAGGATAAGTTTTCAAGACTTCAAATTATTTAGGGGGAGGAAATGGCTTTTCTCCCATTCTGACAAGAGCTTCTGCCTTCTCTCTCCGACCTGGCAGCACATCGTACAAACTTATCTCTGCTGTCATTGGTCAGCACTCCTTGACAAAGCTTTTTGTGAGGACACTTGACGAGTTTTGATGTGGTTTCTGCTGGTGTGTGCCAGCACCTGGCAAGCAGATTCCTCAAATGCTTCCATCTCTATCACTCTTTCCTCTCTCACGTGCCAAATTCCCACCACACCTGTTTATCTCTCGTCTTGCACAACCCCTGCCTTATGCCAGACTTCTTCATCTCTGTCACTGCTCCTTTTCTTGCCTGTGTCCACACTCCCTGTGCTCCTGCTGAGCAAACTCCAAGTGTTCTGCTATGGGTGGGCAGCACACACAGTGTCTGAGCCACCAAGGCCTCTCTTTTGTGTATCTTTGTGGAGCTTTCTGTATTTTTGTGGACTGCTTTGAGACTTAACCTTGCCAGGAATTGCTGTTCCTGACCCTGTGCCAATCTAATTGTCCCCATGTCTGTGACATCTTCAGTAGCAGCAAAAATCTGGTGTCTTGGCAGATGGCACATAGGACCAGTGGCTCGTAGGAGAGCATGGCGAAAGATGAGAGAGAAGATGAACCATGAACTTATGGAGTGGGGAATGATAGGGGAAAGAGGAAATCTGGTGGGTTCTTTGGATTGCTCCAGGTCAGAAAGCTGCCCAAATGTCTGCTGGGGTCTCTAGAGGTTACTAAAGTTGCTCAAATGCATATTGGCATTTCTAAATGTCACTAAAGCCCATCCAGACCGTGGTGAAACCTTGAAATGGTGCTGCTCGTGTGGCTGAGTATAAGATTTAGTGTGGGGGACCTTGGAGCTGGCGTTGGAGTTATAAATGCTCTCAGAAACCCACCTCATGCTTCTAGATTGAGGGCCAAGGGGAGGAGAAAAGACCCTTGCCTGAACCCACTGGATCAGTGTGTCTGTCCTGGGCTGTTCCTGCTGGTGGGTGGAAGGGCAATTTTGTGTTGTTTCTCAGAGGAGTGCCTGGCAGGATGCACCTCTGCCCCTTGGCATGGCTCCATTCAGTGAAGGGCAGCAGGAGAGAGCCCTGAGCAAACTGATGTGTCTGACTCTGTGCCAGGCTCCAGTCCCCGAAGCAGGACAGGCACACCAGTGCTGTGTGGTGCCAATTAGCCCTGCAGCTCCTTACAACTGGTTCATTTGGGTGCAGACCTGCCCTGATATGATTATGCTGCTTCTGGTCTCCCAGCAGGCTCAATGTGCTCCATGTGGCATTGCAGTCACTCCATGGGGCTCCAGAGCACTGAGCAGGGAGGGTTCTGGGGGCTTTATAGGCTGTAATGAGAGGGGAGACAGAAAGGGAAAGACCCCTTGGAGCAGTCCCTCAGGGCTGTTGGATTTGATGCCGTGCATGCTGTTGGTGTGGAGTGATGAAACAGCAGTGAAGCAGAGGGGGACAGAGTGGATGTGTCCCAGCACCTGGAGCTGTGCTGCTGCCATGGGGAAAAAATAGACAGGCTGAACAATGTGCCTCTGTGGCAATAACAGCTTGTGAATCATAAATTAGGAGCTGGCCTGCCCCTTTGACCCCCAGCTCACCTTGCTCAGCTCTGATCCTGTCTATCAGCCCAGGCTTCCAGCTGCGGGCAGCATAATTTGCCCAGATCCTCCTGCCATCTCTCCTTTAGCCATGATGTGGCAGTGGCTGGGCTATGCTGACACCTCTCATCACCTTCCCACCGTGCTCAGGTTAATGAGCCCAGGTCTCAGCCCTGTGTGCATCGAATAACAGAATAACCACGGGCTAATTCTTTGCAGACACTTCTGTTGCATTATTTATAGATGTGGAGTAACACACTGTCAATGAGGGTGCTTGGCTGTCAGCACGTCATACAACTTCTCTTCCCTTTGCCTGTACACAGGTATCTCTCTTTTTTCATCTCCTCTTTCCTGTAAAGTTGGCAAAAAAAAAAAAAACAAAGCCCAAAAGTTGATGAGCCAAAAATGGAACCAATAAGACCTTGACTTCAGAGAGACAAGCACTTGTCCCACTGGATATTGACTTACCAACTCAGAGCTATAAATGGCGCTGTTGGTGTTCCCCCAGCCTGAAATCCTTCCTGTGGTTACACTTCAATCCCTGAAGCAGAGCAGTCCACACATCTCAACTTGTCTTGTTGCCGTAATTCCTACCTAGAGATGATGTAAGGATGACACAATTGCCCTGTTCAAATGCTGCTTTTTGGCTCTGGGATTTCACAGCTCAGAGCCCTCCTGCTGAATTAATCATCAATTCATATACCTCCTCCAAAATCTCAGCCTTCTCCAAAGCCCCTTAATGAAAGAGATGAGTAATGTTAGAATAAAGAAACTGCTGTAATTGAAAGAAATGTGCTTCCACTGACATTTTCTGTGGTAAATATTCATTGAGACAAGAACTTTTGAAAGCTTTCCTTCCTGTTGCTTCACCTGAAGATAAAGGGTGTTAGTATTTAGCAAAATACTGTGGTTCTATTGAAAAGAATTCTTCTATTTTGACCTTTGTTATCCAGTGCTCCTTAATGTCTTATTTTCCAGTTCACAAAAGACTTCAGCACTCCAGCTTTCCATTCTAGTTTGGAATAAAAAGTAATTTCAAATGTCTTAACTCAGAGGTTTTCTTCCTGGTTTAAATTCCTTCTTGGGGCTAAGTGATCATTTTCCTCATAAAGGTTATCTACTCTCTCTTCTGCTCAATTTTAACTGATGAGTGCATGTAACCATTTCTCTAATCTAAAGAAAATCGGTATCTACAAGAAAATTAATGTTCTTCCTTTTACCCTGTGCAATGTGGTGAAGCTTTAATTTCACTCAGCACCGATTTCTGCCTCCTGCTTCCCAGTGGGAATTGTACTGGCGAGGTTTGTGGGTTTCTCAGCATTAGCTCTAACCAAGGAAATGATCCCATAAAAATAAATTGCTTTATTTAATAGTCTTAATCATATTTTTATGTGTAGAGAGACAGATGCAGTTGCTGTCAAACACAGCTTTGCTCTTTCCCCTGTGCCTGGAGCCTGCCTGATTGATCCTACCTGGAATGCTGAAGCTGTGAGATGCCTGTTGGGATGCTGGGAGTGAAATATTTGGGAATAGGTCAGTGTGTGGAACCTGCTCAGACCCTACATTGGTAACTCATGACAACGTTGGTGTTGCACTCGATGAAAACTGGTTTAATGGATGTGGAGGTTGTGCCACCTTTCCATGTAGAACCTGCTCAGACCCTACACTGGTAACTCATGGCAATGTTGGTGTTGCACTCGATGGGAACTAGTTTAATGGATGTGGAGGTTGTGGCTGCAGATATTGCCTGTTGATGGAGTGAGGGAGTGGAGCAGTGAGCCCTGAAACTGGAGGGATTTGGGTGAGATACCTTTCCCATGACTCCCCATATCCTTCTGCCTGGCAGCAGGACTGTGCTCAGATCCCTGGGCAGACCTCCTTAGCAGGAAATCACCCTCCAGGACAACTTGTGACCAAATGCAGCCACCTCTGTGTAAGGAGCACGGCTCTTCTGCACCCCCGGGTGTTCTGAGGACTGGCTGTGTGTGTCAGTCCTGCTGGCCAAATGCCCAAACTCTGTGAGCTCCCTGGAAGCAGCCTGGCAGGCTGGGATGGGGCAGGAGGCAGCTGGTACATTTGAAGATGCCACAGGAGGCTTTACTGGAGCACTGGGAAGGGATTAAAATAGCTGTAGCCTGTGGTCAGAGCCTGTCTGCAGCAGCAATGCAGTCCCCTGGTATCAAATTCAGAGCTGCAGGCATGCTCCCTTTTCCCATCAGGAATTCTCTGTCCCAGTTCTCATAGCCACTTTTCAGTGTGCATCACATTCAATTCCCTTTGGCATCACCTGTCCCAGTAAAGCAGACAACTGTGAGGGCCTCACTTCTGGGAGCAGCTCCCCAAATCCAGGTGCTCCAAGTCTGGTCTGCTCTGTGTATCTGTCAGGGGGATTTTAGTGACAGGAGTTGAATGGGCTCTCTGCCCATTCTGCTGGGTTGTGCTCTGTCCAGCTCCTTTTCCCTTTGAAGCACATGATCAAGGGAGGCTTTGCCTGGCTCCTGTAGGGAAAGCATCTCTGCCCTGACCCACATCCAAGGGAACGTGGAGACGTGACAAAAGTTTGTGCTCTCCAAGTTCCTGTCAGTAGAGAAAGAAGGAAAAAAAATGGGACCTAAAATTTTCCCCACTATGATTTCTTGTTTTAGGGTACTAACAGCTGTTGGACCTGCTGTTCCTCAGAGCAGCAACTTATGAAGAATTGTTGTCTGACAAAAGCTTTAAGCCTCTGGATTTCTCAGCTCACCCAAAAGTACCTCCTGCTCTGTGTCCTTGTTTTGGAAGCTGCAGCTGCTTTGGACAGCCAAGACTTCTATCTGTGTTCACACTCTGAGAGTGAAGCAGTTTGTCTTGTCTTCCTGGAGAGGTTGCTCTGCTTGCCCAGGGCTGGGAAGGCAGATGTGAGGGGCTGTGATCATGCAGGCCAGGCTAACTGCTGACAGTGCCCTCGAGAGCAGCCCCAGGACCTTCCCAAAGGCTTTTCTTGGGAATCGGTGCAAGTGGAAATATCAGAGAGCAGTCACTGTATCCCACTAAGTGATGTGCATCCTCTTGGCCTCTCAGCAAGAAGTTCAGAAATCAGATTTCATCATCTCTCTCAGTAGTCTTGCAAAGCAGGAGTCCAGACTCGCTTGCATCAGTCCTGACAGCAGCACCTCGTGGGGTTTCCCGTTTGATACACTTGTCCTCTCCAAAAAGAACACATTAGATTGTAAGGGCACGGATCTTTCCTTGCATGTCCCTTGCAGACTTGTCAGCTTTGGTACCAGCCATTGGGATTTGGGTTTATTGCTCTAATGGGAATGACTGGGGAAGGAGAAGAGGAGAATGGGTTTTGCCTTGATTTAATTTTTTTCTTTTTTTTTTTGCCCCCAGTTTCTCATGACACTCAGCCTGGCAGAGCAAGGAGGAGCTGGGGAGAGGCTGAGCATCCTGTAGGGCTGCTGTTGCTGAGGTGGCTGCAAGGCTGGCTCAGGAGCCAGGCACAGGTGATGCTGCTCAGCCTCCCTCCCTTCTAATTTCATAGCTCATTTAGATGCACAGGCAGGAGAGGAGGATTACTGCAAAGCAAGCCCTCGTCTCTCCTGACTGTAGAATTAGGATGGGAAATGGAAATCTCTGAACCCTGAACTGTCTCACTGAGACCTTCTCGGAGTGAAGAACCTGGAGGTATTCCCTGTTCTGCCTCTTATGGGGTGAGCTCTTGAAGAAGGGTTGTCTCTCTTACTCTGAGAAGAGAAAGATTTTTTTTTATTTTTTTGATTAATATTATGCTGGGGATTTAGCTGCAGACTGCAGCTGGATCTCAAATGATTTTGGGAATAAGAGCTGAGTATTTAGAGTGAGAGTCTGGAGTTTGAGCAGGTGCAGGGAGGGTGAAGCGTGGCCATCTCTGCTGAGGGGATTAGAGAAGCTTTCCTGGGTTTATTTTGCCCATGCAGTGGAGACTGGGAGAGGGGCTGGGAACTGCTTACGTGTGTCACTGGGAGTGAAGGAGAGATAGGGGAAAATCTGCTTAAACTGAGAGACTGTGCTAGCTGATAAATACGTGTGTAGGTGACAGTTTAAGGCTCCATGGGACAATCCTGCCTCCCAGAGCAGCTGCTCAGAGGAGGCTGTGGGGGCCAAGTCCAAGCTGTTCCCATGGCTGAGACTGATGTGTTACAACAGCAGGTGGTGGCACGGTGTTCCCACTGCAGTAGTCCCCCCACAGACCCGCTTGCTGCAGATGGCCTCTGTCTCCCCCAAGTGGGCTTTGTCTTGGTCAGAGGTGTCTGCCAGGTCCTTGCAGGTCTGTGCTGTGTCCTGCCTCATGGACAGCTTCCATGGGCCACTGCTGGGCTTTACCTTAGCAGGGATTTGCTCAGGGGCTGTGACATCCCTATCTGTGCAGGCAGGAGCCGAGCTATGACTCTTCACTCTGAATAACTTTGGAAGGAGATGCTGCATTTTCCTGTTGGAGGTCATGTACATATTTTGCTTCTGGCTGTGAAGAACCATCACTGAGCCTTGCACTCCCAGGCAGAATCCCAGGGAACAGGCTGGGGTACCTCATCTCATCTGGGCAAACGTGTGTGGGATAAAGACCCCATGGGGCTGTTTGTGTTCCAGTCACCCTTGGAATCCATTTCCTTTTCCCAGGAAGTTGAGGGCTACTTAAATTCCTCCTCCCTGGCACAAGTTCTTGGCTGTTGACTGGGGGTATGCAGGAGCCTTTTGGGTGCTGAAGACTTGGAGTCTTCTCTCAGCTGAGGAGGATCCCCAGAGCAGCACTGCTCATCCCAAGAGGGAAGGAGGAGCAGGCTCAGATGTCCTCTCTGCAGCTCTCGCTGTGATTGAAGGACAGGAACTTTGAGACAAAGGCTGCAGCGAGCCAAATGGGCTGTGAATCTTCCCAAGAGCTGCCAAAGGGAAAGGGAAAAAAGGTCCAGATTGTATGACAGTTGCTGTCTGAGGCTCTTCCTGTATCTGCTGGTTTCTGGAGGAAGGAACTGGGGCACTGCCAGGGTTTGAGTCTTCTCCTTCTCTGGCTGTGGTGGCATTCCCCCTGGGCTGCACTCTGCTCTTGGGTGACTCCTCAATGAGAGGAAGAGACCTGGAATTTGGTCCCAGCAGGAGTCCTGGGATTCTTAACAACCATAACTGCTGTGTGGCCTGAGACAGTCAAGGCTGAGAGCGGAAGGCAGGAGAAGGCTCTCCCTGCAATGTGGAGGCAGTGACAGTGTTGGCTGGAAATAGGGTGTCTTTCCTTAGCAAAGGCTACAAGTAATCTCTCTTTTCCCTGCTTTCTGCAGAACCAGATCTTTCTCCTGCTGTTGCTCTGACCCAGTGCCCTGTTCCTCTTTGATTTCTCTGGTACTGCAAGAGCACAGTGGCTCATTTTGGAGGATGTCCTGACAGATGTTTGGCTCTGCTCCTTGTGCAGCAGCTATGGATTGGATGAGTGTGTTTGCTCCTGCTGCTGTGTTAATGAAGGCCTGGGCTGTGGGCACATATCTCGAATCACTGATGACTCAACACCTCCCTGAGTCATGGCATTGCTGTTCCAGAATGAATTGGCACATAGGTAGGAGTGTGTGCAGCAGCCAGGAGAAAGCCATTGAGCTGTGATAGTGTAAAGCAAGCAGTCACATGAGCAGAGTGGTGTAAGCAGCATTTTCACATTCTGGGAACTACAGAAGTATTTCTATAGGCCTGAAGGACAAGTCTGCTGGAGAATAAAAATACAAAATTAATTGCAAGGCTTTTGGGTTTTCCACCATGAAGTACAGCAATCCTTATCTGTGACTGTAATGATTATAAGAGTAAGTTATTAAAATAGTTTTAATGTAAAAGTAAGTTGCATTTACAATGGAGAGGTCACTACACTTGGCTAGAGAAGATAAAAATATCAGAGTTCAATATACATCAGTTGCAATTGTTAAAATGTTTTTGAGGACCACTCAAGATTTGGGGTGCTTGAAATGCTCCTCCTCCATTACAAGTATTTCTCTGAGAGTGTGTGCAGCTCTGAGTTTGTGTGTGTGTCATTTTGTGCCCATGTGGCTCGTGTTTGAGTCATCAACCTGGGCAGCTGCTGAAGTTTTGAGGAGAGATCAGATGCATTCTTGCCTTTTATAGAAACCCTGGTGGCCAGATGAAGTAGGATGGTCACCGAGAAAGTGCTCAATCCTGAGTGCTTGGGATGTGTTATCCTTTTGGATTCATTACTCTATCCTCTGAGCATGTCTTCCCATTTTTTCCACTTGAATGTCCTTCCTATTCATTGTAATCTTGCTTAAAGCGTTTGTTTTGTATCCCTGCCCCCCACAGGGTGTTGCATTGTGCCATTTGTGCTTTCAGTAATTTGCTGCCCAGTTCTTAATCTCCTTTTCCCCTACACTCTGAATTGAGTATAAATCAAATCTTTCAGATACTATGTGGTTAAGAAAATGAGTTGGTCTCCACAGTTTCACCCGTTTCTTGTAAAGCCTCAGCTCTGCTCCAGAGGAAACATGCTGTGGATAAACAACTGTCTATTGCAGGCATCAGCTGCAGCCACCTCTTCAATGGCTGTGATTTGGATTTGTGGGACTCTGAGACAGCTGTCACCTGTACCGAGGTCCTTCACGTTGTTTGTGTCCCTGCTGGTGTGTCGATTGAGTGGCTCCATGGCTCTTTCTGTGGTTACAGCCATGAAAGCTTAAGGACAGGTTTGAGCTTGGACATGGCACTAGAGGGTGCAGGACTAGTGAAAGATGCTGGCTGTCAGTAAGGGTCAAACAGGGGGAATTCTACTGGGAGAGTCTGTCCCCTGTGGTTGGACACAGGTGAACTAAAGCCAAGCAGAAAATGGGAACAGATTCTTGGAAGTGAGGCAATTATTGTGCCTGTGTTTGCTGTTGTCATGACTTTTGCTCATGTTTGCTTGCTAAGGACTGAAGTTGTGACTCTTTTATTATTATTATTATGATGCAGCTGGAAAAGTTTCAACAAAAGGACTGAAGCAACCAGACTGAGGCTGTATTTTCCCCAAAACCCTCAGCCAAAGAAGTCCAATACCAGGAGTACATCATAGGATAGGTTTACATTGGTAATGTAAACCCAAACACCACTGATCACCTTGGATTCTGCGCTGGTTGTCTCTGAAAAGTCTCCAGGCCTCTATAACAAAGTTTAAATTTCTTTGTTAACAGATGAGACCTTTAAATCTGACTCCGCCACAACTTCCTTTTATGACCTAGGGCAATAGAAGTTGTCTAAACTCATCAGACAGCAACCTCTCTGCAGCCAGAGGGAGTCTGGGCTGGGAGAGAAGTTCCCTTGAGCTGCCCATGGGGAGAACATCTCCCGAGGGAGAAGTCTTGGAGGCTGGTGATCTTTGTACTGAGCTGACAAATGATGCTGAGATGTCTTTAGTGCACTGAAGTTGTCCTGCTTCTCTAGGAGCCAAGCAGTGTGCTCTGGTTTTGTGCAGAGTCTTCAGGGACCTCGTTTAAGCGTTGAACACTTGCTCTTCTCGCAGTGAGGTCAGGAGTTACAATTGTCAACAGACACATTATCCTGCATTTTGCTCATGAAAGGCAGCAGAGGCTGCAGTAAATGCTGGGGGAGACTGCCAAGGTCAAGAAACCTTCCTGAAGCCCCCAGTCAGGACCCTCCCAGTCAAGCCCCGAGTGCTGGAGATGCTCAGTGAGAGCTTTGGAAGGGCTCTGCTCCAAACTGCCAGCAGTGCTGCCGCAGAAATGAGTGGCATCTTCCCTGGCTGAGCCAGACAGCTGCTCTGTGGAGACAAGCATTTGTTTTATGTTACATCCCTGCTCTGAGTGTGGGTTTTCTACCTGTGGCTGCCAAAATGTCAGTCGTTGACTGGAGCAGGGGAAGTGAGGAAAATGACTCAAGCTTTAAAAGCCAAAGCAGCACAGAGTGAATCCCATTCAGCTCCATGGGAAGTGTTTACCTCGCAAGGCGGCAGGAAAACCTTCAGATTGCACAACAAGGCAACAGAACAAATGTACAAACAAAAACTGTTTTCTCCCCAGAGATAATCTAATCACCAAAAGGGGAATTCTCCAGTTCAAAGCACGATTCCTCAGGCTGGGGAAGTGCAGATGAAGCCAAAGCTAGTTAGAACAGTGCAACTCATATTTCCTCTAATAGCCACTTCTAATTTCACCTCCTGTTTTCCCTGGAAAGCAAGGAGAGTCTTGTTTCTTTTGGACGTAATAGTTTTGGGGGATGCCAAAACATTTTTCAGTTCTCTCTGGTGTTTAAATGTGCAAGCAGTGCTGTTGCTGGGTGGGAGATGCTTCACTGGTGCAGTTGGTGACTGAAGCACGTGGGGCTGGATGTGCTTTGGCAGAATTTTTGGCTCTGTTGTTCCCTTGCTGCCTGTGGTGGACTTGTGCCTTGGGAAGAAGTCTTGGATCAGGAGCGAGTGGTGGAGCTGGAGGGGGAAATCACTGGAGTCTGGGTCTCAGGCTGTGTCATCCCAGGGCTTGAGCTGCCACCCACTGTGGCTTCACAAATATTGATGTGCTTCTCCTGGAGTGTGTGCTCGTGGGTGTATTTGTCCTGAACCGTGGTGAGTGATGCTCTACTGAGCCCAAAGCCTGCTGGTTTAGAGATTATCCCTCAAAACTGTCACACTAGGCAGGACTTCTGTCCCTTCCACAATTCACGGCTTTTAAAAATCTGTATTTTCATGAAGAGTGGATGTTTTTCAGAATGTGTATGAATATTTCACCTTGTCTCCTCAGCACACTCTTGGTGTCACTTGCCCTCCATCCCCTCTGCTTCATCTGCTTGAAGACATCTCCTTTCTGGGTGTTTCACACTCCAAGGGAGGGGAACAGCCATCACTATTACAGGAACTCTCAGGAGCTTTAACATCTTTAATGTGCTATAGCACTCAACATGCTGCCTGGGTTTTTAATTACCTCATGGTGATTAGCAGTCCAGAAAATCACTTGAAACCAATTAAATAATGTACACCTGACTGAAGGCTGCTGCAGGCTCTGGGGGCTCCTTCAGAGCAGTCACAGTTGACAGGGTTTTAAACATGCCCACTCCCTCTCTTCATTTTGCAGGCACCCTGTAAATGATTTATATACTTTATTATTTTCCAACTCCAGCAATAATTGTTTTTCTAAGGGTTTAGTAAAGTTGCTGTTATTGGTGGTAGCATTAGATCTGCCTCATTTCTGGCTGGAAGCTGCAAAGTGGGTGTGCCCTCTGAATTACTGCCTGGGATTCTAATGTTCTTATACAGAGGTACCACAGGTCCTTCTCCCCAACCTGCCCTGGACTGAACCAGCTGTAGAGCCCTGTCTGGCCCTGTGCAGTGGAGCTGTGGTTGGGGTCATTACTAATAAATATCCAAGCAATAATAAATACCTAATTGAGGTTGGTTAGATATTTACTAATAAATATCTCCAGGAGCAGATGTCTGTGGGATTGAGAAGGGCTGAGGAGCCAAAGGGGTTTGTCTTCTCCATTTTTGTATTTTTTTTCTTTTTTTAACTTGTAAAAACCTTTACATGAAAAAAAGGTGCCTCCAGGGAAGGGACCCACCTGTCCCTGACCAAGGGGGCTGACAGCAGCCATAAAGCCCAAGGGAAAAAGCTCAGGGAGGGCAAACTGTGGGCTTTTCTGTCCAACAAGGGCCAAGGGAGGGCTTATGAGGCTCAAAGGAAGGGTGCTGGGTGTGGCAAATGGCTCAGGCTGAGGCACCCCCAGCACAAGAAGGGGTTCAGAAGGGACTAGTGGCTACGAGGAGGGCTCTAAGCCTGAGGGGCTTGGAAGGGAAAAGGAACTAGTCCTGAGGGGATGCAATGGGAATTCAAAGTGAGGGAACTCTGCTGAGACAGCCTTACCCACATCTTTCCTGTGCTGCCCCCGGTTGTCCCCATTTGTCCTCCCTAGACATCCTGGATGCCCAGAGCAGCCCCCAGGGCAGGGCAGGGCTCTGGAGGTGCCTGAGCAAGGTCACAAGGGCTCTGTGGCACCTCTGGCCCTTCGAGCTGTCTGGAGGGAATGAGGAGTTTTGCCGAGGTGGTTTTTCTGAACCACTTTGCCTGAGGCTTTTTGGCTGAGGTCTTTTGCCCGAGGTGTTTCACTGCAGAATCCCCCTCCATTCTCTGTGCCACAGGATGGAGGAGAGAACCCCCCAGCTGCCCCAGGGAGACCTGGAAGGAGGACAGCTCTTCCCAGGAGAGCAGCACCTCAATTAGTCCCCAGTGGCACAAAATCATGGAATCGTGAGGGAATACTCAGCCCTGACTGGGTTGCAGTGCATCCCAGAGCTCCCTGGTGTAACAAGTATGTAAATGATTCATGCCAGTAGGGAAACAAATGGTCTTATTGCACCCTCATAAAACAATAAAACCAACTGTTGTAAGGTCATCAGTTTCCCTGAACCTTTATCAAGGAATACCTGAATTATGGTGGGGAGTTATCAAGGTACTAAATTGCAATGTAGTAATTAACCAGTTGTGAAAATAATGACTTAATTGTAACCATATAAGGAGAAGCATGTAAAAATTCATATGTATACCATGTAATGAATATGTATAAAGTGGCAGGATAAAAGCCAGACACACGTTGTACCTGATGCACGAGTTGGTGGAGCGAAGACTCCCCCCGCGTGTCCAGGCCTGCATTGCTCTTACCATATAATAAACCTTTTTATAAAAAAAATAAATTCATATGGGTGAGGCTCTGCTTCTCACACTGGCAAGTGCTGGGGCTCTGGGGGCTTCAGGCTGGAAATGAGTGAAGAACTCAGCTTTAAGTGTGGCATGTCCATGTTCCCCACTGAAACACGCCTCATCCACACACTCTGCCTGCATCTCCTCAGCACACACCCAGAACAATGAGGGAGTGATGCCAACCCCCAGGCTGTGGGGAAAACAGCAGGGGGTTTGAGCAGTGAGGAGGAGATGGGCAGCAGGGGCTCACCCAGAGCTGGGGGGTCCATGGCTGTCTTCTCCACCCTGCAGCCCTGGGTCTCAGCATCCCCCAGCACCTCGCACACTCCCAGTGCTCCTCAGGAGCCCTGGCTGCACAGACATACAGCCCCTCCTGCAGGGACACTGGTCCAGCTGGATGTCCCCCAAACCCTCCCCAGGTCATTCAGACTGTGCAGAGCCCTAAGAACAGTCCCTGAGTTCAAGTGACCCGGGTGAGGTGTGACCTGCAGTGTGATAAGTAGCAGTGGAAAATTTTGTTGATGCATTCAAATCTCATGATAACTAAGAGTTCTCCTCTTATATTGTTGCCTGAAGGGTAGGATTTTGTTTTATTAAAGTGAATTGTTAAACATTCAATTGTAATATGTAAGCTATGAGTTCTGAAGGGAGCTGCATGGGGAGGTGTGATGAATTGTCAATAGGAAATGTTGTTGATAAATGATATGGGCTTGCATTACTAGCAGGGAGGGGCAGGGGTGACTTTTGTGCTTGTGAAATATCCTTTAGGCTGCTAGCAATCTATCTCAAACCTTGTGCATGTAGACTTGATGTTTCTGTCAAACGTTAAAGTTTTATTTTCTTAAATTGTTAAATGTAATTTGTTATCCTGTTTTGATGGCTTAAGCTGTTAAATACTAAACTACAATGGTATGTGTGTTATAAACTTTGAATTGTACTAATAAGAGAAATATAGAAAGAGCTGTGAGAGCATGAACAGCATGATAACAACGGGACTCCCACCTCTACCTACCGTGATAACAACGGGACCCGCCTCCACCCTGGACAATTTACCGTGATAACGGGACAGAGCCCCCGAGCAGGAACAGAATAGACGCTGATTAGAAGATTAAAAGGAAGCCAGAAAGGGTATAAAAAGCGAACTCGGGACTGGTCCGGCACACGTCTCTGGTGGAGTGGAGATTCCTGGGCTGTCCAGTGCTGGTTTGCTCAATAATCAGTAAATAAAAATAACAAACTGCATATTGGTGTCCCGCAATTTATTACTTATTACATGGGGGATTGGACTGACCCCTGGGGACAGGAGGGGAAGGCAGAAGGGATGTTCAGGAGAGGTGCCTGTCCCTGCTGAGCATCCCCAGGCAGACACAGACTGCAGCAAGGCTTTGGGGAGTGCCCTGGGGACCAGCAAAGCCCTTGTCCCTCATCTGGGGACAGAGCCTGCCTTTGTCCTGCTGTCCAGGCTCCGTGTTTCTTACTCTTCTCAGCTCAGTCGGGGTCCCACGGGGCTGGAGCTGCCAGCATGCAGCTACCTCTGCATTTCTTATCCCTACACACATCAATAACTGGGGGCCATACACAAAGACCCTGCTCAGGGCCTCCCGTGGACTCATAATTCTCCCTGTCACTGCTTCCTGAGGTTTGAGGTTTCTCAAGAACCAACTTCCGAACATTTGAAGGTGGGAAGTCCCTGAGCTGGCTCTTCAGGCTGCTGTGCTGTGAGCTGGGGAGGTTCAAGGGCAGTTCTGCAGTGGCTCAGGGGGTTGTGGTGTCACTTTGCCAGAGCAGGATGGCCATCAAGTGGCTGACGCTGGGACTGGCACAGGAGCTTTTTCTCCCAGCCTGCTCCAGCAGAGCATGCAAAAATCCGGGTGCTATTCTGCAGGGAGGGTCAGAAGTGTCAGGCCAGCGAAGGGCACCTTTGTTTCTGTAGCTCCAATCAGTAACCGAGGGCTGATCTCTGTTTTTCTTTCCTATGCTCACCTGGGAAAACCACTGATCTGAGTGTAAGGCCAAGGGAACACAATCCCTGCCCTCAGCAGGTATTGCTTGCTCTAGAGATCAGTTTTGTTGGAGCTGAGCTAGTAGGGACTTCCATAATCTCAAAGACTTGATTAATATCTGCATATATAATTTTTTTTAATTAAATCTTTGCTTGATTCCATTAGTTCCTTTGAGTGCGCTATCCAGTGTCTGTGTGCTGGGACCCGTGCCTTGGTGCCCTGTTTTGGCCCCTGTATGGGGCCAGCCTCAAAAAGCAGAGCTTGGGCCTCAGGAACAACAAGGAGAAGGCTTTTTATGGGAAATTAGCACAATTCCCTGAAATAGCAGAACAGAGGCAAACATTGGAGAATCAGGAAGTTGCATTTTCCCTTGTAATTTTTTTGAGATCTTATCACATCAGAGTTTCCTCACTATTTTATTATGCCAAGATGTTTAATTTGTCTCTGCTTATATTATTTTACAACTAACGGAATCAATAGGCTGTGTTGATGTTGAAATTATGTCATCTTTGTCTGTTTTATTAAGTGAA
Organism: Anabacerthia variegaticeps; assembly: GCA_035583185.1. NCBI lineage: Eukaryota > Metazoa > Chordata > Aves > Passeriformes > Furnariidae > Anabacerthia > Anabacerthia variegaticeps. The sequence goes on along the minus strand of JAWWEW010000042.1, from coordinate 8,429,630 downwards.
TTCAGGGCCAGTGAACCAGCCAGCAGCCTCCTGTCTGGATTTCCCAGCTGGGGTGAAAGAGAGCACTGTGCTCTTTATTTCATTGCTAGAACTACAACTCCATCAGCTTCCTCAGCAGGGGATGGAGCTCACTGGGATGAAGTTATGTGTCTGAAAACAGCCATTGGTTGAGCATTTTGTATAATTTGTGGGCTTTTTGGGCTGTTTGGGTTTTTTTCCTCCCCCTACCTTACAATAACAATGGAAACCTTTCAGCAAAAGGAAGTCATTTTAATTTGTTGCAGTGCCCTAGAGGCATATATTGTGTATTATGATTGCAGCAAGTCTAGAGTTGGCTGGACCCTAATTTATAAGCCTGCCAGCTCCTGCAAGATTGGTCTCAGAGAAGTGATGCCAGCAGGACCATGGAAAAGAACCTCTCCAAGAGTGTTGCAAAACAGCTGTGTGGGTATTCACATGTAACTTACTCAGCAAGTCTGGCTGGACCCAGAGTGGGGGCTGAGACCAATTGCTTTCCATCCCAGAGACTTTAATCCTTTGCAACTGGAGGTGCTGCAGTTTGTGGTCCTCACCTCTAGATTTGTTCTCATCAACCATACATCCCTCCAGGTCTTCCTGAGGCTGGTTACCTTTGCAAAGGGCAGTAGGTCAGAGACTGGTGAGAAAAACTGGTGTTATTCCTGCATGGAGTATGGCAGAATTTAGCTTAGAGAAGGATGACAATGTCTGGTTATGAATTTCCTGGATCTTTCCTTTCTTGGAGCTTCTGTGGAAAAGCAGACCTTGTCTGGGTAATGTCTGTAGCACAATAGAGTTGTGTGAGTGGAAGGGATGGTGTTAATAAAAACTCCTCAGAAGGCATGTGAGCTGCTCTGAGATACCAAGGAATGTGTCAGATAGGTCATTGTCCTTTAAATATTTATAGCAATCATACACTGAGAAGGAACAAGGATGGGCATGGAAACAGAATCAGAATTGAGTGGGCAGCCTCTGGGTTGGCAAGGGGTGAGTTGGGAGGGCCAAGACAGATCTGCAGCAAACCTGGTGTGGGGCAGGGGGGGAGAGCTCCTGTCCCCACACCCAGACCATGGGGCAGCAACCCAGCCTGTGAACCTCCTCCACAGCCCTGAACTCCAAAACAAACTTGCACTCAGGGCAGAGTGCTCATGTTGCAACACAAAACAAACGCTGAGAGGAAAAATAATCGGAGTGAGGGGAGAGGAAGAGAAGAGAGAAGATGCAGTGTGTTTCTCTAGAGCTCCTTGCTCCATTGAGTTGGAGTGGCTGTGGGTTGGACTCTCACCCCCAGTGGTGCCCTGTACCATTAATACCCTCTTATCAGCAGTGCCATGTGATCTCCTGCCTAGCATTGTGTCTGTTCAGCACTGATCTTTGACTCAGGATTGTAATTTCCATCTCTTGGGCAAGGTGCAGGTGAGGTGGGGAGGCAGGCTGGCTGGCTGTGAGTCCATCTGAATGCAGGATGGCTTCTTGGGCTCCAGGGCATAAATCTTTGTGGACTTTCTGGCTGTGGGGCAAATCTACAGGCAGGTGTAGTTTATCCCAAAGGGCATTAAACCCCCTCTAAATAAACCTGTGGTTTAGGACAAGATGGTCAGGGAAACATCAAACTTCTTTAAGGGTTTTTTTTGAAGGAAGCTGTGTGTCTCCATTTACAGGCTGCTTGGAGGATCTAGTTTTAAAAGTCTACAGATGATTAATTAATGCAAGACAAGGTGCATGATTTCTGTTGTTATAATGAAGTCAGAGTGCTGGCAGTCAAAGTATTTAATGCAAAATCAGTTTTTCAGCTGAGGGAGTGTTTTACAGCCCATTGTGTATCTCAATATGCCACCGGGGTTTTGAAGATGTTAAACTAAGGCTTTCCTAGGGGGAGGGGAAGGGAAATAATCCATTTAAACTCAAAATGTATGAATTTATATCACCAGTAAGGTACGTATAAGAGCACCATATACCAACATGTTACCTTAAAGGAAACCTTAGACAAGGGGTAGACATTTGCCTGTCAGGCAGAAACCCTGGGTACCACATGTGCCATGCAGTGGGGATCCCTGGCCAGAGGGAGCTGGAGGAGGAGGCTGTGTGCTTGACCTGTCAATGGAACGCTGCTGGCTGACCTGAAGTGTTTGTAATTTTCCACTGTGCACTTGCAGAAGGTGCAATTTCCTCCACTTGCCTTTGGGTCATGCTCTGCTGAGTTTTGATCTGAACAGAGGAAGGATGGGGTAGAAACTAGAAAAGCCTCAGCCAAAGAACCTGGTTGGAAAGGATGTGGCAGGCTGGCCAAAGCTTGGGGTAGGCAGGGGGGAAGTAGATGTAAGCATGTACTGGAGAGTCATGTTAATTCAGTTTTGTGGGAGTGATTATTGCATGGGGTCTCAATCACGTAGTATGTCTTTAATGCCCTGAGCCTGGAGGGTGAGTGTAATGGTAGCCAAATGTCCCAGCACTGGAGCATTTCTCCAGTACAGAAACTGCAGCCCTGATCTGAGCAGAGGAATTGCTCCTGTGGTGGTACAGAAACCTCAGGGAACTGCACCCGGTGAATCCTGGAAAACTGCCTGAGAATCTCCTCTTTCCTTGTGCAAGCAGTGTCTGGTGCTATGCAGGTGTTTGTCTGGTGCGCTACTTGGCAAAAGAGATCCCGTGTGTGGTACTGGGTTCACTGTCAGAAAAACTTTCTCTCCTTGTTGTATCTCAGCCATAAATTACATCATGCATTTTACAACAGCCAGGGAATGCCTCACGAACATAAAAGTGGAGTTATTGCGGGTAAGGGACATTTGGGAGCCAAAGCCTATGTAATTTGCGTGCTTTGTCTTATGGTCTCATTCAGCCGATGTTTGAGGACAAAACATTTCCTTATGTCCTGTTTAGCAGTGGAGAAACTAAGATGTGTTAAGGTCACCATGGTGTACTTTTCTTATGGAATAATCAAGGAAAATGTGGATCACATCCTGGATTTAAATTGCAGCTTCTGTTTTGTGATACTCTTTTGCTATTTTTAAAGGCAAAATTGTAAGAGCTAACGTTGATATGAAGCAAGAGTAGTTCTGAGAAGTTGCTTTAGTTTCATTTTACAAAAGGCTTTGGATCCTGTTTCAGTTCTTTGTCTGTGGCGGAACTGCTTGGTCCATAGTGTTGTTGGTTGTGTCTCTGCAAAGCCAGAGAGGTTTTGGATCTTTGCTCCTGTGCATTCTGATCTCTGGGACGCTGTTGGGTTTTAATTGAGCTATAACTGCATCCCCAGTCAAAACAGGAATGCTTGGACATGCAGGGCATTCCTGGGTCACAACAACATATATAGTTCCTCTTCGGTAGCCTTAGAAGAGGTGTTCCAGGAAACCTTTTAGAGGAAGCTTATCTATGGCTGTTGCAGAGGCTTTGGAGGGTTACCATAGGCACTGGAGCTGCTAATGTGTATTTAATTCAAGAGGAGAAGTGGCTTGCATTCCATCTAGTAATTTTCCAAATTCTGGTATTGGGCAGTACAAGAAACAAGGCTCAGCTTGTGGAAGAGAGCTGATTTATTCAGACCTGCTGTCTGCCCAGACATGGTAAGATTATGGTTTCAGGGACATTCAGTGACACCTGAACAGGTGGGCAGTAAAATGGAACAGAAGCATAAGCAGCACATGAGCTTGGCTTGCAGGGAGAGCAGCTTTCAGGCAGCCTTCAAAGTCACTCTCCCATCATTTATACCAAAAAGAAGTAATCATAGCAGAAGCTCCCTAATCCTAGAGAAAGCCAAAAATGTGATTACATTGTTCTGCAGTGAATGAAGAAAAATTAAAGTTTTGAGTCAGATTCTCAGAATATTGATATCTTATGTTCTGACAGCTTGCTCTGGGACTGGGACGCAGCTGCTCTTTAGCTGGGCTGAATTTGAGTGAAGGGCTTGGTCCTGTTAGCAATTCCTCAAACCATGCAATCCTCAGGAGGTCCAAAAAAGCCCAGTGTACTTTTTTTTGCTGCTACATGCCTTAGCTACAGCTTGTTTCCTTGTGCTAATTTGCATCAGATGCTGAAACATGTCAAATCAGTCCTGGCTGAGCAAGCCAGCCCAGCTGGCAGCCAAGAGCCAGGGGGGAAGACTGTAAGGAACAGAATTGCAGACCTGGGACCTGCTGTGAGAGTGGCTGCATTCCCTCATGCTTGTCCCTGGAGTGGGTGCACCCCGACTTATTGATGTCAAGGTTTGACTCCTCCAGAGATGCAGAAGCCTTTTTACATGCTGAAGGCAACCCTTCCATGCTAGGGCAGAAAGGGCACAAGATAAGGGAAACAAGGGGTTTCAGCGTGGGGTTTTTAGTTGGTGTGGTTGGTTTTAGTGGTGGTGCTGCTGTGGTTTGGATTTCTTCTTAAGGAAATGTCTCAAGTTTAATGTCCTGAGCCTGGAACAGGTCAGTGTAATGGCAGACAAATGTCTCAGGGTTGGAGCATTTCCTATCACAGAAGCTGCTGCCCTGAACTGGGACTGGAAGAGCAAACCAAACCACCCACATTCACTGGAGGGGCACTGTGGTTTAGCAGCACTCTGATTAAATTGCAACTGCATGATAAGTGCTGAACAAACACTGAAATTGTGCCTCCCCAGGCTCAGCCTCCACCTCTTCCCCTACAAAGAGCAGGTGGTGCAACATTCAGGGTACGCCAGGTTATCCTTCTGGAAACACTCCTTTCTTCTGGGAGCACAATTTACCAGTTTGGACCTTGGGTCTGTGCGTCATGTGATAAAAATAGGGACAAAGAGTCATGAAAAAGCAACTTGGAGGAAACCTTGCTATTTTCAGATCAAGATAGAGCTTATGGCATGTGAGAATGTTGCATATGACTGCCCGTGGGACACCTTGAATAGGGTGACTTCACTGCAGGGCACTGCTGAGGCAGGAGGAAGCTTATTATAGATGCCAAAGGGAGTGGTCAAGACAAGGAAAAGAGCTTATGGCTCTGTGGCTGTACCGGGGCTTATAGGGAAAAGGGGAAGAGAGAGAGTCAGCCACTCTCCAGGTCGCTTTCACTGCTTTGTAACCTTGTGCTGCTTTGCTGATAGTTAAAATCAGCTTTGATAGTTTGACTTGCCTCCTTGCCACCCTAAAAAACCCCACCCAAAGGAGAGAAGAAAGAAGCAGATTTTACCCTCGCCTGTCCCCTGTGCTTCCAGGCAATGAATTTTCCTCCCTGTGTCCTGTCGTGCCAGAGTCAGCTGAGTTTATCTTTAGGGGTTCCTTTGGTTTACCTCTGCCCTCCCTCTGGTCCCGATGGCTTGTGGCAAGTTAGGTGATGGACACACCTTCAATCTGAGAGCAGAAGTGCTGCTGCTGCCCTGTGTGTGTTCTGGCAGTTCTTTCAGCACTGATCCCTGCCAGGGAACAAACCAAGCTCAGCACCACAGGCTCTCCTGCCCTGGGACCCCTTGCAATGCAAAGTAGTGCCAGACTCGGGAGCAGATCTCAGATCCAGGCTCTTTACAAACCTGTTGCAATCCATAGAGGGACAGAGTTAGTGCCCAGGTACCCATAAACGGGTTTGTGGGGAGTTGTCTGTAAGGTGTGACTTTTTCCCCATGCTTTCCAGGTGCAGAACCCCACACAGCAGCAGGAACTTAGTCTGTTTGCAATGCTGATCTCATCCCGTAAGTGAAAGTGAAAATCCAGTTGCTTTCGAAATCTAGTTGAATTGTAAAGAAAGGAGGAGTCAGTAGTATTCCTCTTTCTCTAGGATCCAAGTGATTTCTGCATCTCCTGGCAGGGCTCTGGAAGAGGAGCTGAATGAATTGGGAGTTGGAAAGACTGTCCAGGCACTTGGAGAAGGGAATGGAAGAGGCAGGAAGATTTCCTCGGATACAAAGAGCTTTTGAGGTACTCACAGCCTTCTTTAAGGGTCCTGTCTTACACTTAATCTGTTCTCTTACAAATTCCTGCTTCGTTGTTTTTCAGTAAACATTTAGAAACAGGCACTAAAATATCTGTGGCAGGAAGGAAATGATTAATGTGCTGCACGTTTTCTCCATAAAGAAGAATGTGTGTTACTGGTCCTCATGGTCTTTCTAACTAAATAATAACTCTGCTTCTGTGGCCCTGCCTGGCAATTTCCATGCAGCTCTGCACTGAATTCACACTGATTGTGTGAAGGCAGAAGCCCAACAGCTTCATCAAGCAATGAGAAACCCCATCTGGTGGCTCTGGGTTCAGAATGAAACAAAACAGAACCAAAACACACGGCATAGTAAATAAAGGGAGTTAAACCAGTGGAACAATTCATTCTGCTTTTCCTAATGTGCTGAAATATTAAAAAAAAAATTAGTAATGTTTTCTAATGGTTACTGTGGAATTTATTTTTTTAGAGTAGTTGGTGGGAAGCCAAAGTGTGTTTTACATTCAAGATTTATGCAGAGATTTCTCAGCTCAACCACAATGTCCTGCTGGTTGCTTTCTCTGCACTGGCTTGTTGGAGCTGTAGAAACCAATTGCCC
>JAWWEW010000042.1:8392307-8413838 GCA_035583185.1 Anabacerthia variegaticeps | reverse complement strand
AAGCCAGTGCCTGCATTCCAGTGTGGCCATGGGTGGGTCTGATCTGAAAAGCCTTCTTATCAAAGGAATTTATCAGAACTCCCATCAGTCAGGTGGAAGCTGGGTTTGGTGTAGTAACAGCCTAGGATGGGTGATCCAGGGGGCTCAATTGAGAGTCGCTCAGCCCCTCTGGGGACACTTTGGTTTGGCAGAGCCGGGCTGATGTGGGAAGCCAACAATCTCACATGCCCAAAGCAATGTCAGATTGCTCTGTTCCAGGGCAGGATTAATGGGGCTGGCTTGTGGTTTCTGAGGGCGTGATGGGAATGGGGTTTTTCCTCTGTTGATTGTTTATTTTTTTAGGGATTAGGGTCAGTTTGCCCTTGACGAGTGCATGGCTGGAGCAGAGCCAGGCACAAGGGACCCTTCCCCTCCAGAGCCGAGCTCTGCTGAGATCCCACCTGGCCAAGCCAATCCTGCCCCTCAGGAGAGCCCATTTCCCTCCAGGGATTACCCATGAAATGCTGTGCACCAGCCCCAAGGGGGACAAATCTGCTCCCTGGAGTGGCTGGTGAGGGGATGGGTCACCCTGTGAACAAAGAGGGGCCACCTTCACATGGCCATAGCTCAGTAAAATTGTGCTTGCTTTGTACAGTTGCTCAATATTTTTATACATGTATTAAAAACTATTTCATGTATCTTGCAAATAAATGCTAGTTATTGAATTGACTGTTTCTTTCTGTGTTTTGTTGTTTGACTTGGTTGGGTTTTTTTTTAAATAGGGATTCAAAGGCTTCTTGCACAATGCAGTATAAATTGCTCCTAACAGCACCACACCAGACAACATATTAAGTGTTGGCCACTTTAATCACATAATCTACACATGGAGTTTTTCTTTTTAAAACTAATCACCAAAGGAAACACCAGACAATGTATATTCCATGTGCTTGAGAACATTGTCCAAACACTCCTCGAACTCTGGTAGGCTCAGTGCTGTCACCAATTCTTTGTCCCTAGATAAGCCCAGCTCAGGGGTGGGTGAAGAGCTGGGGAAGAACTAACAAATCAGGCACCAATTTAGGAACTAAAGTGCCCATAGTCCCATAGTCAATCACTTTTTATCTCAGTTTCATTTTTTGGAAAATGGTACAGGTTTAGCAGAAAAGGGCAAAACCCCCGAAAGGCAATACACAGAGGTTCACAATGAGCAAAGTGACATTCAAGACCAGCTGTCAGTAGCAATACCATTGTGCAAACAGGACCACAATTGTGAAAAAGAAAAAAGAAAAAAAACAAGCTGTGAAAGGAAACAGTAGTGGAGGTGGTTTCTTTGGTTTAATGTAAATAAATTTAAACATAAGAAGTTACTCCTCGCTGAGGAGAATGACAAATAGTGAGATGTGTGACTGTCTGTAGGTGTAGAGAATGATCATCACAGTTAATCCAAGGAGTCGTGAATGAACTGCTGGGGAAATCAGCTTTGGTGGCAAGGTGAGGGTTGGGGGTTTGGCTCAGAGAGGTCTGAGGATGCAGTGTGGTCTCAGAGCTGCCCTGGGAAGCAGCCACACTGAAATGTTCATCCCCAGAGCTGCAGGCAGAATTGCTCTGGGCTTTTCCTGTGGCTGTTGTTGGTTTTCTGTTTCCTGTCCCTGCACTCAAGAGGGAAACAAAATAGTTTTCAAGGAGTGGTGGGAAGTGCAGGATAAGGCTCTAAGGCTGTGACAGGACACACAGTGGGGGTATTAATGAGGTCCCAGCCCCATTAATGGGATAAATGACAGGCATTGCATCTGGGAGTCCATCAGCCTCAGGTGGGGAGCAGAGCTGCAGCTCCAACAGCAGGGTTCATGGAACAGGGATGGAGCAAGGCAAGGCAGCTGAGCAAGGACAGCGTGTCACAAGCAGAGACAACTTAACAGGCAAGGTATAAGTCATACCTGAAGTGACTCAGGGCTCAGGTGTGGATGGAGTGGCCTGGGCTGAGTGCTTGGGAAGGGGAAAGCTCATGAGAAATCACTTGGGGTTATTTGCAAAACTGGATAAAATTACCAGCACGTGTAAGTTAGTGCTGATGGAGCCCATAGAATCAGGGAAATTTAACTGCGGAAAGCATTTTGCCTCCTTGACTAAGGTGTGTCTGACAAGGATGAGCCTGAACTCAGGTGCCAAGGAGGCTCATAAGCTGAGTTGAGCCACAAACCATTTTGTAGGAGGATGGTATAAAGGAGAGAAGCAGGTTGTCCTCTTGAGGCTTGTGATATATTGCAAGACACTAAAATACTGCCAGTGACTGTCCTGCAAGCCAGTTGTTTCTAGCAATTGTAAATGCCACCTCATGTATGTCCGGGGGAGTTGTCTGGAATCAGGTTCTTCCTGTTGCTGATTGCTGCCTGTGACCATTATTCCACCCAGTAACTCCTGCAGGAGACATACTGTGACCATTATTCCACCCAGTAACTCCTGCAGGAGACATTAGTGTGACCATTATTCCACCCAGTAACTCCTGCAGGAGACATAGTGTGCCCATTATTCCACCCAGTAATTCCTCCAGGAGACATACATTTTTTATATAATTTGGAGAATAGGACCAAAATATGTCCAGCACTGCTGGTTCTGGCTAAGACAAGCCACTGCCTGGTGATTTCTCATAGTGTCTGTGTTAATAAAGAAACTATTTCCATTCTCAGTATGCAAGCTTCTGTAAGCACTTGTTTACCAAAGCATTTAGTTTCTTTTTGAATGTTTTACAGCACTCAACTTGCCAAATCAAATTAAAAGGCAGCTTACAGTCAAGTTGAAAACATGCAGGGGTTTTTTTCTGGTGGCTCACAGATTTAGTTTTCTCACGGTTTAGAGCTCTGAGCTGCTGCAAATGCCTTACTGGTGCAACTTCTTTAATCTGACATATTTGATAATATGCTTCTGCACTAGTTAGTGAATTCTTTTGCTGCTTGACATTTAAATGTGACAGTATTTATGTTGTTTTGCATGGTTATTAACACCATTTCAAACCCTTCAGTAACAACTGGACACTTGTTATGTGCAACGTGCAAAAAATCTTCCAAATTCCATTTAAAGTCTCAGCAGGCTTTAATTTACTTTCACTGAGAGTACATTACTGCTCTTAATTCTCATAGAGCCAGAGCATCCTGCCTTGTCTACAATAGTCTCACATATTTTTTTCATTTAAGAAATTGAAATAAAGCAAGCAGCCTAAATATTGACCACAGGGAATAAACCACTTTGTCTTAGCATTAAAATTTTACACTGTTGTCATCATCTATCTCATACAAGTAGAATAACTTCAGCATGGGAGGTGACTCCACTCTATAAATAACTGCTAGTAGGGCTGAATGAACTCTCTGGGTGGTGTTAATTCCTGTGTAACTACTTCACAAGAACAATTATTTTACTTTGACCACGACAGCTGACTGGCATACACCTGAAACCCTCCCAGGAGAACATGTCCATGTCCCCAGAGATGATTTCCACCTGAGATATTAGAAATGGTCTGCTATGTGGTGCTTGTGACTATAGTGGGAGTAAGATGCCAAGTGGAAGATGTTCTCTCATTCCTTCTGTGAATGAGTATCAATAATTAGTAACTCTCTGGAAAAGCCTTTCAGTTCATTCCTCCCAGCAGTTCCTGAGACATTTGGTCCATCTGCTCTTACATAGTGGAAAGCTGCACAGAGTCAGAGAATCACTAAGGTTAGAGAAGACCCCAAGATCACTGAGACCAATTTCTAACCCAGCACCACCGTGTCCCCACTAACCCATGTCCCCAGGTGCCACATCCACATGGCTTTTGAACAGTTCCAGGGATAACACATGTGTTTCTTCAGGGAATCTGGCCAAGCTCTGGGGTTCAGAAGCTGCTTTTGCATTGACAAATCTGTTGAAGTGTGGAGGGCTAAATTACAGTATTTTCTCATACCAGTTGTAAAAGCTTATTCTGGGGCTTCTTGTACAAGCAATGCTTTACCAATGGTAATTATAACTTCACCATCAGACAACGGAACTTTTTAGTCTGCTCTGATATGACAGGAAAAAAAAGAATGCTTTGTGTTTTGGGGTCTCTTTCTCTACATACATTGCTTTACAACTCCTAGAAGAGTCTTCTGAGAATTCACCAAGGCCAGTTCACTGCTTGTGGTTTGCATCTGTGTTGTATTATCTCTAACCAGAGGCATAATTTGACAGCAAGCTTCTGGGTGGGTGACATTTAAGGTATAGAGATGGCATTTGGCACAAACATCCGTGATTTCTGAGAAATAAGATTATTTAAGAAACTCTGCAACATCCTTGTGATTTTCTCTGTTACTCTCATAGACTGTAATGCTCATAGTGGAGATTTTGTAGAGAGTCTCCTGAAAGTGATGGCTGTCACTGACTAAACTCTAACAGCTTTCGGACTCAAAACTCTTTATTTCATAAAAAAACCCCAAACAGTTTGAGATTCAAAAAAGAAAAGTGCAGGCAAAGGACCTTCAGTTCCTAATGACTGTCAAGGCTAAAACTAAACCCAGGCCTTCCACAGAGAGCCACGTGCAAAGGTTGTTTTGCAGATGAAGTTTTTGCATGCAGAAATAGCTAATTTTATTTCTGTCTTAGCTCCTAACAGGTTTACAGCTCACAGAGAAACCCAAACGAACTGCTTGAACTGTGGTTTTACAACTTTTAGAGCTGTTCAGGCTTAGGTGAACCAGGAGGAATCCATTATTGATGTTGTCCTCCTGCTTCCTTTTGTCAGTAAATGTCACCTGATGGTCATGGTGTGTTTGTATGTCACTGTTGTTGGGACGGACTCGATAAAAAGCAGGCGAAGATCCCGAATTGATAAAAGTGAAAACTTCTTCTTCCCCTTTATTTTTTCACACAGCTACTTTTCTATCTTTCCTAAATCTACGTGCACTAACATTATTGGTGCTCATTACACACAAACAATCATCTATTGGCCACAGTTATAAACTACTGTCTCTGTACAAACTTGTCCAGGTTTCTTATCTTCTCCTTCTCCTGAGTTCTCTCAGTCTCTGCAAGTTGTTTGTCTTCACGGCTACACAGCAGTCTGGCCAAGGTCAAATTCTTCTTGCTCTGTCAAGAAATCCACAGGCCTGGTGCAGTTTCCCACATTTGCAGTCTGAGTGTGCTTGGCTGGAGGCAGAGATGGGCTGTTCCTCCACTGCTCCTTACTCCATGGCAAGCCCTGATGGAGACCTGAGGGCACTGCTAACGTGGAACAAGAAGAGAGGCAGAAATAATTATGACAAGAATAGCTACTTTCATTAACAGCATGCTTTGTGCACCTCGTCTTGGGCTGCTCTTGTGTCTCGAGAGGAAAACTGTGGGTTTGTGGTGAGGACAGCGAGGCCTGGCTGCTGCAGGGGAGCTCGGGGGGGATGTGTGTGTTTGTGCAGAGCTGCAGCTCAGGGGCTGCTCTGTGGCCTGGCCCTGTGATAAGGGACTCGACCACACTGTGCCAGCACAGCCTGTGGTTACCCTCTGCTCAGCATGGCTGTGGCACTGCCACTGCCTCTGCTCCCTCACTGTCCCTTGCTGTGCCTCATTGTCCCTCACTGCCCCTTGCTGTGCCTCATTGTCCCTCGCTGCCCCTCTGGTCCCTCATTGTCCCTCTGGTTCCTCGCTGTCCCTCTGGTCCCTCACTGCCCTGTGGTCCCTCACTGTCCCTGTGGTTCCTCGCTGTCCCTCTGGTCCCTTGTTGTCCCTGTGGTCCCTTGCTGTCCCCATGGTCCCTTGCTGTCCCCATGGTCCCTCATTGTCCCTCTGGTCCCTTGCTGTCCCTGTGGTCCCTTATTGTTCCTGTGATCCCTTGCTGTCCCTCTGGTGCCTTGCTGTCCCTCTGGTCCCTTATTGTTCCTGTGGTTCTTTGCTGTCCCCATGGTCCCTCGCTGTCCCTGTGGTCCCTCCCTGTCCCCATGGTCCTTCCCTGTCCCTCTCCCACACTGTTCTGTGTCACAGCTGCCTGTGGCCACGTGTTTACTCAGTGGGGACAGGTCCTTGCTGGCCCCAGACCAGCCTGCACCAGCAGTGGTTTGGTAACCAGCATACATGAGGCACAGTGGTCAGGCACAATGTGTGCTCATCCTGTGAACACGTGGCTATGCCTCACAGGTTGGCTTTCCCTGGCTGTGCCCACCTCCCAGAGCTCCTGCAGTAAGGGCAGGGCTGCAGTCCCACTGGCCATGGCCAGGACGAGAATAGGGCTTGTTCTGCGGCGAGCACTCTGCATTCACTGATTAACTCCATCTTCTGCTTTTCCCAGTTTAAAGAAGAGAATCTGAAGCACTGGTGGCTGATGCCCCTGGACCAAGGCACTGTGTTGGGCAGTAAAGCAGTTTTCATTCCTGTGTATCATGCAAGACCACCAACATAAACACATCCCTCATATTTCTATTCTGTTGTTATATGGGATGAAATATAGGAGGGTAGTGTGATAATCAAATCTGGCACCACTGTCATTGCTTCACATTTGGAAGGTTTGATTGTTAATCTTTGACCTCATCTGCTCTCTAGCAAAAACACATAAGAGAAAGTACCTCCTGATTTTACACCACGCCTGCTTGTTTTTTCCAGCAGAACTTTCAGGACGTGCCAGTGGCACATAAGTGGCTGGTGACTGTAACATCTCTGTCACTGCCTGTTTGATCAGGCAGTGGCCTTGCTCTGTCAGTCACAAGTGATATGACCTGGGATTTTATCTTTTGATGTGGTTTGTTTATCTCAGCTAGAACCCCTGACATTAGAGTGGAGATCTGATCTATGATATTCATGACCACTGACATACGTTTCAGTTCACGTGCAGCATGACTCTGTTTGGGTATCTCTACTTGTGCATCTCTCCTCTGCATGGCCACTTCAGACATTAGCAGCAGTCTGGCTCTTGCAGACCCAACTTCTCTTTGGGCTCAGATACTCTGCTCACACTTAGACCACCTCTAATACATAGCTGTGTTAGGGCTGCTCTGGGTATCTCAGGTGTCACAGTGTGGCTGCCATGGAGAAACACCACTTTAAAATGCCCAACTCCTGATGCAGCAGTGCTGCCTTTCACAAGGTTTGGCATTTGTCTAGATCCTGAATAAAGCCACTGGCTCCTGGGATGCACTGAGCTCCAGCGTGCCCCAGCCCTATTGTGATCAGTGTCTGAGCCTGCTGGATTAAAGCCATGTGCTTCAACTGCTCTGTGGGTGCCATATGGAGTCATGAACTCCCAGTCTGTCAGGGGCAAAGTGCAGAAGGAACTATCAGTCTGGAGTATCAACAAAGAAGCTGCCCAAGAGACAGAGAATAAAGAAGAATTTGTGTGTTGGAATCGTGGCATTTTTTATGTTGGTTTTTATTTTTTATTATTTTATTTGTTATTGTATTGAAAACTGATTGCTGCATGGGAAAAATCACATTCCTACATACACAGCTATCTGTCAAATAGGTTTAATGATGTTCAACAATTACACTTGAAAGCTTATAGGAAAAATAGGGATATTTCCTACAGTACTGGGCACATCAGGTGAAAAGCCAAGACTCAAGAGGTCAGCAATTTGAAATGGAAAATGTCACCCACTACTTAGTTCATCAAAAGCTGTGCAATTTCTTCTCTGCAGCTACATTTGTGCATCGGTCTGCTGTGGTTTCTGCCTGCCAGCCCTGGACTCCTCTTGCCCACGGTCTGTACCATGGGCATAGTGTGACGTATGTAACGTGTCTGTGACATAATATCTGCTACTGTCAGGTGGCCCAGCTTGCTGACCATCCCAAGGTTCATACTAATATGCTCATATGGAAGAGGTTCTTGGAATGTTCTTCAGCCTGAATCAAATATGGAACAACCTATGGATTATTTGAACCTTCTTAGACAAGATATTATCAGTCCTGAAATGTCCTTTGCTCGTTGAAAGATTCCTTGCTGTTGGAAGTAAGTTTTTCCTAGCAAATTTTAAGTGTGCTCAGATAGATGTGTATTCCTCTTTAAGTGGCTCTAATTTTCTTACACGACACAGCTGGGTATAGAGGCCATTTCACATCAGCAGGAGGCAGGAAAGTTAATTCCCCACTTAAGGCTCCCTGCAGTTTAGATGGCCAGGTAATGAGGTGCAGCTGAGACTTCCTCAGGCACTCAGGGAGTCACAATATAAAACAGAGGAACCAAAGAAAGGGAGGTTCTTTTGGCTGAGCCAGTGGTCAGGATGTCTAGGTAAGTGCCGTGTTATTCTCTTTTGGGGTAGAGCTGTATTACAGAAGTTGTACAAAAATGTTATCTGGTTCTGTACTGTTTCCTTGGTTGTTTTTTGTATGTCTTTCTATCAACAGCATGTCTTAGGACTAGGTTAGAAATAGTGAGAGAAGACAGCTGGTTTTTTTGTGTTCCTAAGGGAGGTGATTGTGGGGTAGAAGGTGGTGAAGTGGTGCACGAACCAGCAGTGGTTTGGTTGCAGGAAATCGACCCACCTCTGTGTGCTAAATGTGTTAAATTATGAAACACGAGATGTGTTGGGAGGTGTACAGTGAATTTTTGAAGCTGAGGTAATTGTGGCAGTTTTCAGTGCAAGGACATGCTGGGAAGAGTGGGAGAAGTTCACAGCAGCCTCCTTGGGGTGCCTGGAGAAGGCAGGCAGGGAAGGTGCTATCCTGCCCTGGGCAAGGTGTGGTGTTCTCTGGAAGAAGGTGCTGTATGTTCCTGTTGTCTCCAGCAATCCCAGCAGCCAGCCTGGCTCAGAAAGGGCTTTGTGCTTGCTCTGGAAGTGCTCTCAGCCAAGCCAGCAAGTGAAGAGGTGATGTTACAGCCTTTGCAGCTCTGCTGGGGCTTGGTTGCTGTGTGAGATGCAGCGACTTGCACCTTGCAGCTCAGGTGGCGTCTACTCCCAGGCACACTTCCTCCCTCTGTGACTGCCCTTTGTCTAACAGGGGCTCAATCAAGCCCCCAGAATAATTATACTCTTTTCATCTCTTCTGCAAGACTTTGATCAAAAAGGTAGGGACATGCAGAGCCTGAGAAAGTCGCCTCTGCTTTGTAGCATTTTCCTTAGTGGTGGTGCTGGCAATGTATTTCTTCAGAAACAGGTTTTGTTTGTAACAACTGGCGGGTGTATTTTTTTTTTTTTTTTTTTTTTTCCTCCTGGCTTGTGTGTTGTTACTTGTTTCCTTTGCATCAAAACAGGATACGTTTTCAAGAACCACAAGAAAACAAACACAAGCTCTGAGATGCTTGAATTTACTACATCAGATTGTGGTTAAAGCTATCTTTAACTAAGAGCCTGGCCAGCTGAGGAGAAAGGAGAGGGGTTCTTACTTGGAGATTCTCTGCAGCTGCAGGAAAAGGAAATACTGGAGTCTGTTAGAAGGAAATTCATACTTAATATTCTGTGCTCTGAAATGGTTTTGGTTTTTTCATATCTATGACAGTATGTTTAAAAGACTTTAAATGGTGATTCTTGCAGTTGACAATGGTGATTCTTGGTGTTGACATCAATACTTAACAGGAAAACCTGTGATCACACAGTGGTGTATAATGGTATAAAGGTTTTTATTAATACTTGTTTCTATGCTTGGATCAAGACACTTCTTGCCACACCTCTGGGCATCCCAATTAATACTAAAAATATGTCCTTTTAAGAGAATGGGAAAATACCCAGAATGTCCCTAAAGCATGCAAAGAGGCATCAATGAAGGATGCTGGAGCCAGCAGAGGTCGGACCTGAAAGAAGTGTAGTGTTAGAAAGGACTTGCACAGCTCTGGCACAAGAAATAATTCTCTTTGTGTAGGCCCAGCGAAGGGGTTGCCTGATCCGTTCCTGAAAGCTGGGTGCATCATTCATAAAGTCTGTGCTAGAGCTTAATTTCTCTTACTTGTCTGAGCTGATGCCGAACTGTGCTCCAAATGCAGCCCATCACCAGAAGTGTTAGATAAACCTGCTCTGTTTCTTGAGTGCTCTCAGCAGTGGGGTTTGGTCCAGGTCAGGGACCTCGAGGTGCTGCTGCCCCAGGAGAGGCACTTTGGGGCAACCTTGGGTAGAACTGATACAACAACACAAGGGTTGCTGTGAGAGACAATGGTAAGGTGCAATTTGTGCTTAATGATGTTTCCTTAAGAGAGAACATGTAAATGCATCATGTGGAGGGGCTTGAGAGGAGAACAGGGACAAGGGACAGACTCATCCACTCACCAGTGAATGTCACAGTGAGGAGCAGTGGTCCCTGGCTGGGAAAGGAAAACTGACGCTGATGGTTGTCAACAGAAGTTTTGTATGTCAAAAATATCTTTATTTTAGACTCTTAGGTAGTGTCTCAGTCACCAGAGCTTTCTGTATATGTACACAGACATGTGTGGGAGTAAAGGTGCTCTCCACATTCCATGCTGAGACTATTCCTATCAAATATTCATCAGAGGAAGATTCTCATCTGCACATTTTGTATTAGTCAGGCTTAGAGATATTTCAATGACTTTCATGTTGCCTACAGGATTTAGACACTGAGGATAAAACAGCAGCCTCTTTAATTTTCTACATTTAGGATTTCTTCTTCATTAAAATTCCTTTGAAGATAAGTCCTAATGATAGATCTTTAGCTTTGACTCTTCCTCCCAGGAAAAATAAGCTCATGGCTGAAAAACAGATGAACCTGCTCCAGAGAAATCCCTGCCTTCTCCCCATCACCCATGGGTGGAGGATGCAGGTAGCTAGATTTCTTTTCAATATTTGCAATACCCCAAAGGCTCTGCATTTAGGCCCAGTGTGGAATCACTTCCACACACTTCCTAGGGATAAAAATATAGGAGTATTCTCCTTTTGAATAAATATTTCTGAGACACTGTAACAAAACAGAAACTATAGAGTCACTTCAAATTGGGTTTTAAACCATGAGTATTCAGCACTTGTTTTTACATACATGGTTTTGGTTTGAGTTGTTGTGGTGTCTGATCTTTCAAAGATTCAGAAGCACCTGCCTGGCTGCCTCAAGAGACTATGGGTGTTTCCCATCCTCTGCAAGGCAGAACCTCATCTTGATGACCTTTAGTTCTCTCCAAGGTAGGAGTGGACCTCTGAGGCTGCTTCTAAAGGCAGCTGGAGCAGCAGGATGCTGTCAGTATGAGATGAAAAAGGGATTAAAGGAGCTGGATGTGTGTCCCACAGAAGAGATCACAGAATCTTCTGTCACAGCCTATTCCCCTCTCTGGACTGTAACAAACAACCAGTTCAGATGTCCTGTCTGCACTGCAGATACCAGTTTGCACTGGTGGATCCCAACCCATGCACTGGAATCCCTTTTTAAATCATTGGCAATGGAGTTGGGAGCATCCCAGCAACACTGGCACATGGAGAGAGGGATGAAAATATTGCAGCAGCTTCCAGTGGTTTGATTTCTATTATGGCTTTTATGGAAGGGCTGCAGCAGGCTTTACATTGAGATTGGAAGAGAGTGTTGTTAATTAAATAATTAGCTGTTTAAAATGTATTTATTAGGGCTTAACAGCCAGGCCACAGATATGCATCAATTACAGAGCCACAATATCTGCAATAAATGTTTTTCACCCCATAATCAAATATGGCTTAATTAGGCAATGCTGGAAGAACAGTCATAATAAATAGAGCGGGTAAGACTTGCCTTTATAATTGAGATTTAATCAGCCAACTCTTGTATGTTCATTGAGTAATTGATTATTCTACACATTTATCAAGGATTAAAAACTCAGTGGTAGATATGCAAATCCTCGCCTATTAAATACGTCTGAATTTCTCAAATACCATTTAATGCATATTAACGTTTTGATTAAATCTAAATGACAAACACATTTTAGATTTTGTTTGCAATTGGCTATTTCATTGCTATTTATCACTGCTTGCCCTGCCCCCCCCCCCCAAGTTAAACTGCTCATGTATTTATGGCTTTGTAAGTGGTCATAGGAGATGGACAGAATAAAAAGCCAAAACCCAGAAATGAAACCACCCCAACCCTGGTGATCATGTGAGATGGGGAAGAGCAGTGCCAATGTTTGGGGGAGCCAGCACATGGTGGGTCCCAGTGCTGGAGAGGTGCCACCTCTCTGCAAAGCCCCTGAGAAGCTGCCCTGGGCCTGCTGGGGGGAAGGAGAACAGGAAAGAAAACTTCCTCCAAGGACAACAAGTTTGCTCTACTTGAGTCATGTTTGCAGGTGTTTTTTTGCCAAGACTTAAGGATGAAGTGAGAGTGAGAAGGAACAAGAAATTGAAGTTAGTGATGACAGCTCATGTCTGAAGTGGGATCTGAGTGGCAGATTAACATCCTAATTAAAAGTGAAAGGCCAGTTTAGGTCCCAGGACTGCACCTTGGCAAATCCCCCTTCACATCTCCATCTGGGGCAGCTCACACCCCCTCCCACAGCACTGGGATCACAGAGTGCCTCAGGTTCTTGGAAGCAAAGCCCAGAATTGTCCTGGGTGGGTGACACAGCAAGCTGATAGTTTAAGTGTTTATAGCAGAGCACTGGTAACAGCAGATCTGTGAGGATTTCATTTCTCTGCACTGACCCCTTCCTGCATTTGTTATTCAGGCTGGGTAGTCCCAGGAAAAACCTCAGTGCTAGGCTAGTATGCAAGGTTAATTAATTTCTGTATTATTTGACCTGTGCTTCCATGGAATTAGTGCTTTTTGTCTGTTCACAACTTGTAGATTCCAAAGTATTTTCAAGTGAGACTGAGACTCTTCCTAATTTAAATCCAACAAGTAACAGTAGAGCACATCCCTACTCTTCTGGAGGGCAGGTGCTCCACCCTCCCTCTCTAAACGCCTTGTCCACAGTTTGGGAACCACTTCTTTACATTCCAGAATAACGAACCCAGTGGCCACCGTGAAGCTGTGGCGATGTGGATGCCTTGATTTATCACTTCTGGAGCCTTTCTTGCTGGCTTCAAAGTGGACACAAGAGGGTGATGTTTCCTCAGGAATTTGTCTGTGTTAGAGGCTCCACAGGCTCGCAGGGGAAGGTGCTCCAGAGACAAAATAACCGTGTTTAGTTCTCTGTACAATGGCAGGGTCGTCCTTGCTCCTGTTTGGTGTCGTGGTCCAGGGCCAGAGGGGCTCTGGAGCTGGGTGGGCATGAGGACCATGAGCAGACCTGTCTGGGAAAACACCAAACCATTTTTATCTGACCAACAGCAATTGTTAGATTTTCCTCACATCACCAAAACCCTTGTGAAGGCCCCTTCCCTTATGTATTTTCAGGGGTCAGAGTATGTTGGTTCTGTTGGGTTCTGATCATGCTTACAGCACATGTGTCTTTCACCTGTGGGGCAGGAATGCCTGGATTCCTGTTGCTGACTGCACCACCACTGAATGCTTGATGAAAACACAGTAAAAGGAGCTGTTTCCACCCCAGGCAGGGATTAGGATTCCTGATAGCGCATGAATTAGTGTTGAGAGAAGAGCTATCTTCACAATAAGTGCATCCTGTTCCTGCACATCAGATCTTGCTCTCCCCAAGCCAGGCTTAGCTGCAGTGTGCTGATTTGGGGTATTAAATCTTAGGACCTGGGGACAGTGATGTTTCTGCTTCTGAACTCCATTGTAACTCCAACTTGGTATGAGGACACAATCAGTCTGAACAGCTCCTGATTTGCCACTTCTTGGGTAATGACTTATGCTCAGCTCTGTTGGTCAAATCTGACCTGCTGCCATGGAGTATCCAGGAGGAAAGTGCCACCACTGTTGCTCCACCACCAGCCTAGTCTGCTGTCCTCTCATCTCCCTGGACTGGTCTCCAACCTCAGTGCACATCTCAGGACTGTTTTGCTTTGGTGTGACAGGTTTAGCTCCAGTCTTAGGTTGGTGGCACTGCTTGGCCCAGGAGGTCTTTCAGAAATATCTGTCAGATGCTCAGCTAACAGACAAGCTTTGGTTCCTCTAAAGGTGAACAAACAAAATGGGTTGGGTGCCTCAGGAAAAGGTGTCTAACAGCCATTTGCCTCCAACTGTTTTCTGCCCAAACAAGTTCCTCTACAAATTAAAGGCACTGAAGTAGCCTGAGATGAAAATGTATTTTTGCCACTTGGGATTTTTTTGCCATTTTTAGGATGCTGTGGTGACTCTGCTACACCTCAGCCTCTCTGAGACAAAGTGCCCTTGACTACCCTGTCTGGAGCATTGTCTTTGGAAGGCAGGAAGTGGAGCTGCCAAGGACCCTTCCCTGACCAAGTCTAATGGTAACTCACACCCTGCTCTGTGCACTCTGGCTGTACAGACAGACAGGGATTTGGGATTGTCTCCCTGAGCTGCTGTTTGGCTCCTCTGAGTCGCAGTGGTGCTCTGTGGACTCTGTGCTCTCAACCTCTGGCAGCAGCAGCACGAGTTGAACCTCCAAAACTCCAGGGTTTCACAGAGTGTGCCGGATGCCTCACTGGATATGTAATTCCTGCACTTGGAACCCGCGTGAGACAATGCAAAGCAAATTGCTTCAGACTAAATATATGGTTGGGATGTGTTGGAAGTTGGCAGTGTGGCTGGATGGGATAGCCAGGGAGGGAGGAGAGACATGGTCAGCTTTCTTCCTTCATGTTCAATTGCATAGTGCTTGGGAACCCTTAAAAGACTTGAACATGGTTTTGGAAGGGAAGAGCTGGAGGAGCTTCAGCTCTAAAAGGCTGGATGAAGGCTGAGGGCTGCAGTGTGCCTGGGAATTGTGAGAAGGGATCAGCAGCCAGCCCTTTGAGGATGAAATTGGGAGCAGGTAATCTCTCAGAGCAGTCCAAAACACAGCTGTGGCACCTTCCTGTAAATCAGGAGATGGACTTCTGCCCTAATCCCTTCTGTGATCCCCAGCTCTGCTTTAATCCTTTGAGTTATGCTATGTGTTGGCAGCAGTTCCTCCAAGGCACCATTTGTATCCTCCCTAAACACCATCAAAATCAAGAGCAGTGTCTCGCCTGGTTTGGTGTAACTAATTGCTAATGTTGTTACAGGGAAAGAATGTTTTAAAACTGACTTAGAGCTCTGTGCTTTAATTGACTTATTTTTGTATTTCACCTGGTTTGCTCAGTGAAATTCAAATGGACTTTGCTTACTTTTTCTAGTCAGCGTCACTCTCTGGCCCTTTGCCCAGACCAGAAGAGCCCCAAGCTCTTCAGTTCTGAATGCTGATTAGAAGTGAGGCCAAACTCTTCTCTAAAGCACTCTCCTTTGAATAAGGAGACAGCTGTAATGATCACTGTGACCTTTACTTTTCCTCTCCTACAAACTGGAAAATCCAATTTGATGGTGCTTGAAAACCTTAACATTTTTGTCACTGGGCACGGCTTGTTAATGTGAGTAGTGATAAAAAAGGGAAATTAAGAGTTCTTGTTAGTATTCTGAGGGCAAATACCCACCTGGACATCTCGGTTCTGCAACATTTAAGAGCAGCATGACTCTTCGGATGGGGTGTAAATGTTGAAATGGCCTCATCAGCTGAGCATCCTGCCTGTGGGCAGCACATCACCAGCACAGCTCTGCCGTGAGTCACACTGATTGTCCTCTTCTTCCTGTTAAATGAAGAGAGAGTGCTTTGGCTCAGAGCTTATCCATGAAAGGAACCTGTGTTTGATCACCTTTGTCCTCACCCTGCAGGTACAGACAGATATCAATAGATCTTTCTTCAGGGCTTCAAAGGTAGCATGCAGTTTCTGGAGTGCTGCTCAGGCTGCCTAATAAATTCCCTGTAAAGATCCCTTTTCTTGCTAGGCATTCATCCAGCCTGGGAAAAGGTATGGGGGACTCCCCCCACTCAAACCCAGACCATCCACAGGCACAGCAGCTCCTCTGATAAGCACTTCATAGAGAGGGTGGGCATGTCAATCCCCCTCTGCCTGGTGCAGGGAACATGGGAGCAGCTCTTTGCTCAACAGGCAAACCTTTGTGACAGGCTTAAAAAACCCATGGGATAAATCTTCTCTTATGTCACTAGAGCTGGGTGTGTTTCCATCACCTGAGGCATGACTTGTGTGTGCGTTTGAAACATACCCCAAGGTGACCCCGTGCTGGCTCTGCTGCTGAGGGATTGGGATCTGTTTATCAAGAGATCAACTCAAAATCAGTGGCACATGAGCTTCCTTCTCTGCCATGAGCTCTTCTGAAGCCTTCCCTGTGTGGAGATGCAGGTGGGACCTGGATAGGTGCTCACAGATGGGGTTTGTGTTGTGCTGGAGGCACCTGGCTCAGCACACAACCCACCTGGAGCAGGCTGGGTGTGCAGTGTGTGCTGTAGGTGAGGTGATAACAGCACAGATGTTGGGGTGTTCCCTCTGTCAGAACCCTCACTAAGCTCAGCTGGTTTATCTGTGGCTCTGTGATCTGCTTGCTGGAACATATTGAGTAATGAGTTATAATTTTTGGTGTTGACATCTTATATTAGAACTATTATTTTGCACATGTTGGTGCATGTCTGCACATATGTGATTTGGTTTACCTCATCCACGTGAGTTAAACTCGTGAAGAAGGGATCCTTCCTGTGTGTAAATATACACTGTGCTTAAAATGAATGTGTTTTTTTACAAGGCTATTTCCTTTTCATAAGTGAACAGGACCATACTTGCAACTATAAATAATTTTAGATCTTCTTTTATTGTTTGCAATTTCCTTGCATAGGGCAGGAATAGTAAATAGGTATCAGGTGTTCTTTCCTACAATGACTTAGTTGGCAACAGGAATACTTCTAAAACATAAAAAAATATAACATTCTGGTCTTATGACTTACAAAATGTAATTGTGTCTAAGGAGAAAGGACTGACTACCTAGAGGACAACTCCAAGCTGAAGAAGTCCTCAGAGCCCACTCAGGATAAAGCACGCAGTGGGAAATCTGCAGCTTCCATCAACTCTTACCTGGCCATCTAAAGCTGCTAAATAACAAGAGCCCCCCTTGCCCTTGGTGGTGCTGTACCTGGATGTGCCATAAAGCAATTCCAGCCTCAGCCACAGTTTGGGATACATAATAGATAGTTTACTAATTTCTTTGTTTCAGATGCAAGTGACAGATCAAATCAGGAAAATTAGGAGGCCAGGAAGAAGGAGATTAAGATCTTAGACTCACCAGCCCCCCTTGGGTTTTGTCCCTATGGGCAAGCACTGATGAGCGTCCCCCATTTTGTTTCTTCACTGATTAAACTAAGAAACCAAACCAAAGGACACAGGAGAGAAGGGTTAAAGGATTAGGAGATGGTCTTTGAACTGCCATGTGGCAAGGTAATGAGGCATGAATTATTAAAATGATTTCAATTATAACTGGCAACCACATGCTCCGCTTTTGCATCGCCTTTCTTCCTTGCTGTAAAAAGACAGCTTTATAAGTGCTCACGGTTTCTTGGAAGAGATATGCTCACCCAGAGCTGTTCATTGTATAAACAGCATAATTTGTCATTGGCCAAGCTGCTTTTGTGGTTAGATAAGTTGGAGTGCCAATGAAATAGGGATGGCTCAGCAGCAAGAGAAATTTGCTTCTCAAACCCCTAAAGGAACGGGATACTACGGTGTTGGTGAGAGGCTGTGGGTGTTAGTGGCCTCTAATTCTGCAGTCACACTGGTGGGCTCTGGGGCACTGGGCAATCATTTAAAAAATGCTTTGGCTTTAATGCAAGCAGCAATATGTTTATAATGTGTGTTCTTTTGCTTGTGCATCACTTGGAAGTAGTGTCTGGAGAATGGCTCTGAGCAGAGATTTGCAGACAGTGATCAGATTGATTTAAGCTCAACCTCTGTAAAGACAGGCACCACGCTGCTGGCTGGCTTCCCTGAGTTTCTTCGTGACATAAAAACCTAGAGAAGAGGAAATACTATCAGGAATAGCCCCATCTTGTGGCTGCCAGAATTTTTGCACAAAAGCCTCTATTTTGTGTCAAAAGGAACAACTTCGGGTCTGACACCTTAGGAAAACTCATGTGGCCACAAAGACCGACCAGCACATGTAAGATTTAAAGTGTTTGATACAGCAGATGGCTGTGGAGGTATTCTGGTGAGATCAGAATTTGATGAATGCTTCAGGAAGAATTATTTACCAAACACACTCATTTTCCTTTTCTACCTGTGAATTGCCTGAAGGGGAAAGTAGGAGAATTGAATCCACTAGGGCTTGATCAGTGAGTAAATATTAAATGTGAGCTATTCTGAAGCTCTGTCTCTGAGCAGTCTAGTCAAACTGCTTTTCTCCACACCAACACAGTGTTCATCCTCAGATTCTGATGGGCTCTGTTGAGGAATGTGATGGCTAAAGGCCATTCCCAGGGGATCCATCTCTAGCTACTTTCCTGTACTTTCAGTCTTATGGGGGGAATAAAAATGAAGGCATAAAGGTGATGTTTATGGTTGACTTTAACACACGCAGAACAACCTCATCAGAAAAGGAGCTGCATGAATGCTGGCTGCAGAGATTATAGCTTTCAGTGTTGTGAGCAGTGACCAAAATGCTGAGCAAGGACCATGTCAGTGCATCTGCCTGTGGGGCAGCACCTGAGCCATGGGACAGTCACAAGAGGGTGAGACAGGAACAAGGATCTGAGTGAAAATGAATCCATCAGGCAGGGACACAATGGGGGGAGGCAGCAGCTGTGCCAGGTTGGGAGCCAGGAAGGGGACAGGGGGCTGGCAATGCATGGGAACCCTCTGTGGGGGTGGGATGGTGCTGTTGGTTTCAGTCACAATGGGCAGTACTTGGCCCTGCTCCTCTTGGGAATATGAGTTATTAAATGTAGTGACAGCAGGAAAACTTTTGCACTAGGGCTTGTAATATCCCTTTTATAGTTCCTGGTTTTTCCTCCTCCTCAGAACAGAGCTGTTTTCCTTTAGCCATGGGTGAGATGAGGGTTTATTAGAGCCACGACCCTGTCAGCAGGTGACCATTTCTCCAGCTACTCCATGGAGTTTCCCTTTGCTGCCTGTGTGGAAATGGGGGCCAGATCCCCCCTGGGGTTTCTGGATGACAACCCACTTTTTCCAACTCCTTCAGTGCAGCCTCATCCCGGGAGCAGCTGGGTGGGTTGGGGGGGATGAGGAGGGAGGAAGCATTCCTTGCTGCTACATTCACATAGCTCCTGGCACCAGCAGGCTCAGCAAGCTCTTCCTGAAACCACTCCAGACTCTGAATCATTTCTATTAGGAAACAATTCATACCCCAGCTGACTCCTTAAAGCCCCCCCAAAACCCTGGCAGCAGCCTCTGATGCTGCTTGGCTTGTCTTGGCAGGGTTGAGACCAGGGTCCTCTGTTCTCAGGCAGTACTTTCCCTGCTTCATTTTATTTTGTGTGGAACTGGACTCAAACTCCAGCTCTATTTGCTTAGTTCCCCTTAATGCTCTGTGTGTCCCTCCCTCAGAAGGAGGGAGGTAACTTTGCACAGTGTGACTGTATTTACTCTCCACCACTGCTGTGGCCAATACAGGACCTGCCTGCACCAGGAGTGTCAGTGCTAACAAAAAAAACCCCAGTTTATAATGCTTGAGATATTTTAAATGAATATATCAGGTAAAAGTGGATATTCATGCACTAAGGTGCATCCCCAGCAGGGAGATTGGGACTGTCTCAGAGGGTCTGTGCAGGAACATGGCTCAGATGTGTTCCTCCACCCTCCCTGCCTCCCTTCCCAGCCTGTTTGAAGTCCCTCTGAGGTGGGTATGTCAGTCCAGTCATGCTGGTACCTGCTGAACAGCAGCAGGCATGTTTCAGTGTTTAAATCACCTCTTTGCTCACCTCTCTCAAGGGATGATTCGTGTTGATTGATCACTTCGAGCTGGGTTGTGAAGGCAGCCCTGGCTGCTTTGTTACTGGCACTGCTGAGCTAAAAATGAAGCTGATTTTTGCCCTTAAAGCCACTGCCTGTTGAAACTCCTCTGTCTTTTAGATTTGCTCCTTTCACTGTCAATGATAAAATCCCCTGGAGCTTTCCAAAAGCATTTGTACCCAACTAATTTGGAAGTCCTGGACTTCTAGGCTTAGGGCTTATTCATGTGTGAGTTGATTGGACACGAGTTTGGTTTTGACAGGCTGGTGTCTCTACTGCCCTAAGTCTTGGATGGATATTTTAATTGCTGTTAGTTGATGGCAAAACCATCCTTTTAAATTCTGGAGTAAATTTTATAGACAGAAGGTAAAGAACAATGAGAAAGCTGTGCCAGTAAGAAGAGAGGAAGTAGTAACAGTGGACTTATGTCCTTAGCAAGCAAGACAGAGATGCAAGTGATGGCTAATGCTGGATGACAGTGTATCACAGATCATCCTGCCCCAGTTTCCAGGAATACTGAGAGTTTTATTTGTAATAAAAGTCCAGGACTAACTCTAGGGTTGGGTTAAACCTGCTGCTTTCTGTGTCAACTTTTCCCACCTGTAAAGTTGGATAATGGTAATCTCCTCCTAGGAGGTCCTACCAGTGCTGGGTAGAAGCTGTTCCATGTCAGTGTTAAGAAAACAGTGGCTATCATTAATCATGCCTCATGTTTTTCCAACATTCTGCATAAATAAACTGTTTGTTTTGATTTTAATAACCTGGAATCAGTGGCTGGACCAAATTATAGCTGGAAGCTGAGGGGTACAAGAAAAGACATCCAAATGCTGCTCAGTTTGCTCTGTATAAGACAGAACTGCTGAGGCTGCATCACTTGTGGCTCCTGAGCCCAGTGCCAGCATACAGAATTCCCTCCTTACAGCTTTTCCATTGCATGTGCCAAGTATCCAGCTCTTCAGTCTGTTATAAATCATCCCTAATTCTGTAATTGCTTTGCTAGTGATTATAGGCAGACTCTGGTTGATCCTTCAGCGGTTTTCCTTTATCCGCATTTTCAGTGGGCTCTTTTATTGTTGATTCTTTATTCCAGTTCCTTGCTCCCCTTTTCCAGTTGCAGCAGGCCCCATGGCTCCAGTCCAGTGTTTTCCCTCTGAGAGACAGGCAGAGCCCCCTCTGCACTTGGCTCTGCCTTTCCCCCTGTCAAGGAAGGGGCACCTCATGCCTCTTGCTCGTAGACATGGCAAGCAAACGTGTAAGGTCATGCATGTAGGAATATGCTCTGAATCACCTTTGCAGGGCTGGGAGATGCACTCAGGGGTGGATTTGGAAATCAAGGCAGGCAGACAGTTAAGCATAGCTTGAAGCATGACTGTACTGTTCCTTTCCTACTCAGGGATGTCTCTACACACAAGCAGGTATAACAGCAACCAGACAACTGTGCCTGGCTGTTTGTTGGCACACACTCAAGTTTGCAGCCAGACAGGTTGGTGCTGCTCAGGAGGTCAGAGGAGTCAGTGTGTGGTCCCTCTCCCTGGCAGCAGTTTAGTCCCACACTTTCTGTGCCTCTGTCCAGGGCAGGATCAGTAAGCCTAGCTATTTAGAGCTCCAGCACTGTGCCTTGGTTCTACCCTTTCTCCTTCCCTAGGAGTGCATATTGGCTTGTCTGAATTGCACTTGTGAAATGTAACAGATGACCGTGTGTAGCCAAGGGCAGGCACTGGGGGAAGCTCCTGCTCTGGGTCAGTGTGCTGGTTTAAAAGCAAACTGGCAGGAGAAATGGACCTACCACGAGAGATATTGTAAGTCAGAATTACAGTTT
>JAWWEW010000042.1:8281971-8392012 GCA_035583185.1 Anabacerthia variegaticeps | reverse complement strand
ATAGATGGGGGTAGAATACACAGCTTTAATCACTCCCACACAGTGATAACTGGTCCCACCTACTGAACTAGGACAGTCAGCTATGATGCTTGGATGAAAACTAGTGATATTTACTTGTTGGCAAATAAGATTCAGATGCCTCCTGTACCACTTTAGAAGGACATGAGTGAAAAAAAAGCTATGGTTGTTGCTTAATTCCTGTAGTTTTGATTCAAACTTAGGCCATAAAAGGCAGTTCTGTATTTGTGAAAAATGGATTAAGCTTTGAGGGGTTTTGGAGTTTGACTTTGACCTGCTTTTTTTTTTTTTTCAAACCTGCAGTTAGATTGAGAAGTGCTTAGCTGGCATTTCTGAAAGCAACTGAAGGATTTTACACTGATTCTTGGAGGGGAGTAGGGGATGTATTCATGTAGGTCAGCTCATGAGGCACCTTGAAGAGTTTTGTTTTCAGAGACTGGGGCTGTTGAAAATGGAAAACACTTATGACCTTTCATTCAGACTTCCCTTACATCCAGGGATTTTCCTTCAATTGAATGAGCATTGACTACTGCCCTTAATTTATTTTGTTGTCCCTTAATGCACTCTTCAACTTTAATTTCAGGTTGAAGTATTCCCTCCCCTAACCATGGGAGAGGCTATTCTATGAAAATGGCCATCTGATGTACCTTGTGGTTGAGCAGATGTTATCTTGTTTGGTAATGAAATTCTGCCTTGAGTAATTGGACATTCTTCCTGGTTCCTTGTAATTAAGGCAGAAGAAAAGAACAAAACCTGCAGATTTGATAGGAGTAATTGCTTCATTAAGTTATTTGCTTCCTTGCTGTGACCATCAGCCCAAAGAGAGCAGCATGGCCATTAGACCATACATGATGCTGTGGGGTTTTGGTGCTTCACTGTCAGATGGAATCGCAGGGAAAGGAGCTAGGAAACACTGCTGAATTATTTACCTCTTAACCATATGCATTTAAGACCACAGAGAGAATCTGGCTGTTGCTGCATGTGCTGTCCTGACCAAGTGAGTCAGTCCCTGGAAAAAGCAGTGTGAGAATGTAGGAGGCTTTAGATGGACACAGCTGTCCTGCCTCCTGCATCTGAGCATTGTGGGTTGCTGCTGAGAGGCTGAACATCTGTGTTTTCCTACTGTGGAGCAGGAAAAGGGAGAGCTGCATGAGATCTTGGCCACTGGGAAAAAGAAAGCAGCTCAGAACCTGAGTATGGCAAGTTTTAGCAGTGGTGATGGCTTGTAGCATTGCTGTTCTTTGTGTTTCATCACCCTGGGCTTGGCAGGCAGGTTTGCAGGACATTTGGGTACATGGGGACTTTTATAGGTGGACACACTGTCCCCAGTGGCACTGAGAGCGTGGAAACAGGCCTGTTAACCTGTAAAGTTAGAGATTTAACTGAGATCTCAGCTGTGGTTTCAAGTAGAAGATTCCTTATCCCTCTGGACCTGAGCTCCCCTTGTGAACATCTGGCTGCCCCATCCCCGTGGTTCAGTGGTTTTGATGCTCACCCCAAAGGCACTTCATAAACCCCTTATTTTCTAATTGCAAGCTTGAGAGCCAGACTGCTGCATCAGAAGCAGCCACATGATTTATATGTGCCTACTGATGAAGTCAAGGCTTGGAGGCTCCTTGGATGTAAATTCTACTGAATTATCCTCAAGTGCAGCAAGAAGCAGTTTCAGGTCACTGCCAATCAATCTTCTAGACCTCTGCATGCTGTTGTGCACAAAGCCTGTATGATCCAGCAATGCTATCAGCAGCTTTGATCATCAAACTGATTTCTATCTCCCTCTCCAAGATTTGGGCAGGTATGTTTTTATAAGGCTCCACTGAGCTTGGAGTTGGCAGACCCAACATTCTTGCAGCTGTAAAGTTAGGCAGTGACAAGTTAGACAGCCCTGAGTTTTAATCCCAGTTTGAACAGCCCTTTCTCAGAGCTGTTAAAAATGAAAATATGTATTTTCTTTTTTTTATAACTAAATTAGGATAATGATGAATGTGAGCAACCAGTGCCTTGTATGGATTAGCTGACTGGCACAAGCAGTGCATTGTGTGAATGAGTGCTTTCTTAAGGCTGTAGGGAAAGGGGAACCTATCTCTATATTTTAATTTGCTCAAGAAGGTGGCAGAAAGAAGGGCAGATTTTGCCAGCGTCTTGGGCTGGTTGCTGAGCTGTTGTCCTTTCTCACAAGCATCTCGCTGTCCTGGGCACTGACAATGGGAATTGTGCACTGCCAAGGGCACAGAGCTTGGGCTGAGCTCTGCCTTGCTCTATGACACCAGCAGCCAGCCCACTGATGTGGAGCTCATCCAGTGGCAGTGAGTGGGTCCAGAGGGATGACTGAACTCCTGGACTCCTGGCCCTTCCCTGCTGCCTTAGTGCACTCCAGCTGTTGGGCTCACCATTATACATGGGTCCACACCCTGCAGTGCCCAAAGCCCCCCTTGGTGCCTGCCAGGGCAGCTGCAGGCTCTGGGCACTGAGGGCAGTCCTGTCTTTGCCAAAAAGCCACATCTGATCTTCTTTGTAGCAGTCTCCTGTTTTCTTTCCCTTAAATCCAGGGGCTCTCCATGCTGGATTTTGCAGGGATTTTCATGGCAGCATCACCATTTACCTCCTGCTCAGTTTGGCAGCTGCCTCCCAGTGCTGGGTCATGGAATGCAGGGAATACCCTGCATCCTCTCTCCAGTATTGCAGCCACAAAAGAGCAATTGGTTGGGGAACAGGAGCTTGGAGGATCATATGTAAAACAAATAGACCTGGAGAGGGAAACTGGGGGGGGGGGATTTATAGCTCTGACACCTGGGTTTCTATCCCTATATCAGTCAGAGATGCTGTTCCCCAAGGAGGAGGCTCACGTCTGCTCTGCTGTACGTTGGACAGGTCTTTGCAGTGTAAATTCCTGCTTCCCCGTGTTGCTGGTCACCCAGGGAGTTCTGGTCTCTCCCACAACAGCCACTTTTGCCTGCCAGGCAATGCCTCGGAGCCCCAGAACAGCACTGAGCTTCACCATACCTCTCACTGGCAAAACTCAACCTTCCTCCCCTTTTGCAAGAGAAGATTGGTCTGAGAGGTTGAATGAGTCTGTCAGAGGTGCAGTGACAGAGCTCAGCATTCCCTAATGTCAACCTTGTGCAAGTCCTTGTGATCAGGTCTTTTTTTTTTTTTTTCCCTGGGGACTCATCCTTTACTTATTAGTGTACTTCCTTCATCACTCCAGGATGCATTACTAGGTGCTGCTGCCTCTGCCACTCTCTCCCTCCCCTTGACCCTTTCCTGAGCCTCTGGCTCTCTGCCTCAGCCCACCCTATGGAGCTGGTAGTGCTTGTCTCTCACTCCTCTGATTGCTGTGTTATATTTAGCTTGGGAGATTGTGTTTCTCCATGCAGGACCCCCACATGCTGTGGAATGTGATTCCCTGGAGGATGCTGCTGCGGAGAGACAGCACAGACCACTTGCAACAAATGCTTTTCATGCTTGCAACAACTATAATATGTGTTGCAGGCTAAGACAGGAAGAACCAGCTGCTTGAGGGCACCACAGCTGGGTCAGGCTCAGCAGCTGCTGCAGGAGGTGCAACATCTGTAGCCTCAGTGGCTGCAGGTGCTGCTGGGCTCAGAGGAGCCTGCTGGTGCTCACCCCTTGGGAAAGGTTATGGCTGTGTGTGGAGCTGGGCATCCCAAGGTGGAGGCAAATGAGGCTGACACAGCTTCTCTGAAAAGTGGCCAGCTCTGTGATCCTGCCAGCACTGCACCAGCACCCAAGAAGTGCCAGGGTGCGATGTGTTTGGTAGGGGGGATGTTCAGGGCCGGTGTGGGATGGGTGCATATGCCAGGTCACATCCAAGTTGTTCTGGTAGGGCTGGATGCCTGAGGCTTGCGTGGTGCCTGCCAGTGCTGCAGGCAGGCTGAGCCAGCAGCCCAAATCCCTCGCTTTCAGGAGCAATAAATTCCCTCACTAACTTATGAAAGAGCGAGGGGAAGGGGAGGAAGCTCTAAATGACTTACCTATTTGAAGCATAGGGACTCTGCATTGTATTAAACATTAACCTGCTCTTCTGAGCCAAATGACTGACTCTGGGTAATTCTGAGGCTGGGCAGGCAAAGAAAAGGATTCTTTGTCAGAGTATTTCAGAAAATATCCCTTCAGCCAGTTTGTCTGATCGTGTTTGTTTGGCCCTGTGTTAGGGTGCCTGCTCCACAATTTGCTGTTTGTGTTTGTGCAGTGGAGCTGATCAGATGGCTGTGTCCCAAACATGCTGCTCACAACATGCTGCTCACTGGTGGCTCAGGCACCCTTTGCACAGGTAATCACACAAATAAGGAACTCAACACTGAATTGCACATTGAAATGAGTTACATTTGCTCATATCTCTGTAAGTGACAAGAAGGGAAAGGTGCCTTTTGAACTTCTGTAAGGTGTATCTGTGAGTGCTGGGTCCTAAGCAGTCTTGCTCATCAGAGAGGTGCTGGCAGGAGCAGAGGGATCAGTGACCAGAAGTGGGTTCTGCTCCTGACTTTGCCCTTACTTGGTGTGTGAGGTGGGGCAAGTCATTGTGCTATTGTTCCTCATCGACAAATTGTGACTAATGATTTCAAAAGCAACTGTGGAAAGAGTAATATATCACTACTATGGCCTTAGACATGTGCTTGATTAAGCAGCAAAGCTTTGGTGGTTCAAGAGATTTATTGATGGAAGCTTTCTTAATTAATGACAGTTTTTTGTGAGCATCTCCCCCCTGGAGACCCCAGAGTGAAGGTGATACAGCACTGTCATGCAGCGGCGGGTAGAGCTGTTGCTACAAATCTGGGAATGTTTGAGTGCTCCTGAGCTGTTCCAGTGCAAAGCCTGGCTGCTTAGCACTGAATCCCCCATTGACATCAGCCAGCTCTTCCAGTTTTGCACTAAAGTCTGAGACATTCAGACAATCCTTTTTTCTTTTCCAGATCTGTTACAGAGGGGATAATCTGGGGCTGAGAAACAGTAAGAAATGCTGATAGCACTGTATCCTCTTAATCCAGCTCATCTAGTGCCTTTCTCTGTTCCCGTGCAATGCCAGGGTTAGGGCTGGGGGTCAGAGCACCCTTTTTTTTTTTTTTCCTACTGTGGAAAAGTCGAAAGCCAAGCAGAAAGCCCTTGTTATGAGAAAGTCCTTGTTATGAAAACCATGCCTTCTGAGATGTGTTTGAAATATTCTCCTGTGAACAAGGCTTGGCTCTGCACCTTTGTATGTAGGTGACTCACCTGAAGGGTTGTGGAAATCTTTGCCGGGAACAGCCTGGTCCTTCCTCCAGCAGTCCAGGCTCCTGCACTTCCCTGTGCCCTTAGAGCAGACTGGGACTAGCTCTGACTTTCTTCCTGTCTGTGTTCGTAATGCCCCCTGGCTGATTGCATTTGCGTAATTAATTGCCCAACCTGTGTCTCGCAGGGGAGTGACGAGGAGCATTGTTTGCCCTGCCGGCACATAAAGAATAGTAAAACGGAGCTTCTTCCCCTCACCTGGGGAGATGCCCCTGGAGCTGGTAGTGGGGTGTGTGCTCTCTTATCCCCGCAGCACCGGGTAGGTGCTCGCACACGGCTCTGGCCGCGGGGTGAGCCCGCACCGGCGTTCTGCTCGGCTTACAGCCTTAACCCAGCCCTGTTCGTGCGGGCTCGGAGGGGAAAGGGGCTCTGGCAGGGTCAGCAGAGCACTTTGAACTGGAGAGCCGCGCTGACCCGAGCCGCTCCGGCAGCCGAGAGCTCAATCAAATCCATGGGGTGCGCCGGGCTGGGGGCGTGAAATTCCCTCCCTTCCCTCTGCTGCCCCGGCCAAATACCCCGGGATTCCCAGGGCTGCGAGGTGGCGGCGATAACCCGCGGGCATTATTTGTGTTCCGACGGGGCGAAAGGTGCGGCCGCCGCCGAGCTGAGCCCTGCTCTACCCCTGCCCGTGCCAGGAGAGTTGGAACAGCCCACAACCCACTGGGAAAGGTGTGTGCTGATAACTGGGAGCGCTGGGCTGCCCCTCGGCTGGAGCCAGGCGGGGATGCGGTGGCGGAGTGCGCGTCCCCTCCCCGTCCCTGCCCGCTAAAGGATCGTGGCACCCATCGGGGACCGCTCAGCCTCGCTCCTGCTCCCATGTCACAGCTCGGAGCGACGGCATGAAGAAATCCTCGTATTCAGGTGAGCCTCTCTCTCTCCTCCCGCCTCTCTCCCTTTGTGTCTGTACTGGGAAAAGAAAAGGATTAAAAAAACCCCAAAAGTACAACGTGCACAAGCCCTTCTCCCTCTAAGCGCTGCGTGGAGGACGAGCCAGCTGTTTCACTGTGTATAAACAAACCCTCTTGATCGGTGGAAAAGGCTTAAAAAGCAAAGCAAATGCAGGGAGGTGGCTTGTTCCAGGCAGAGCCCGGCTCTGGTGACACGGAGCTCGCTGTCAGAAGGCACCCGTGCCAGCACAGGGTGAGATCGGAATGGGACAGAGGTGGTGTGTGTGACACCAGCTGCACTGGGAGATGGAGGGGTGTCAAACAGGGTGTAAGAGCTGTGATCCCCTGATTCTGCAGGACTCTCCTCTCCCTGCTCCCCATCCCGGCTTTCCCAGCCTTGCCCTGTGCGGTTGAGGGTATTGTGCCCTTTTCTCGTGTAGGCTCCTTCCTCCCTGGCCAAGAGGGATGAGCAACCTTGACTGGTGTCATTGCTTAGAGCACTCTGAAATCCTGCCAGTAGCCCCATAGAGTGGCAGGCACACAGCACAGTGGACACATCTCCTGTTAAAGGTCCACTGCTCATCCTGTAAAGCTCAGGTGCCTCTGGCTGCTCCTCTAGCTGCAGGACTCTGCTCTGCAGCTGATTTCTGCTTGGTTTCAGCCACCAGCCCACGAATCTGTGCTCTGTAAGCCAAGTTCTGCCCTGGCTTTGCCCTGGCCACTGTGAAGATGTAGTGTCAGCCCGCCAGCTGCCTCCTAATGCCCTGAGCCACAGCTCTGGACACTGTATAGGGTGCTGTGCTGCCAGTCACTAGAGCCACATCATGGCCAACAGGACTCTCCCTGAACTCATGAGCCTCGGGAGCTGGGGGTTTGTCTTCTCTCAGAAGATTCCCTTTGTGATGTTGCTGCCTGCTTAGTGTTAAAATTAATTAGTAATGTTTCTCTCTTGCACATTTTTCTTCTCTCATTAGTGGTGCTAAATGGGCTGCCAGGGAGATTTTTATTATGGCTTTTATGCTGGGAACCTGAGAAAGCCTGAGCATGATTATTAGCATGTTGTAATGGATTAGCTTGGGTATTAATGGTTACGTGTGTGTGTGTGTAGGGAAACCTCTTATTTGTTCTGGCCTCCTGAGGGGCAGATGGTGGCTGGAGCAGAGAGGAGCAGTGCAAGAACAGGTCTGCCTGTCAGTGCTGTGACCTGGTTTTGTGACTCCTTGCAGATGAGGCCAAGTGGTCCTTGGCTGCTTTGCTTGCTTTGGATGGGCTGTGCTGGAGTAGAGCTGGGGCACTGCAAAGCCCTTGGCATGTCTCTGGTTGGTGCTCAAATCCTCCTTCACTTGTGCATGTCTCTGGTTGGTGCTCAAATCCTCCTTCACTTGTCACAGCTGAGGTTGGCTCACATCTGGCCAGTATCTTTAATTCAAAGGGACTGTGGTTGTATTTTGGAAACACTGCTGTGAGATTTCCCTGGTGCAGTGCAGCTATTTAAATAAAAAGAACAGAAGAATTGCAGTGCTCAGAATACACTACACGGAAGCAACAGAATAATTGCACTCCTTGCAAAAAACAGAGGCAGCTCTGGTTTGCAAAGACTTCACTTTTGATGTTGCTGCTGTTACTGTGCTGTGACTGTGCCTGTTGGTGATTCATGAGGCAAAAGGTGCTGGATGGAGGCCACCTTGGAGAGCTGCCACCTCTGCGTGGGGTGGAGCCAGCCCTCCTTGGCCTCTCTCTCTGGTGGGTTCACAAATCAGGGCACAGTGATGGTCACTTGCTTTGAGGGATTTCACTGGGAATCCAGATTGCTTCTCCAAGACATAAGATGTACAGGGTGCTGCAGAGCCTCTGGGCTTTCTGCTGTCAGAGAAGCTGGTGAGGTGACAAAGCGACTGCTCAGCCCCAAAGGCTGTTGCTGACAGCTGGAAACAGTGTCTGGCTGAGAAACTGAAGAATTATGACAAAGGGAAAAAATTAGCATCTTCTAAATGCTTTGAGGCTAGGGGGGCATCCCTCCCTGGCCTCGTTTGCCCCTCTCCAGTATATTCTGGATCTACGTTGTGGACTGGGTCTCACTGAACCCAGCTGGAGGATCTTGCTTGACTTCACAGGGCTGCAGCTCCAGCTCCGTTCTCCTCTGTGATCTCGGTGAGGCTGCCGTAGTGTTCTCCTGTTATCAGGCTTCTCCCCACCTCAGGCGAGATTCACCTTGTCTAAAGTGCTTCGGGGGAAATCATTACCCATCTGCTGTGACTTCCGAGCACAGGCCACGTGGGTGGGGTTGAGATGAAGGGTTTACCTTCGGATGCTTCACCTCTTAGGAGCAGAGAGGCTCAGACCTTTGTGCTGTAGCCGTGGGCACATGTGGCTCAGCCTGGCAGTGCTTTTTGTTCCTGGAATTCTGGCAGCAGCGGGAGGAGGAGGGGAGAGCAGGAAACATGGATTTTGCACAGCGAGTTAAAAATGAGCAGTGACTCCTGTTGAAGCCAGCTCTTACATGTTTGCCTTGGGGATGTCTGTTATTTCAGATGCTAGAGGCAAGGTTGTCCTGGAATATTAATTTTTAAGGATATTTTTGATCCTCATTTTCCATTACTCAAGCCCAATTGCGTTGCCAAAGAGGCAATAGACAGGATTTGTGATAAATGACACAGTGATTTATAGGTATTTTCAAGGATGGTGCAAGTGGTTTTGGCCAAGGACAGTTTCAAGTTTATGTAAGATGTTGGCACACGCTGGAATAAGGATCACTGGAATTACAGTACCTCCAGAAGGATCTGTAGTGGTTATGGGTCAGCCACCCTTACCTGAACTGCAGACTCCTAATTTATTGCTTAGGCACTTAGGGAGAAATAACTCCTCATATGAGCTAAAGCTGTAGGAAAAACTTGAGGAGTAACAGCGAGAACTGTGATTCCGTCATTGCACGAGGATTTGGGAACAATTTTTTCCAGTATCATGACTTGTAAAATGATTCCCTATAAAACACAGGCAATGGAATATAAGTCAGATTGGAGTTGCTGGTGCTGTCTGAAGAATTTGTGGCTGTCTCATCCCTGGAAGTGTTCAGGCCAGGTTGGATGGGGCTCTGAGCAACCTGGTCTGGTGGAAGGTGCCCCTGCCCATGGCAGAGGGTTGCAATTAGCAGGTCTTTGAGATCCAGTCTATCTCAAACTATTCTGCAATTCTATCTAGGCTGGGAAGCTTTTGTGAAAGAGTCTTGTCCTCTGATGGTTGGTTTGTAGTGTCCCAGGGTCCCCTTCTGTCCTAGACCCACTGCATTGCTTGGAGCCAGCACCAAGTGGCTCCTGTGGATGCTAAGTGCCTGTATCTCTGGTCCAAGCAGCAGGAGTTACAGATGTTGGGGGGTAAAGTTGGGTTTGTACCCCACCAAAGGGCTCCAGTTTGTGCCCCAGAGCATTCACTGAGTGAAGAAAAGCAAGTGAGCTCTTGTTGGGGTGAGTGAGGGCTGTGATGTGCAGCTCACTGTGACAGCACAGGGACACGCTGCAGTGCTTGCTCATCTGGCAGCCAGTGAAGTTCAGTGAAGCAGCAGTGGATGGACTTGGCCACCTCTCAATAACCCTCAAGGGCTGTGACTGGACCAGTGCTGTGTGTTGGAGAGGCCTCGGTCCCTCTCTGGCTGCAGCTGGTCTGAGATGGGCTGGAAAAACTGAGACAGGATCTTTTTCAGGCTGATAGTGAGAGAGCCCCAGTGTGATTCCCTCAGTGACTTTTAACCTCCCTCCCATAAAAGCTTCTGGGTGGGGCAGAGACGACCTGGTGTGTGCAGAGCCCGTTGTTTACTCCTGAACCAGACCCCATCTCCCCTCATTGAACTGGCACTGTCTGCATCTGAGCTGTGGAAAAAAGAACAGAGTTGTTCAGACTGGGTTTTTTTATTATTATTTTTTATGTGGTTCACTGGCCAAACTGCAGTATCAAGGACAAAATATTGCTTGGATCCAACAAAAACATTCATTTAATTTTAGATTGTCATTTGGAACAGAAATTCAAAATAGCTTGTTTTGAAACATTAAAAAAAATAGAAAAGCCATTGTTTTCCAGCTCAAGCTCTCAGCCAGCTCTTACTCCCCTAAACGTGTATTGCTGGGCCAACAAGATATCACAAAAAAATGAGATTGTAGAGTGAGGATTTGCAATCAACCCCAAGAAGCTGGATCCTTAGTCTGTGGCTGTTCAAATGTGT
This sequence comes from Anabacerthia variegaticeps, assembly GCA_035583185.1. Taxonomy (NCBI): domain Eukaryota; kingdom Metazoa; phylum Chordata; class Aves; order Passeriformes; family Furnariidae; genus Anabacerthia; species Anabacerthia variegaticeps. The sequence goes on along the minus strand of JAWWEW010000042.1, from coordinate 8,381,605 downwards.
TGCTTAAATCCTGGATTCAGTGCAAGCAGAGCCTCAGGAGGGTGACCTGTCCTGTGGCCCCATTTCCACCTGTTATCTCTGTGACAGCCCTGCCTGTGCCTCATGCCCTATAGCACATTCATGGTGTGTCTGGAGCAAGTTTGAACTGCTGTCTGTTGAGACCAAAGGACTTTGTGGCTTTGCAGCAACAACCTGGTTTATGAGGAGGTGCAGCAGCCCCTGTCTTGTTTTATTAGAGGCAGAAGTGTCTGTGCTAGATGGCTGTATTGTTTACAACTGGTTCCTGTTTTCACCTTGCTCAGAGGATGCTGTTTCAGCTCTTTTGCTGCCATCCATCCCTGCCTTCTCCCTCTGCCAGGGCTCTGAGGTCGAGCAGTAAAGCCTAGTTTTCCCTTCCCACTGGTGGCAGAGCTGAGCTGAAACATCAGTGAAGTCAGGTATGAAAGAAAGAAAGTCTGAGGAGGAAAATTTGGAGCCCAGGAGTGGATGGATGGTGGTGCTGGCAGTGCCATCATGGAGAGAGCTGTCCCAGGAGCTCCAGTCCCTTGCCTGAGGCCGTGGAAGGGTTTTGTGATACGGGTTTGTGTTGGTGTGGTGCTACTGAAATTGCAGGAAAGAAAACAAGGACTACAAAATGAATTTGTTTCTTGATAATCCAAGAACAGCAGGAGGCTGGTGCACAGACAAAGGGCTTTGCATTATTTTCAGGATGCTGAAACTCTGCAGGTTGGCTGGGTCAGCTGCCAGGAATGATGTGCATCACTTGAATCCATGTGAAAGCTGGTTGATACCAAAAGTCCATGGCCCCTCGTACTTGTTTTAAGCTCCCATAGAAATAAAATGCTCTTCTCTAAATTTCTTGATGACTGGTGTGTGATGGGTGGCAGAGGCAAAGGCCACACGAGCAGGGCAGTGTCACAGACCAAGCTCCTAAACCAGTGCTGTGACCAAAAGGCAGCATCATCTGGCTCTGAACTATGTGGTTAACACCTAAAAACCTGTAAGAATTCTTCTGATTGCTTCTAAAATGAAAAGGCTGCATAGTTTGGAAAATTTGATTTCTAATGTGCCTGTCCTTTCTTGTGGTAGTAAAGCCTGTAATTTTCCTGAGTGCTATAGGTTGTTGGAGCCACTGTTAGATGAAAGCACCTCGATCCTCAGACAAACTGTTCTCAGCTGCCTTTGGATCCTCACAGTCTGTTTCTGTGTCACAGCAGATATCAAGAGTTGTTGATAGCAGTTGGCATCAATCCTGGCAAACTTCCCTCAGTGCTTCCTTGCTGCAAAAACTGAGGTGGGACCATGAGAAGTCCAATCAAAAGACACAATTGTTTTATTTTACTCACTTGCTGACAGAGTAGATTGCCGTAAATGTAAATGCAATCTGCCATCACATGTTTCTGATGGCTTGTGATGATTGATGGAACCTTGTTGTGAAAAAACTCTCCTATAGCAGCATCATGCTGTGCTGGGGTGGCCAGATCAGTGTGATGGGTTTGGTTGGGTGTTCTGCTGTTGCCAGGCTTGGTGGTGTGTGTGGGCAGTGGTAGAGCTTTGCTCCAGGTAGAAAAACATCCTAACATCTGTTAGAAAATAGTTTGGAGAGGCAAGGAAATCCAGCCTGGGGAGAAAAACAAATAAGAAACCGCAACATGCAGACATATGTAGAACATAATGAGAAGCCCTGGGGGGTGCAGTGGGGTGATGATCTGCTTCCCCAAAAGATTCATTCTCTTCATGCCCATCTGGGGTGAGCAAGGAGAAGTGCTGGCATGTGCAATGGGGAGCTGGTGCAGGGAATAACTCCCTGCCCACTGCTGCAGGGACGTCCCTCCTCAAAGCAGCGCTGACAGCAAGGGCAATGCTTTGTGCAAGGCCAACCTGTGCCTCTTGGATAAGTGGTGTCTTGGGTTTTGCAGCATAAGGTGAGATCCAAATCCAGGGAAGTGCCTGTGGAAGAGGAGAGGGCTTTGTATTGCATCGGTTAGTGAAGATTTAACCCATCAGGGAGCTTAAATAAGCAAGCCGAGGTGACCCACAGGAGAGGGTGAGACTCACCTGTCCCTCAAGGTGATGCCATGTGGCCATGCCAGTGTGTTTAACACCACACCAAGGAGTTCCCCCTCCTGCCTGGTCCTGGTATCCTCAGAAAGCAGCTGTGCTTGTGAAGCCCTTATTCCCTATGGAATTTGCATGCAGCGAGCAGTGGTGTGGTGGGAGAGGTGGAACAGTCACTGGTGAGTCAGCCTGTTCCCACACTGGCCTGCAATGACTTACTGGTGACAGGGACAGCTCGAGTCACCCTTGAAAGGGGTTATGTTTGAGAGGGGGATTTGTGGCTGCCTGGGAATCTGCTTCCTGCTGCATCACTCATCGCTCAGGTGAGCTTTCCCAGGGCTCAGAGGGATTCAGACATCCCTAGAGCAGAGGGAGGCATCCATGTGGGATGGCACCAGAGGCTGGAGAAGGAGAATGTTTGTCTGTGGCTGTGACACTTGTGAGAACAGCTGACTGTGCTGGGCAGGAAGGGGCTTGTTGGGAAGTTCTTGCCCAAGCTTCAGTGTTGATCATTGCACTTGCAGCACTCCAAAGCACAGTGTAAGTTACTTCCATGACCTGGACTTTTAATTTCAAGGTCAATTCTGACACCCAAAGCATGTAATTGTTCTCTCCATTTCCTTCAAATGCTGTGCTGCCTTCAATGCTCCCAGGTCAGGCAGATGGAAGTTAAACTGGAGGGATGACTGCAAGCTGGAACTAGCAGCAAAAGGGTTTCTTTTCTTTTTTTCTTTCCTTTGTCGATGCCAGATGAGTATTATTTACAGGAAACACTTTGTACAGCTTTGAGATTTGTTTAGAGAAGGAGTGTAGGGGAGGAGACAGCTAAAGGCAGAATGGAAATTAAAAAGGTCACGGTAATACTCAAGAAAATCCATAATTTCCTGATGTGGGGAGTGTTGCTATTCTGGGGACTGAGGGAATAATGGAGCTTGGACTCCAGCTCCCCAGGGTGGGGAGAGCTTGCTGAGGGCTGGACTTGGCTCCCTTTGGGAAGGGAAGAGCTTGGCACCCAGCAGCCTTCCCTGAGGCCTCGTGGGGCTGAGCCCTGAGCAGCTGCTGGGGACACAAAGGGTCCCTGACACTCGGTTGTTCCCTCAGCTCATCCAGAGTCACGTCCATCGCAGGCTGTGCTGGTGATGCCAGGGGATCTGGGAGCACAACGTGCCTGGGGAGGGAGCTGCTGTGTCCTCAGCCTCTGGAGCAGCCCCTGGGTGCATGTCTGCTTTGGTTTGATGTTCTCCAGGGAAGTGGGATAAATCTGCCTATAGCACTGTCTAATGGACAGAATAAACAAAGGAAACAAGGACAAGATGCCCTGAGCAGTTGCTGCTGAGCTGTGGAATGACTCAGGGGCTGAGCTGGAACTGCCTGGGCACGTACGTGGAGAAGTTGCTGAGAAGAATAACAGATCTTGGAGCATTGCAAGTCAGGACAAGGGAGTTGCACATGGGAGGTGGCAGGGGGGTTGCTCAGTGATTTAAGCAGTCTGGAAGCTCTGTTTTCCTGCATCAAAGGCACAGTCTGGGCTGCAGAAGAGCAAGTGTTGCCCACCACTCCATCTGGTGGGAGCTCCCAGGTCTGGGCAGGAGGGTCAGCCACCAGTACCCTATAGATGCTTTGTTTTCCTGATTTTCAATTTCCATCTTCCTTCCAAGATGATTTCCAATTAACTTTTTAAACTTAAAGGCAAAACCTAGATACATTTCAATCAGTAGGAATGAGGAACATAATTCTTTGCCCACATAATTTGAAGCACAGAAAGTTGATGATGTTGCCAGTCCAACCCTGAAATGCTGTAATCCTCCTTGTCCCCTGCTTTACTGTGAGAAAGGTTTTCAACCTCTCTGATTTTCTGGGATTTTTAGTGTTTTGGTGAAAAAAGGTGTCACATGTACTGCATTGCGTTTATTTAAAATCAGTTGCTGGAAACCCCATGAAATTCTTAAATTCAGACCTTTATAGTGTGCCCTTCTAGCACTGTCAAAACGAAAAAATGCCCATCAGGTTTTTTTCCCTTTGGCATCCTGCCTTCACGTGTTTCAGAGCCCATTTCACTCAATTGGTTGTAATACTGAGAATTGTAAGTTTGAGACCTGCCCAAGCTGTACTAAAACCACTACCCCATGGGATTTCCACTACCTCTCCTTTTAATACTTTTTATTTAAGCAGGTAAAGTATGACTCGGAGTATTTACCGAACAGCTCAGACACAGCCTGAAGGACTGACATTAGTGCAGCTAATTGTCCTTTGACGTTAATTGTCCTTCAGCTACATCTGCATCTGTAAACACTTTCCCAAATTGCTGTTCTGACAAGTGAGATGCCTCAGTTGTCAGTCCCCCATCTGAGCACGGAAAGGCTGTCGGTGCTGTGGCTTGTTGGGGATGTCATGGCTTGGGTGGTCTCCTCATCCTGCTTGGCAGCTGGAGCAAGAGGCTGTGAGTTATTTCCCGGAGTGGGTTTTTGTCAGATAAACCTCCCAGCAGTGATGTGAAATAGTCTGACAGCTGATTCCTGCAGTTAATGTTGGGAGCAAGGAGTTAATCTGGGGAAGGATGAGCTCAGCCCTGGAGAGTTGGATCCATCTGTGGATGTTTCAGACCTTCCTCTGTGGTAGAGCTGCTCTGCTCTGCATGGTCCTTCGTGGACCAGCCACTCTCCAGGAAATCAGCATCACGTGTTAATGTTTTAAAATCCACTTCAGGCCTTTTGGACAGTGCACATGGTGGGGGGGTGGAGAAGGATGTCTGTGGCTCTGTGGGTTTTTTGTGTGTTTGTGAAGTTTTTAGAGATCATCATGGGGAAAAATAGGAGTTCTGTGCTTGAGCTGTGGTGAAGAGGGAATAGTAAAAGTATGTTTCATAATATGTGTCTGGATTAAGGTTCAGATCTTACTGAGCCTTTCCTGTCATTTGGGCCCTACATAGGAGTATGGGAACCCCTGAGAATGGAAGAGAGCCAGAAAAGCCTCCCATGTCAGTGTGCTGGGTGCTTTTATTGCAGCCTTTTGCATTAAACTCTTTCATAGGCTGTGCCTTTTCCTTGGTGGATGATTTTTGGCCTGCTGTTGGCAGAGGCTTTAACACAGGAGAAGGGTTAGTGGACAGTGGGAAACAAAGAGCTGGAAGGTCAGTACAGGGCATAGTCACACAGCTTCTAGCAGGCTATGAGCTAAACCTGACCTTAGTCTTGGGTAAAAATAAACAGTTCCTAGCCCTGGGGAGGTATTTCTGTGTCCAGAGCCACTCCATCTGATGGACAGGCTGCTGCTGAAAGGCTTAGAGGGGTGAGAAGTGTTTCCTGCTGCTCAGGTGTACACAGGAGCATGGGTCAGTGGATGGGAAAACAGAAGCTGTGCTGGCAGAGTTGTGCACAGGTATCCAGGAGTTTTGGCTTTGCTCCTCTCTCCTCACCCCTCTCCTCTCTGCTGCCTGTGGGTTGTCAGGGCTGCAGCCAGGCTTTATCCAGGGCTTTTTTACAGCTTTACCCAGGGCTGTTCATGCTTTCCTGCTTTCCATCTGGAGATGACCTTGTTTGAATTTCTAGGAGAGCATGAAGCTTGCCAGGGTGGGTTTGTTTGCATTTCTCTCTGAACAAATACCTGGCTGTCACGTGGAGCTGGAGCAGGTGGCATGTGGCACCTTGTCCCATTCCAAGGTACTCACAGATTCAAGGCAAAATCATGGATTATGCACCCAGCCTGGAGGACCTCTGGTTGACCCTGCTGGGAGGAGGATGTTGGGCTGTTTCTGTGAGGCTGTGCTGCTCCCTGGACTCTTGTAGGGCTGCAGGATGGGATGGGCTGAAGCAGATGTGAGGGAGCAGGGCTGGCTGTGTGTGGGCAGCCTGCCTGGCTGCTTTCATGTAGCTGGTCTGTTCCTGGATGATTACACAGGAGGGAAATGTAAGGGCATGGCAGAACCTCAGATAGACAAGCTGGGGAAGTGCAAACAAACCCTTGGACTGGGACTGCTCTGGCTCCTGGAGGTTCCCCACACTGGGAACCCAGTGCACAGGGTTAGAGGCTTGCAAAGGGGACAGCTCTAACTGAGACTGTCCTCTGGGACTGAGCCTGGCTGCTGCTGCCCATCTTCTTTACCCAGCTCTGATGGTCTGCCTTCCACACCTCAGTCTGCAGGCAGACACATCTCACCTTCTGCAAGCACCTGCCTGGGGTACTTGGCACCCTAAGCTATTCCTCTAGTTGGTGATGATGATGCAACCTGGCAATTCAGCTCATGTGGGATATGAATCTTTTATAGGAACCTCTTACAACCACTGACTTTAGTCTGGGTATAAATTGGGCCTTTGTGCTGGTCCTTGCTGGGTCACACTGCATCCTATTCAAGTTTGTTTGTTGTCCATTTCTAGTGTCTCATGATTAATTTGAATTCTAATATTCTCTAAAATTTCATCTCCACTTGGGATCATCTTCATCTGTAATAACCTCTCTCTCCCATTTCTGATGGTTAATGCATGATGTGTCTTTAGGTCAAAACACAGCTGGGAGGTCAAGCTTTGGATTAAAATCTGCCTTGGCATAGTCACTCAGAACATCCTGGAAGCATCCCAACCCTGTTGCCTGTAGATTATGGGCAAAATGAAATTATAAACCAAGTAGAGACTTCTGCTTTGGGGCTTAACAGCCTCCTCTGCTCTTCAAATCATGTCATGATAATCTTTGCAAGATTAAGCACTGTTTCAGCTGCAGGGCTTTTCTAATTTCACTTTCTTATGGAATAAACTGATGGTGACAGATGCCCAAGAGCCCTAGAGGTCAGTGACTTGTTTATTCACAGGGAACTTAGTGCATGAGGGGGACAGTTCCTTCTGGAGAGGGACATGGCTGTCACCTTCTCTTGGAGCACAGGTCTGCCTGGCAGTGGCCTTGCTCTGTGCTTTTATCACCTGTGCTTGTACCAGCCTAAAGAGGGACTTTGGGCTCCTCCACAGGATTTAGTTTGTGGATAAATGTGGCCATTTCATTTGTGAAAGATGTAAGGATATGCCCCTTTATTGCCAAGGAAACTGAGCTGCAGAGGAACAAGCTGCTTCATTGGATTTTGTGGCCATTGGATTTATGTTGGGGCATAATTGAGTACCATGACTCCTGCTCCTTGTCTAATGCCTGTGCAGATAACCAAAGTGCTTCCTATTCTGGCAGCTGTCTTTCAGACATTGATCTTAAAGCTAAGAGGGAGCTAATATCCTGTTTTACAGAGGACCTAGGCCTGGGAAAACAAGGCAGAATTACATTTGGCCTGAGCTGAGCCATCTAAAAGCATCTCTGAATCAGAGCTGGTCTCTCCAGCCCCACTCCAGCCAGGGGCTGCCAGATGAGTCACCCTATTTTCCACCTCCATCTGGGAATGGGAGTGACTCACTGCTGCAGAGCCCTTCTCCTGTTGACTGTGGGGGGTGGTTGGGGCTCCTGTGCTGCCCTGGGGCTTCCAGGTATCTGGTGAAGTGAGAAGTGAGCTGGATTGTGCTAAGGACAGGCACCATCACAGATCTGAACTCTCAGAAATGGTGAATACATTTAGCCTGTACCAGTGAACATTCTTCTCTGGCTCCAAAACTGCTCCCAGAGAGGTGCTTTTGTGGAGAGGAAGAGGGGTGCCAGCAGGAAGCTTGCTGAGACAACACAGAAACATTTTCTACTCATGATCTCAGCCTCTAGAGATAAGGCTGGAATTCTGACACCCCCCCAGAGCATCCTCCCTTGGCCCTGTGTCAGTCCTGCAGCTCTGGACAGTGGAGGGAGTTGCCTGCCTGGGTGATGCTCCTGCCAAGGATATAAAGGTTTGTGGTAGGTTTGTGCTGGAGTGACACATGGCAGTGCCATGGGTCCCCTCTATATAAGAGGTGTTGGAGTCCTCTGACTGCAGAAGGTGACATTTGTGGAAGCTCAGCTCATGTAATGAGCTCTCATGGTGGTGTCGAGATCACTAGAAGTGACCTGAGCCTCCAGACAGGGAAAAACCTCTCAGGTCTGGCTGGCAGCAGCCTGTGCATGTCCTGGGGCAGGTCACCATGTGACTTATTTCTTATGGCATAAGGTACATGTTCAAAAGCTTCACTCTGTTGGGAACCCTCCTTTGTGCCACTGCTTGGCACAGCTCAAGCTCTGGGCAGTGTCAGGGTCAGTGCACGGAGGTGTGGGTTACTCAACAGTAGCAGCCACTGCCTTTTTTGTGGCAAGGATTTGCATAGTGGAGACTGAACATCTGTGTGGTCGGGGTGAGTGACTCGAGGGAGGGGTTCTGGGTGGGCCCCAAAGCTCTGCTGCCCGGCTCCGTTACCCCGAGCGTGCCATGTCCCACGTACAAAGCTGCCATTCAGCCACACCGACAGAATAGGCTTTGTGTCTCCTTGTGTGAGCCCTCTTTATAGGGAGAAAGGCTTGCTCAGAGGCTGCAGGCACTGCTCCATGGCATGGAATGGTTTCCACCTGTGCCAGGAGTGATTTCACTCTGCCCTGTGCCAGGGCTGAGCTGTTTGGTGCTGCCAGGTGCTTTGCTTTTCCCTTGCTGGCAGCTGGAGAGTCCCATTAGAGGAACAAGTTGCATTAAGACTGCTTGACACCTGAAGAGGTGTGTGTATAGTAATGAAGAAGCATCCAAAGACGGTTCTTACATCTGGGCTTTACTTAAATGAACCTAATCTTCATTTTCCTGCTGCCCTGCTATAGGACTGACTGTTGCAGAGCACAGCTTGGCAGAAAGGTAGGGGTTTGGTTTAGAATTATTTTTTCAGAGAATCATAAAATATCCTGAGCTCACAGGGAGCCACAGGGATCACTGAAATCCGACTCCTGGCCCTGCCCAGGACAGCCCCAAAAATCCCCCCATGTGCCTGAAAGCATTGACCAAACACACCCTGAGCTCTGTTAGCCCTGTGGCTGTGCCCACTGCCCTGGGGAGCCTGTTCAGTGCCTGACCACCCTCTGAGGGAAGAACCTTTTCCTAACATCCAACCTAAACCTCCCCTGACACATCTTCATGCTGTTCCTTCAGCTTCTGGCACTGGATACCAGAGAGAAAAGAAATCAGTGCCCACCCTTTATCCCTTACAAAGATTTTAAAGGATAACCAAATAAGATATGGGCACTTAAGTATTGATTCTACATCTTGTTTTTAAATTAACTTGGTGCCTTTGTGCTGGGTACTTTGCTCCTTTGATACGCAGCAGCAGGACACAGATAAGTTCTGGGGTACAGCATGGGCAATGGGGACCTGTGAGAACCTGGTCCTACATTAAATGCCTTTAAATGAGAGAGATGGGGGGAGAGGAGCACACGGGAAATTTCATCTTGGAGTTGACTGACCCCTCTCAGAGCCTTAAGCCACTTGTGTTGGTGGTTTGGGGACCATGGTTGGGGTTTCTGTGAGTAACTGACTGGGAGATGGAGAAGGGAAATCTAGGTGCAGGATCTCCTAAGGTACAGATGGAGTTATACTGCAGTTTGTAAAGGCACTTGTGCAAACTCTAGTGTAAGCTGATCTGCAGCATTGGGCACTCAAATATGTCCTAAAATTGGGCTGAAGTTCTCTTCTGTTCCAACTTCCCTGCTGCAGCCACTATTAAATAGAATTGTAAGATAGGAGGAAAAACACTAAAGAATGTTACTAGTTTGTGAAGCTGGGTTGCCTCAGCTCCTTCTGGGATAGAATTAATAGGAGAAAACCCTCAATTGTGTGAGTCCAGGGCTTCATTGTAGTCTCAAACTGTAACTTCCCTTCCCTCCTGTTTAAGGACAGTGGACATTATCTCAGGGATCTATAGATAGTGCCTGAGTCATTCTTTATGGCACAGCTAAAATGCAAAGCCATTAAATAATATATCCCTCCAGCTCCTGTAAGCAGGGGAAATGCTTGACACCTCATTTTACAGGCAGAGAAAAGAATACATAGAGGAAAGTTACGTGCAGCAAGTCATGTCAGAGCCCTGATGGTGGCTGAGCAGTTCCTGACTCCTCTCTCACAGCTGAGCTGGTCCTCCCTGCCCACCCACCTCAGCATCTTCCTAGGGCAGGGTTAGCCTTGGATGGGCAGAGAATAAAGATGCACCTGGGGTTGGGGTCAAAGATAAATGTTAGAATATGGATGTGTGATATTCTAATGGAGAAACTGCAATTCTGAGCTTAAATTTCTTGTGTAGGGCTATTCAGGGAGCTGGTTTCTGAACCACAGCCTGGAGCTTGGGCTTTCTGACTTTCAGGTGTTCCTGTGGAATATCAGAGGATCACAAGAGTGATAATCTCAGCCAGGCAGGCTCATTGTTATGTGAGCTGTAGGTATGTGGTGCAAAGTGTGCTTGTTCAGGCTGCTGCTCAGGTGAAACGGCTCCAGGTAACGTTTGCAGCCTAAGGTATATTTAGAATACATATTTGGGTGAATATTTGATGCAGAGAGAAGTGATCATCATCTGCTTGAGCTTAATGCTCTTCCAACATTCTGTTCTCCATCAAGTGGCCAGACAGTTTGTGGATCTTGACCCTGAATAGTCACTTGTCTAAGTTTCTAACTAGAAAGAGATTTAGTGACTGTGTCCCCTTGGCTGCTGCTTTATCTAGTGCTGGTTCCTTCCTCTGGGTGTTATGTGGCTGCAGTGGACCACCTCTCATGAAGGAAAAGGACACTTGGTCCAAGTCTGGAGGGAGACTTGCAGTTTCTTCAGTCTCAGACGCTCGTCTCCAAGGCAAAGGCTGCCCCATATCTGCTCCAGCTGTGGTGAGGAGGAGCTCCCTGAGCCTGGGCAGTGCAAAGTGGCTGGGTGTGCTCTGGGTGTCCTGTTTGCTCCAGGTGCTGGCACACCTCTGACAAGCACCCAGTGGGTCATCCCAGCGGGTCACCCAGGCTCAGGAGAGCCCTTAACCTTCGTCACCTGCTGCCCTTTGGCTATTGCACCGCTGCCTCTTTGTTCTCAGCTTTTCTCCTTTATGCACCCCCATCCCTCTCTGGGAAAAATCAACATTTGCCTTCCCGAGCTTGGCAAACAGAAGGGGTCTGTATTACATCCTGATGGCAGCCCCAGGCTTTGCAGGGCTCCAATGATAAATCCAGTGGTGTTTGTTGCCAGAGGGACCCTCTGAAACACAAGTTTGGGAGTTCTGTGTGTGGAATGAGAGCAGAGAAGCACTGGAGTGGACACTGAGGGCTGAACAATAAGATTTGGATTGCACTGAGGTTACAAGAAGTCAGCAAGAAATGGATTTAAAATCTGAGCAAGGATGACTTTTTACTTTTATTTTATTTTTATTTTTAATCTGAAGTACCACACTGCTGCTGTGTGTGCAGCGGGGAACCAGATGCTGGGATGGGAAGTTTGCACCAGGACTTGTGTGTGGTCACAGCCAGAGCATTACAGGCCTGTGGGAGTGGGGAGCAGAGCTGCAGGGCAGCTTGGGAGTATTTGATCCATATGGAAATACCACACTGCAGTTTTAAAATTCCTTTCCCCTCCTTCAAATCTGACAGTGGTTTTTCTCCAACTAATCCATGGCCATTGCCAGATGAACCCGAGAAAGTGAGGTGCACTCATGGGTCTGGAAGCTGGAAATGCTGGGGGTTTCTGGGAGGCAAAGGATGAGTGGTGATTGTTTGTTTTGTTCTTTGTTTCCATAGTGCTCTGAGCCTTTATCCCTTGTCCATTCAGGCTCCTGGGGACTATTGTGTTATTAATGTTAATTATTAACTAACACATTCCTAGCTTGCTGAAGCTCTTGTGGCAGCTGGTTAATGTAAGAGTTTGATTATTTCCTTCTTTGAGCAAGGCTGCAGCTTGGATGAGTTCAGATGCCTTCCCTCCTTCCCATCTTTCCTGGGATGCTTCAGGTTCTGCAGAAACAAATGGGACCAGATCCAGGCTGCTCTTGCTGTGGCTTTTGAAGCTCAGTGATGTATTCCTGCAAAACCCCCTCATTTAGTGAAAATGCCACAAGGCAACTCTGTTGAATTCCAGTTCTTGGGTCCTGCTTTTCTCTTGGATTTTGGCAGATAAGGAGTGTGAACAAGTGAGGAATGTAGTGAAGACAGGGTAAACTTAGAGGGACAAGACCTCTCTGGAAATCTGGTTAGCTTCAACCCTGAAACTGGAAAGGATTTTAGTCTTGACAGTGGTTACCAGGTCCATTCCCAACCAGCAGAGCTTCACAAGAGCAGTCTTCTGTTCCTGTGTAAATCCTTTTCCCTTCCCTCCTGCTGCTAAGCAGAAGAATCCCATAAACCAGTAAAGCTGACAACACATACAAAAGGCCAGTTTTTCCAGTCCTTTCCAATTTCTGAGGGTACTTGTGTTATAAATATGCCTTTGCACAAGTCATCTGATGTGTCACTGTGGTGACGTGGCATCTTCGCTGCTGCCCAGCCGGATTACTGGAACACTCCAACCAGAAGGATCACAGATGATGACTAACATGCTTTTTCATGTGAAAAACTGCTTGTTTTCTTTTTTTTCCTGGTGCTTTCATGGTTGTCCAGCATATCTCTGAAGCTGTGAAGTATTTGTGGGCAGTAATGATCACAAGGAGTGATGAAATGATCTTGTTATTTCTATGAAGTGAATATCTGAGGGCTGAGTTTACTCACCTCAGGATAAGCTCATGGAGAAAAGGCACAGTCCCTGCACTGTTTGAAGGCCAGTTTATCTCTTAAGCCATTTGCCAAAGGACTTGAGATCACTCCAGTGTTTTAATCTTGACACTGAGATTGAACATCTCTGGAAAGCCAAGATTTTGTTCAAGCATGAGCTTTGAATTCATGATGGCCAGATAAAAATGTGTGGTGTGGGTTTTGTGGGTCAGCCAAGGCAATTTTCTGGCCTTAACTTTTATGGCTGCAGCAACTGATTTACTGAGAATTACTGCAGTTTAATTTGAGTGAAGAGTTTGAATCAAAGCCTAAGCTTGAGCTGATGTTCAAGTGCTGGATTCCCTGCCATCTTCTACCACCATGTGCAAGATGGTCCTACCTAACATAGCCCTTTGCTGTGGCTGGGCCACTGCTGGGCTTGGGGATGCCTTTGTAACATTGGAAAAACTGAAGCTTAATTCTTGCTGCCTCTTATCATTAGTACAAACTTTCAGGACGTTTTTTTTAATGTGTTAGAATGCATTTGGCACATGCCAGAAGTGTAGTGTTGTGGTAGGATTATATCATTTAACTGTGGTTTCCTTGAGGGTTATCTGACATCCAGCCTTGGGCCAGGCTCTTTCTCCGTGTGAACTCGTGGCTCCACGTGTGTTAATAGCACTGTGCTGATTAGCAGAGTTGTCTGGCCCCAGCCTGGTGATATCCAGCTCTTGCATGAGTGTGGTGGTTGGCTGTGCTTGCACCCAGACACACGCAGCTGGTTGGTGCTCTCACGTGGTGGTTGCTGTGTTGGAGAAGGTGGTGGTCCACTCTAGAGCCTGTAATCAGTGCCCCTTGGAAACAGCATCCCACCATTCCATCAGATGCCTCTGTCCTGGTGATAGCTCAGTTTGCTGCCAGAGAGATTTGATCCAGAAGGAAACCATGCACATGGGTTCAAGGGTTTTTTGGGTTTTTTCCTAGCTGTGCTCAGCTTCTTTGTAGAGTTTCTATTACACAGAATCTGGAAAAATGTCTTTTATTCTTCAGTGCATGTTTCTGATTAGTACTGGAAATGAACATGAATTTTTTCCTCCTTTATTTTTTTTTTGACCATATTCCTTTCGAGGTTAATGTTGCAACTGGATTTCAAGTTAATGGAAATGAAGTTTGTAATTGTGTGGCTCATTGGACTCGGGCTTGAAGAGATAGAGATTCTTCTTCCTTTGCTACACTGCAAACAGATGTCCCTCCCTTGTGGTCTGCAGCTTCCCCAAGCCCCTCTGTCCCCAGTTGTCTCCCCAGCTCTGTGTGTTCCAGGCTCTATCTCCAAAGGCAATGTCCTTTGTCAGCACTAAAGCCCTGCAGCTCAACCTTCAGCAGCTGCTCTGGAGCATTGGAGAAGCCACAGGACATGCTGGTTGTGCTGTGGGGATCAAACCCTGTGTGGATTTTTCTGCTCTTAACACCTCCAGGCCTTGTTACTGGTGAGATATTCCCCAGCCACTTTATTTTAGGAGCTTTTAGAGCTTGTGTGGGGGTGAAGGATGAAATAGAGCTGTCAGTGAAGGCAGTTCTGCTGCCTACTGCCTGGGTAGTACCTGTGAAGTGGATACAAGGAGGCAGATTTCACCCTCTGGGTGATCTGAAAGGTGGTGTGATGGATGTGCACACCCTGACAGGGAGGGGAAAACATGTCCCAGCAGTTGGCACTGGTACCTGCACAGGGCCAAGTGACATCCTTGCTGTCCTTTATATCCTCCCTAGCTCACAGCAGGGTGGCCTGAGGAGAACCAAAGGGCAGGATGGGGTAGAGGAGGCAGGGCTGGGTGTCTGCAGCACATGGGATGGTGCAAGTCCTGTCTTGGAGGGAGCCAACTCTGTCAGCCTTGGCTTTAGAAGCTGCCAGTGTTGTGTAGGTGCTGCAGACACCTCTGGTGGGTGGTTGTTGAAGTCCAGAGGTGGCTCTGTGACTCGACCCAGAGCTGTGCACCCCAGGAGAGAGCTCTGGGAGTGCCAGGGATGTGGATATGTCCAGGAAGAAACTGGTCTTGGATGGAGAGGTCCCCAGTGCTGGCTGGACACCCTGCTGTGTTGTGCTGGGTGAAGAAGGAAGCTGAATTAGCTGATCTCAGACCTGCTAGGAAATACATGTAACAGAAGCAAGGTCATGCTGGCTGCTCAGATGAGCTGCTTTGCTGACTCCAGCACAGTGTGGGATGGCTCCTGCTGGGTTTGGCCCATCCCTTTCTATCACCACCTTTGTTTGGTTTGGGTTCTTTCGTTTGTTTGCTTTTTGTTTTTACTGGACTGTGTAGAGAGAGTGAGTTCCTGAGTTGCATCCTCCATTGTTTGTCCTCACTGCGTGGTTTCTGTTGATAATGGGAATTGCTCGTTTGTTCTTTTGAATTTCACATCATGTGAATGTAGCGGCATGGAGCACTTACTGTGAGGACAAAATCAGACTCAAGTGGGCTGTCTTGTTACTATTATATGCATCCAAAAAGTTTGGGATGTATGGTACAAAAACTGTTTTGGGGAATGTGTGTGTTGCCTTTGCTGGAGGTGAACATCTTTGGCAATTCCCTGGTTAGCTTTAGGTTCAGATTCAGCCAAGTCATCTAGAAAGGTCACTCTGTAGCAAAGATGGTTTCTCCAAGGAGGCTGGATTCATTCTTCCTGCTTCCCTGAACCATGTCTGCATCAGGAGAAACATCTAGAAGATGCTTCTGTTTGAATACTGCGATGCTTTACATCATGTCTTATATCAACAGCTGCAAGAATCACAACAGAGTAGAACATTTGGCCCAATATTGTTGGAGGGAGTGACTTAAATGTGAACCTGGCCAGGGTTTTACTTGCACTGCTGTGACACAGTTGGAGTGACTCTTTATTTTGGTGGTTGTGAAGGAGATCCCAGTGAAGCCCAGTGTCCTTGAGTTCTGCTGCCTTGCTGCTGTGCCACGTTGTCCCAGCCTGTGGATCTGGAAGGAATTAGTCATTGATTATAAAACATGAAAAAATGATTGCTCAGGGAGTGAGCCAAGGTGAGGCTGAGCCGTGTGAGCATTAAACTTTGTCCTGCTGGGGCACATCTGCTGGGTTGAATGAACTGCTCTTGGACTGACTGATTTTTAGCTGTGGGACTCTTCCGTTTTGAAGCTGTTGTGTTGGGAATGAGGGGAAGAATTCCCAATTTCAGCTAAATAAAGCTTATTGCATGATGTTGCTTCGTCCAGCATGCTACAATAAATTTATAGCATAGCTTGAGGGCATTTGAATTGCATTAAGAGGGAGGACCATAGACACTGTCTGGGGTGGAAACCTTTGATTTTTGGTTTCCCAGCCCCACAGTTCAAATGTGGGGCTCAGCCTGCAGCTTCCAGGCTATAAACAGAGGTAACCCCAGAACACGCTCAGCACACTGATGCTCTCTGGTCCTGCCCACTCCACTGGCTTCCTGGCAGTGTGTTCACAGCAGCATATTTTTAGCTGTTGCTTTCTCATTACTTATTTTATTTTTTGACAGATCTTCTCTTCTTGCCTTGCCAGGCTGCTAGCTTTCCCTGCTGTTTATCTGCTTTCCAGGACTGTGTCTGGATCCTCCTTTGGTGGAAGGGCAGTGAGACATCACAGATAACGAGCTTGGCTCGGACTCTGTGGCTCTCCCTTCTCTTTTCAGATTCTCTGTAAGGTATTGGGCAGCCTGGATGGATTTCATGTTTGCTCCTTTTTTTCCCCCATTTGTCTGAAAGGGGATTAACAGCACTATTATGTATTATTAATGTTAACAGGCACTAAAGCAACAGCTGTCAGAAAAACTTCCTTCTAATGTTGCCTCCAACATGCAGCAAATCAAGTCAGCTTGTTCACCCATTTAAAAAGGGTGTGAATAGTAATTCCAGGTCTCCAGAGAAAACCTGCGAGACAGGACATATAAACAAATTCTCAGAAATGTTTGCATAAAAGCCACAGGCTCAGGCAGGGCATGGATGCTCCAATGGCTGTGCCGTGTTGGATGCTCCAAGTCCTCTGTGTGTTTTTCCACTGGAGTCATTGCTAAAGGGAATAAAGCCTATTTCCTCTGTGCAATCCTGTCCAAGCTTGTAAGCTCCTCGTTCGGCTTCCGTCCTGCCTTGCCGCAGAATGAATGAAGTCTTTGAACCTAAAGGGCTGTATTTAACTAGCTCAGCATGGCTGAGGAGCTGCGTTCCTCAGCGTGCCACCCATAAGGGATGAGTTTTGCCTGGGTTTTGAGCAATTCTAAAAGCCAGGTTTCAACACTGCACCTTGTCTGCACACAGACTTGCTTGCTTGCTGTCTATGTGGAGCTGAGCCGGGATGAGGCTGCTCTTGCAGCCTGTCTCAAGAAATTATATTTAAAAATCAAGTTGAGCGAAGGAAATATGCCTTTCTCGTTCTTGCCATTGTCCAAAAAAGCAGCAGACATTTAGAGAAGAGGAAATAATTAAGGAAAAGATCCAGGGACTGGGTTTAATAGAGAAAATGTGTTTAAAATTTCGAATGCTGGTTATAATGCAGAAGTTCCTAGGAACTTCAGCCCTTGGCTCTGTCAGTAGGACCCATCAGAGACCCGCCAGACCTTCTGGGAATGTCCATACTAGGACATCGTAGCTTTTGGGGTGATTTCAAGACATTTGGGGTGATTTCAAGGTATAGCAGCCCACCTGAGGTGGTTCACTGCATATATTGGGGCCACTTTTTTCTTGTAAAGAAAGGTGAAACCAATCAATGCACAGTTTCAGCATGCGGCTGTGTTTTAACTAAAAGCTTTTTAAGAGGACTTCAGGTTCTTGCTGAGTTTCTCAGCCTACCTGAGAAGGGAGCGTTCTGTCAATCACCCTTTTACAAACAGGGAGCTGGGTCAGCAGAGCAATTAAACAAGCTGCTGATGGATTAGGAATGTTGTAGTCAGCAGGGCCCACTGGCTTGCCTGGAGTCTGGGAGGCACTTGGGAGCTGTTGATGACTTTCTTAAATGGGTATGGGAATGGAGGTGCATCCCATATTCCAGCTGGTCTGACCCCACGGCAGGGTTTTCATAGACCATGAGTTCCTAGGATGCTGGATGCAATTTAGCAAGTAGTCTCTGCCAGTGCATGTCCTTAAATTCCTGTGCTCTCCTCTCCCTTCAGGGAAGCCTGTCTCTGGAAGTGCTGCACTTGTCTCTAGGATAAAATATCCTGGAGCAAGAGGTGAATGTGTGTCCCACTTAATGAGTTCAAAAGTTCCCTCTGGTGGTTCTGGAAACCCTAAATGGATTTGTGGGTTTGTTATGTTTGAATAATAATGTTTGACATCTTCAGGGAAAGGTGGAGGTCTCTCCTCAGGTGTTATTCTGTTTAAAATAACATATAACACTCCTTGGATCACAGAGGTGATTGTGCAGAGTGGATTCCTAGAAGAAAAGGTGCCTTGCCAGATGTAGAGTCATAGGAGGGAGATAGATCCACGTACCATATTGACATCAACTCCTTATTGAAACCTTCTTCTTGCCTTAGGAATCAGCCGGACCTCCAGCGGGAGACTTCGGAGGCTCAGCGACCAGACCAGTCCAAGTAAGTTGGGTGAATTTCCCTCTTTGAAACTCCCTTATTGCATAAAAATCCCAATCAAATAATTGGGAGAATGCAAGTTGTAACACTCAGAAATCACATCCTCAGCCTCCTGTCATGTTTTGAAAGGCAAAGCTGGCAGCTGATAAATGCAGAGCTCTGTGTTGGCGAGAGGGAAGAGAAGTCAAAAAGAGAGCAGGGTATATATATTTTTAAAAAGCCTCACCAAACTATGGCAAGACAGAACAATATAAAATAAAATATTAATTTCTTACTGAATAGCAGCTCTAGAGACAATAATTAGCAAGCTTCACTTCAGTTAAAGGGGTCTAACACCGGGCAACAGAAAGCAAGAGTGGCCTGAGGTTGAAATCCAGCTTTAGTAGCTCTTTTGGACTCTCCTTAGCTATTATATTTTATTGGATGTGGAGATTTATGGATTATAAGTGCTTGTGACTAAATTTACAGTCCTAATTACAGCTTAATGTTTTGGAAACTGCTTCTGATTCAGAAGGAAGCAGGTGAGAGGATTTGTTTTTCTTGAAAAAGGTATTTTCCAGCCTCAGGAAAACAGTAGCAGAATTCTGGGTGGTTGGGAGCACCCGAGGCCGTGCACTCTGCTGGTTTGAGTGTGACTTGGGGCTGCCCAGGGACAAACACATCCCTGGGGGTTGTCTGCTTTGGCCTGACCCTGCCAGCAGAAAATTTCACTGTTCTCCTCAAAAATATTCAAAGGGAAGCTGAGGCAGCCCAATTCAGGGCTTTTCTTTCTGGTAGCCCCTTTTTGCTGGCTGTTAGCCCCTCAAATGAATCTGTGCTGCTCCTCAGTTCAAACCCCTGTGGAAAACATGTCTTCGTACCGAGGTGCCTTGGACATCACAGACATTATTCTTCATTAGCAGATGCTTTGTTGCCTTTGAAATCTTTCTTTTTTTCCTTCTCTGAGATCACAATTCTAGAATGGTTTGGGTTGGAAAGGACCTTAAAAACCATCTAGTTCCAACCTGTATGAGCCCCTTTTGCCATTACCTCATCATTTTCTCCAGGATGTTGACAGTTTTCCCTGTTCCTTGTTGCCTGTCCCCCCAAGAACCCCACTTGCCTCCTTGAAACCATGCTGTGACCACACGTGGTTCAGGGTTTTATCCACTCCCACCCCCTTGGTCTCTCTGTCACTCAGTTTCTCCCTCTGGGCTTGATTTGCTGTTTCAATTCCTCTTCTCAGCCCTCATATCCTGTCTCAGCTCCCAGATGTACTTATCAAAACAGCCCTTTTGAGCTTTTCCCTCAGCGTGGGTGGGAGCAGAAAGCCACCCTTGGGATGCCTTCCTGGGGCAGTGACTCCAGGGCTTTGCTGGATCAAGGCATCAGCACATGTGGAATGGGAATGAGTCATGGATTTGTGGTTAATTGTGCACTGAAATGCCCTGGAAGCTGTGGCACTGCCTGCCTTGCCCTCATCTAACACTACTGACCAGCACAGGGACAGGTGTTCATGTTATGGCACAGGGTGACAGGGGACGTGCCATGACACTGTCCTGCTACTGGGACAGTTGATGTTTCACATCTGGAGCTCCACAGCCGTGTTGTGATGTGTCCCTGGGAGGTTCTAACTATGGTCAGAGTAGGGCACTGCCCCCTAAACCGATGTCAAGTGGCAGGAAAAGTGCATTGAGTGGTAATTGTTGGGCACTCATGGTGTTGTGTGAGTGCTAAAGCTTCGTGGCAGTGAGAGGTCAGGGCAGAAGAACCGAGCTGCGTTTTCAAGCTGATGCTTCAAAACTCGGCCACCAGCACAGAGCTGGTAGTTTTGAGCTCAAGTGTGTGTTTATCTTCTGTATATGCAAAAACAAAGCTGCTGTCTCAGCCCTGGCACCGTGTGTTTCCGTATACATACGTCTGAGGACAGAAGGGGGGATTGGTGCAGCTCCAAAGGGAGCTGGGGTGTAGAGACTCTAAATTGACAGACACAGTGCATTTGTTCAAGCTTGTTTTCTTTAGACTCTAATTATATACTTTTCCACTTTTCTGGTGAGAGACCGTGTAAATTTTAATGTTTTTTTTTCAAGTTAAAAATCAAATGAGTGGTTCAGTCTTTCAGTTTACATTGCAGTAAATATTTATGACTCCATATAACTGCAGTTCAATTTCCCCTTGTTTCAGGTCCAAATTTTCCCCTCTGCACATCTGGCCTTGTACCCAGAAGCTTTTATTCCTGTAAAAGATAAATTGGGGTCGGGATGACAGAGCAGTGGTTGCAAGTGAAGCGTTGCAGAAGGGTCTTGGTTGCTTTGGGCTCTTTGCCACCCTAAACAAAGAAAAGGATGATGTGCATTTCCATAGCCACCAACTCTTGGGATCTAGATAGCTACATCCATGTATTGCCTTGGGGCACGTAGTAAGGACAGGAATCTGAAGAATTGCTGTTGACCTTTCTTGGAAACCTCATTCTGTGAATCAAACTTTCTTGTCCCCTTAGAAAGGATTGTATGGTGCTGGTATCCAACAATGCTCAGTGAGCAGCAATTCCAGGGCTTTGGGGCTGTGGTTTTTGTTCTGTACCAGCCTTCTGCATGGTCCCAGGTAAGCCAGTGAGGTGGGATTCAGAAGTCCCTCTCCCGCTCTCCTGGAGCCCCTTTAGGCACTGGAAGGGACAATAAGGTCTCCCCAGGGTGAACAACCCCAGCTCTCCTAGCCTGTCTCCAGAGCAAAGGTGCTCCAGCCCTCAGAGCATCTCTGTGCCCTCCTCTGGACTTGCTCCAGCAGCTTCACATCCTTCTGATGTTGAGGGTCCCAGAGCTGGAGGCAGCTCTGCAGGTGGGATCTCAGGAGAGTGGAACAGCAGGGCAGAATCCCCTCCCTCAGTCTGCTGGTCACAATCCCTGTGATGCAGCCCGGACAGGGTTGGCTTTCTGAGCTGGCAGTGCACATTGCTGGGTCGTGTTGAGCATCTTGTCCACTGACATCCCCAAGTTCTTCTCCCCAGGGATAGTTTTGATCCATTCTCTGCCCAGCCTGTATTTGTGCTTGGGATTGCCTTGACCCAGGTGCAGGATGTTGCACTTGGCCCCACTGAACTTCATGAGGTTCAAATGGGCCCACTTTTCCAGCCCCTCCAGATCTCTCTGGATGGCATCCCATCCCTCCAGCACATTGACTGTATGAGTTAAGAATGGAATGTCAGGGAAGTTACTCCCCTTTCAGCTTCCTTACAAGTGGACTTGATGAATTTGAAGGAGAGAAATATTTGCTGACACTTGCCATCCGGAGCAGCGGTGTGTTCCCCACTCGGTCAGAAAACAGCCCAGAGCAGCTGGAGTGGAAGAAATCGGCATCGTGTTCCTCTCGGGCAGCCAGCTGTGCTCTGGACTTTGATTTGTTTCCAGCCTACAGTTCAGTTTTTGCTAAGAGGAAGGAACTTCCCTGGCAAGGGTAATACATGAGAGGGTCCATAAAAAGGTAGAGTTTATTGCTTGAGCTAAAACAGAGTGTTATTTTCTGCGTAGGTGAATGCAGAGAGGACAATGCATTCTAGCTGTGTTTCAGCAGCGCTGCTCCTGCACCAGTGCTATTTGTGGGTCAGGTGCTTTGTTCATGAGAAGTCCCAAAGGGATGGGAGGGGGAGCAGGTGCCTCAGCTTTCCTGTTTCAGCCTTTGTCTGGCTGTGTGGCTGCCTGGAGCTGGCTGGAGCAGAGCAGGGGCAGGCTGCCAGCACCAGCTGCGGTCCAGGGCAGGCTTGGCTTTTCCATCCAAAAAGCGAGAGCACCAGCAGCCCCACTTCTGCATCATCAGCAGTTGGCTGTGGATCAACCACAACTTGTCTCAGTGCTTTTTGGAAGTGGAGGGTGTAATTTTGGAGAGGCCTGAAGCTCAAGGCCAGCTATCTGGGTTGTGTTAGAGAGGGGCACTCACTAATGTCATGAAACCTTTGTTGGGACAGTTTCTCTCATATTGTCTAAATATTTCTCTTGGGTATAAAGCAGAAAGACATCCCAGACATTATTTGCACCTACTCAAACCCCTCATTCACCCATTATGTTGATGGTGGTAGACAGGGGTCAGAAGCCACAGTGGGTGGACCAGCGTGGGCTGGAGATGCAGGAGGAGTGAGGTGGTTCAAAGGTGTGCTGGCTGTGGTTCAGGGCACAAGCTCTAGGACCATGTTGACCATGATGTCACTGCATGGTCATGCTGCCCAGGGCACCCAGGAGGTCTCTATAAGAGCCTGGTACCTGGGATTGGTAGAAGCAGAGAGATTATAGTCTTATATTACAATATCATCAAGGTGAGCACACATAGTTCTTGTTTTATTTTACTTTTCCCTGGTCAAGCCTTTCATTTTCCCTCTAATAATTATTGATGTTCCCATTTCATAGCTGGGGGGGGAAAGAGCAGCAGAGAAGCTGAAAACTGTGCCTTGAGCATTGCCCGTGAATCTGGGGATCCTTCCCCACGGGCACTGAAATGGAAAGATGAGTGGCCAGGTGGGTGGAAGAGCTGAACACGTATAGCTGTGGGCACAGCTTAAATTGACATCATCACTTTAATAGGGACAGCAGGATTTCAGGGGGGTCACTAATTTGGAATGCTCCAAATTCACAGTAGGTATGGCAATAGATCTTGTTGTTTCCCTCCCTTGATTTAGTACTTTGCCCTGAGGACTATCTCCTCTTGTTATGCCTGGAGTCTGTAAGAGAATAACTCTAAAAATTGGTTTATGTGAAGTTGTCGGTTAACCAGAATAGTGGAAATAAACAAAAGAAAAGTCAAAAGCTGGGGGCTCCCCAGTGGAGCGTGCATGATGAGTGTTACATAAGCTAATTTTGGTGCTATAAAAACCATTAGGTGTGTGAGGG
Source organism: Anabacerthia variegaticeps (assembly GCA_035583185.1). Lineage (NCBI taxonomy): Eukaryota > Metazoa > Chordata > Aves > Passeriformes > Furnariidae > Anabacerthia > Anabacerthia variegaticeps. The sequence continues at coordinate 8,358,543 of JAWWEW010000042.1, read as the reverse complement.
GTTTTTCCTCAGGGAAGAGCTGTCAGAACTGTCACACGTCTGCCACTCAGGGGCACCCCCACTCAGAGTAGAGCCCTCCACGTGTCATTGTGGTATCTGAGGGAACTGAGCTTGGGAACTGCTCTGTAAACCTTGGTCTGGGCCTTCAGCTGCTTCTGTATCTGTTTGTAGCTTCCCACTGGCATACTGGGATGCAGGCTGTGAGTGCAGTACTTGTGGTCCAGCTGGAAGCTGGGGGGATGCACAGCATCTCTTTGCAGTGTGATGTCAACATGTCTTTGATGTGTGATGAGATGGCCTTAAGTTGCGCCAGGGGTGGTTTAGATTACGTATTGGGAAAAATTCCTTCACTGGAAGTGTGGTCAGGCACTGGAACAGGCTGCCAAGGAAGTGGTGGAATCACCATCACCCCTGGAAGCATTCAGAAGTTGTGGATGTGGCACTTGAGGACATGGTTTAGTGGTGAACACGGCGTTGCTGGGTTAATGGTTGGACTCAATGATCTTGGAGTTCTTTTCCAACCTTAACCATCCTATGATTCTGTGCTTTCACTGTGCTGGAGCAGCTTAGGGGTTAACTGGAGATTGTGGTTGCAGCCTCATTGCTCTGGATGTGTCCTTAGATGAGGTCATATGAATTCCTTTGGGCAGCCTCTGTTCCCCTTTGTTTTAAGCACCAAACTGATCACTCCAGCTGTGCTGGTCTCTGTGCCAGAGTGTCCCCATGCACATGCACCACTCGCTCCCTTGGGCTCCCTGGTGACAAACCCTCACTTGACACGTGTGCTCGTCATCACACATGTCCTTTCTTCTCATGAGGGCAAAGCAGCAGCGAGTGAAACTTGTTCACCAGAAAGCTTGGAGAGTCTTTGCTGCAGCAGCACAGCTCTGAAGGTGATCCCAGCTCCAGGCAACAAGAAGTTAAAGCAAAAAGGCTGCTCCCAGTTCAGGTGCCTGGATTCCTGCACGGACACACACACACACGATGGTGCTTGTGTAATGCTGACACGTGGACTCTGAGCTGCCTGGGAGAGTCCTGTGGGGCTCCCACGTGCTTCCAGCAGAGCTGTGTGTTAGTTACTGTGAATGAGGGAGGGTAGGAGCCTGTGTGCACAGCTGAGACATTAAGGAGTAGTGATGGGTGCCATGGGCCTGTGCTGAGCACTGGCTGCTTGTCTTGTGCCTTTACAACACCTGTGATTCATCTCCAGTCTCAAGAATAATCTTTTTAGTCCCAAAAAGCTGCTGAAAGTCATGGGTGAGGAGGTAGAGCTCTTGATGCTTTCTTCCTACAGCACCTGCACTGTGTGCTCTGGTGTGAGGAAACCAGAGACAGTAAGATATAAATCAGTAGTTCAAGAGTGACCAGGGCTTTAATGCTCTATATTGTTTGGGGCTTTCAGCTGCTGACTGTGTTTTGAGATAACATTTTTCTCACTGGAGCGTGATACAGATTTGTTGATGAGAGCTGAAGAGGTCCACAGGGTTCCCCCGAGGAAAGGAGATGTAGAAGCACAGTGTGGCTCCTCTAGGACAGGAGCAGCAGACCTTGAGCAAGGTTATTTATCACCTCAGGACCAGACATCACTGGAGGAAGCTTCTAGTGCCCTTTCAAGAGAGCCTCACATCAGGTGCAGCAGAGAGTGGGGAAGGGGAATGGCAGTGGAGTGTTGTTTTATCTCATTTGTCTGATCCCATTCTGAAGGATGGAGGGGAAAAAAAAAATCTCAAGTCCTCTAGAGTAAACCATGGTGTGCTGAGAGAGAAACATGTTCATTACCACCTCTGCCAGCCCCAGGCCACATCCTTGAGGGGCACAGCTGTGCCAGGATATGAATGAGTTGAGGTGCTCGTGCGGGAGCTGATGGGGCAGGTGGAGGGAACCCTCCTGGGGCTGGTGGCAGGGAAAGGACACACTTCCAGCCAGGGTGTCAAAGGGCACTCAAGGAATGGGTCAGCTATGGAGGTGTGAGTGTGCAGCCTCTGGCCTCCTTGAGAACAGGGGGCAGTGAGAGAAGGGAGGAAGGAGGGCTGGTGAGTGCTGTCCTGGTCTGTACGTGCGAGCTCATGAGTGCTGGTTACCTCAGAAGCTGTGTGTGGTCACATTTCTCATGATTGGCTACATGTATCTCTTCCTGGTGTTTATTTTCTTCATCTTTTTGTTGCTGAAACGTCAGTTTGCAAATTGCTCTTGGGCACATTGGCAGGCAGCTTGTGGCTGCTCAGCTTTCCCTCTTTCCCCTCAAAGCCTGATATTCCTCATCACACAGGCAGAGACAAATTCCCAAGCCCTGGCTGCCCACCACAAGCATCCTCTGAGCCTCCAAGGCCAGCATGTCCAGTGCTGGCTGGTGTTTACCAGCCCCCTAATTGTACCTTAGGCAGAGAGCACAGATTTACTCCTTGCTATATTTGTCTGATGTCTAGGACTGCAGGAGAGACTGTCCTTTATTGCAGGGATGACTTTTTTGGAAGGCAGCCCTTCAGTGGCATTAGTGAATAAAGCACTGTAGATGTCCAGGGATTACCTGCAAGCTTGAAGTCTCTCTGCCAAAATTTGGATAGCCAGAGAAGCAATGAGTGAGCTTTAAAGAAAGCACCAGTAGCAAGAGGCATTCCTGATTGACCAGCTCAATGGAGCAGTCCCTCCTTGGTTTAATTTTCCTGTAGTTTGGTTTCTGGGCCAAAGGGTATTAGGATGTTCAGAGAAACGTCTAGGCCTGGATGATTGTGCTGCTAAATGAAAACAGGGTCTGCTCCACAGTCCTGGAGCATTTTGTTTCCTTCAGTGGATCATTCTTTCTCCAGCAATGGGGGCTTTAGTTATCCTTGGAAAGAGGAGGATCTCCTTAGTTTGGTTTTAATTTTTATTTTTTTCAAATGAGAAGGAGAATTTCAGGCAGTGTTTTCTTTCTTCCTCATCCTCAAGGTTCATATAAATGTAAATGAAAGGTTCTCAGAGCAAACAGTCCATGAAGGCTCAGATACTCTCATCTGCTGGCTGGGTGCAGCCTGGGGGTAAATGGCATAGAGGGAATATAATGGGGTAACACTTGATTGCACTGAGTTGGGACCTGTGTTTCCTCATGTGAAAGTGCTTCACTGCACACAATTTGATTTAGGAATGCTCCACTCTGCCGCACTCTGCCCCACTCTGTGCTCTCCTCCCAGCTCACCAGCACTGCAGATAGCTGAGCTTGTGAAAGAACCAGTTGAATCCCCACTTTTCCTGCCTCTCCAGGCCCTGGAACGCTCTGGCTGCTTCCCAACACCTTTGTCAGTGCAGTCTGAACCTCTGATCCCTGCGTGGACTTGCAGAGTTCACCCTTCCCAGCTCAGCTCTGGGGTTACAAGGTGGTACCTGGCTGGTTTGCTAAAGCCTGGTGGCTGTGGGGTTGCATGGCTGAACTAGGTAGGAAAGAAAATAACTCTTCTGTTGGATCAAATGGCACAGGAACATAATCCCAGCATAAAACTAGAGAGGCAGACAAGGAATTGCAAATAAGATCTACCTGAATCCCTGCAGGTCTCTGTACCACTGCTGCGGCTGGTGACAATGTCAAGAGTCCTAAAGTCCCTCCTGGTTGCCCACTGCTGTCCTGGGCTCTGTGCCATGTACCTGGTCCCTGCTTACGTTTGTGTTCGTGCACAACAAGCAGGTTCTGGCTTGGCAAAGGGCTTGGGCGTTGCTGGGTGAGCCTCAGAGAGGTGTAAGAGAAAGACAATTCAAGTTAAGCCTGGAGCAGGGCTTGGTTTACTTTCTTTTTTGTGATTTCCTTCCTTGCTTTCTCTGCACCTGGCAGTGTTTCCTGCTGGATGTCACTGGTGGGAATATTCAAACCTGCGAGGGAAAGAGTGTGCCCTCCTATGCCAGCCTCTGTGAGTACAGGGTGGCACCAGAACCAGGCTCCTGCTTTGTTTCAGGTTCTTGTTTGCAAGTGGAAATTGGGTTTATTTTTATAGCAGATAATAGTGGTTTCCTTAAAGTTGCTTCTGCCTCTTCCTTCTTCTCATGGCTTTCCCAGAAGTCAGTCCTGGGGAGCCTTGAACTCCAAGAAGTCAGCCCTAGCCAGGGGAGAGATGTCTCTGTCTCTTTCCTAAACCCTCAGTGTGTTTAACTTCCACCCCACCCTTTAGCAGGAGTATTAGAAAAGAGGATATTCTCTTTCTCTATATATATTTGTACTGTGTACAGACCACCAAACACCTGTTGGAACAGGCATATGATGAGCCTCTCAAAAATTAAGGAAGGTGGGGGATCCCTGTGACATGAAGGTCACTGGAACTGCACCTTTGGAGGGAGCAGACCCCAATCCTGACATCACCAGCATGGGATACCCCTCTCTCAAACACAGGCACCCCAGTGTTTGCCTAGGAGAATTCTGCTTCAGATGGAGATGCTTCACTGCACTTTTGAAGTGAATCCATGAAAATTTACTTGGGGACTTGAAATCAGAGTGACAGCATCTACCTGGGGGCAGGTTTTATGAATTTGAAGTTCAATTGCATTAGTCGTAATTTGGATTCACTTCTCTGACTGCCTCATGGTGATCTGCCCTGCAAGACATGGTGCCTTTGCTTTACCCTTCCTTATCACCTGGCTCTTGATGGGTTAAAGTCTGGAGGCTGAAATGTGTGCTGCCCCCTTCTCTTCTTCCTTTCCATTCATGTTCTTCCTTTCTCCATACTTCCCCTGAGTTTTTCTCCTCCTCTCCAGCCTAAGGAGCTTGGCACTAAGGCTGCTCAGTGGAGGCAGTGCAGTGGGGTTTGTGCTCTATGGGGCTGTGCAGCTCCCCTTTGTCCTTGCTTTGTGTTCTGCACCTTTGAGGTCTCCGGCAGGAAACGTGGTTTTAGCCTGTTAATGGGAAAACATTGCTTATTGTCCCCTCTAATGCCTTGGGGTCTGGCAGCGGGAACATGCAGAGCTTTAATAGCAAACAGTGAATTAACAGGAATTTGGGAAGGAATCTAAACATCCCTGCCCAGGAAATAAACCTACTGGGGATTAGAGAGGAACTTCCCAAAGGACTGGACTGTCCTGGGACTGCCTCCCATCAGCTCCCTGCTGGCTAGTGGGATGTGCAGTGGTTGCTGCTGGCTGGAGGGCTTGGACTGACCCTATGGCTGGGTGCTGGCTCTGTTCCTTCCTCTGCTTTGGGGGCAGTGATGTTCCATCAGCTGGTGAACAGGAGAAATCCACAATCTTGGAAAGCAATATAATGTAGGTCAGGGCTGTCCAAAAGTCTTAAAAGTGCCTGCAGAGGCTGGAGTATCTCCTTGGAAGTTTGGTCATCCAGCTGGGCAACAGGGTATGAGGGGATTGCCAGTCTCTGTCATATCTATCCCGCTTTGAGTTTTACCGTGTGAACTTTAGAGCATTTTTGGGGCAAAAAAGTGCCCCATGTACATGCTGATCACACAAAGTTCCTGCCAGCACGCCTGGCCCGTGGAGCAGCAGTGTCTTCCCTCCTGGCATCTGCCATTCCTGCTTTGGGGATGTGGAATGGGTGGCTTCTTTGCCAGTTCTGGGCATGAAGGCTGTGCCCTCACATCTGGTTGGGTGACTCAGGCTCCTCTCTGTCCTTAGGGGTTGGTGTTGGATGCCACAAGAGGGTGGTTTGGGCAGTCCTCATTGGAGGTGCTAACACAGCATCCCTGCTGCCTGCCCGGGCCACCAGCCAAGTGGAAGTTCCCGAGCAGGGCCAGCTCGTTGCTGCAGACACACATCCCTCCATCCCGGCCGAGGAGAGGAGGATCCAGCACCGAGCTCTGCAGGGCTGCTCTGCCCCCTCTGCACCCCTGAGCCCTGCCCAGGGAAGGAGAACTGCTCTCAAACCCCACCTTCGCTCCACCGAGGAGAAGACCAAGAGCTTCTGTCCAGGGCTGAGACTTTCACTATCACTTTTGGCAGGCTGCAGAAATCCTCCCCATCGCCGCTTTGCCGTGGGGAGGGAGGCAAAGCAGGGGCTCAGTGCCAGGGCCAGCGGCAAAGCTCTGCACAGTAAACATGTGCATCGCTCGGGTCCTGCCTGGTAGCAGCAGCAGCAGCCCGTGATGCTGTGCTTGGAATGAAGTCAGCCTTCATCAGCCGAATAGTTTATGCATGAATCGAAACTTCAGACCTGGCAGGGTGGGGGAGCGTGCAGGATCTGCGCTCTCTTAAAATGCTGGAGCCAGGGAAGGAGGAGGGGATAGAGGAAATAGCAGGAAAATAAGACTGGGGAAGCGGGGAGAGATTTGAGAAGCTGGATGAGTTGCTCGCTCTGTTATTGTGAGGAGCCAAGTTCCTTAAGCATCTCCTGGTGGACATTAAGAGGGAACTGTGGAGGCTGGAGCATTCCCCTGGACACTCGTATGCTGTAGCTTTAAGACTGTTTTACAGAGGACTCGGGATTTCCAGTCTTCCTGTGCCTGGTGGAGTATTTCAGGGAGTTACAGGATTTTTCGGGTCATGTACCCCCTTTTTCTTTCTTCTTCCTCCTTTCTCTTTCTCTCTTACTCTTCTTTTTCATTTCAAAGAGACAAAGCTACTTCAGTTTGGAGCACAAACATATGATCAGCACATGGAAATGTGGTAATTTGGATGCATTCATGATTGCAACAGATTGAAGAAATTAGACCAGACAAAGAGCTTTTTTTGGAAGAGGAGGAGGCAAGGCAAGGAGGGAGGGAGAGTGGGGGAAAGAAGGGGACGCCACCGAAAAAAGGGACGGCCGTGACACGCGGATGCTAAATATATCCCGTAGTAATGGAGAGGGACCGCATTTCAGGTAGGCTATTGATATTTTAATATGTTATACTCTGCCTCTGCCCTCCTGCCTTTCCAGCAGCTTCTGCACTTTAAGAGGAGGAACAGCCCTGCTGCGGGTGGATTTCAGCAGACTCCTTTATTTATTTATTTCCTTTTTTTTTTTTTTTTTCCCCCTGCAATGCTTCCCTTCTGCATTTCTTTCTTTTTTTTATTTCCCATCCTCCTGAGCCCTCAAGACAGACGGTGATTCCAGCAGAAGCCGAGGGGGGCGAAGGGGGAAGCAGGGGGAAAAGAAGAAACTGCTTTCTAGGTCTGGATTTCATTTGAGTCCCTCTCTCCCCCCTCTGCTCCCATGTGCCCCGTGGTGCGGGGGGATGAATGCTGAGCCTGTTAGCTCAGAGCTGCGAGCCGGGAAGAGGCAGGAAAATAGCCGAGCTCTTGGCATGGAGACGCGGTTCTGCTCTGAAGGTTGGCTCCTGAGTGTGTGTGTGTGTTGTGGTGGAGCTTTCCCTGCTTGCCAAAGTATCTTCCCTCGGTTTTTGCCCTCCCATCCTTCCTGGCTGGGCAGGAGCTGCTTGCGTGTTCCGTGGCTGGTCCCTGTGTTATGCCAGAGCAGTGGCGTGGGCTTCACCTTGCTGGCCGTGAGCGGAGGGGAGGTTGGAGGGGGGGAAGCAGAGGAATGAATAACTCCATTTAATTCCCCAGTCTCCCTGCAAACCCTGCCCAGTGGTGCATGTCTGAGTGGTTCCAAGAACTGCTCCCAGGTACACTGAGCCATTGGGGAGCAGTGAGCTGTTTTGGGATGACTGTTTGCTTCCAGCAGCAGGGAGAGAGGGGACAGGAGGTTTGGTGTCACCCCCAGGGCTCATCCTCTGCACACATGAGCGGGATGACCAGGATAAGAGAGAGAAAGTGAGGGAGGGGGTGTCTGTACCCAAACTGACTGACCTAGGGGGTGTCCCTTTTCCCACCCCCATGGCACGGCACATCTCACCCCTCTTTGGGACAGCAGCCCCAGAGAGGCACAAGGCCTCCTCTCCTGGGCGTTCCCAGCCGGCTGCTGGGCATCGGAGCTGGGAGGGAAACCACAGGGATGAGAGGAAACGCTCAAGCCAGGGTGGAGTGAAGCTGTGGCCAGGGAATGCTGCTCCCATGGCTGGCCCCTAGCAGATCCAATGTGCCCCATCCAGGGCTGTGCTGAGAGCACCCTCTGCCCCCAGCTAAGGACTTACCTGCAGGAGCATCCTTCAGTCTGCACTGCTTCTTCAGAGCGTTGATGGCACCACCTCATCCCTCTGTCCATCTCTCTTGCTTGTGCTTTCTCCTCTGGTTTGAGCCACTTCAAAGCATTCCTGAGAGCTGCTCATAAGTCAGAGTCTGGTGGGTGTTTCAACAGCCTGGGGCTTTGGGTTGGAGAGCCTCTGCCACTGGGCAGGGACGTGGGGGAGAAGAGGGGCAGTTTGGTCCCACTGTGGTTTGGCCTTTTGCATCTTTGGTGCAGCTCTTCGGTCCCGTTCCCCTACCCAGAGGTGGCAGGGGAGCTCTGCAAAGGGTCACTGGTGAGAGAGGGGACTCCCTAGTGATGTGATCCAGGGCTTTTTGGTCTGAAAGATGACAAAAGGTGGATTTCTTTCAGCCTTCAGGCTGCACATAGTGCTTGGCCACTGCAAGGAGCACAGAGCCCTTGTGCCTGGGCTGGCTGTCACCCACTCCCACAGGATGTGCAGCACCCGGGGACCCTGCAGGCAGGAAGACCCCAAAAGTCTTTGAGCAAGGATGCAGGAGCTCTTGCTAATGCCCAGGAGCAGGAGAAGTAGTTTGCAGGATGCTGATGTCCAAGTGTGTACGTGTTTCACTGACCTCTGCTGGAACTGGCTTTGATGTGGGTGGCTGAGCTGTGGGCAGGGAGGCAGGCAGGGGTGCAGAGGGACAGGCAGCAGGGAGGGCTCGTGGCTATGCTTGGTGACCTGGGCCAGGTGTAGGTCAGCGTGGTGTGTGCCTCCACCTAAGCTGGTTGTGCCTGGGAGCTTGGTGCAGGATGGTGAATGGATCTGCTCTGCTCTCATTCACACACCCTGTGGGACCCTGGAGCCATGCATGACATCCCAGTGGTGTTTCTGATAGGTGGATCTGGCATAAAATATGGGGTGGGGGAATAGGTGGGCTAAAGGGCTGGTCTCAGATCTGCTCCACAGGTTCCTTCTTAAAGGAGTCAGCACAGGCAGGGAAAGCTGCTCAGTTGGGGCAGTGGAGGAAATGATAAACCACATGTGGGAGAACTGTGATTTAGAAGCTTCTGGGCACAAACATTACAATGGTTGCACTCATTGATTTTAGGTGTCTTTGCCAGCCTAAAGGATTCAGTGATTCTGATATCACCAGGCCATGCTGATGACTCCCTGGATGCACGGGGTGAACTGTTCAGCTCACCATGGCCCTGCTGCTGCCAGTACAGGAGCAGCTGTGCCAGCTGATGTGCTCCAAGGGTCCCATGGTGCCATGGGCACTGCCACTGCCACACTGGTGGAGGAGAGAGCTCAGCCTGCCCCTGCAGCACAGGCAGTGGGACAGCTGAGCCCTGGCTTTGGTGACTAACAGAGAGATGACTCAGATAAAAGCAGATCTGTGCCGTGCTGAGGGCCTCATCCCAGTCACTGCTCTGGCCCTAAACATGCTTTTAATTAATCCTCAGCTGTGGGTGGGATGAGCTGACTCCTGATCTGAGTGTGGTGCTGCCGGATGGGGCGAGGACACTGCAGGGTGGGTGGGAACTGGGCCTGTCCTCTTCTTTGAGGGCTGCTTTCTCACAGCTGCTGGAGCTGGGCAGGTCCCAGGGGGTCTCCTCTGCCCAGGGACAGCTCAGGCTTTCCTGCACAGAGCCCTGTCCCTGACCCAGGATCCTGTCTCAGGCAATCACAAACATCTGTTGCTACAGCAGAAGGCACTGAAGGTGCCAGGTGGTGCTCTAGGTCTGTGGCTGGTTCCCTGCCAGCTCTGGGGCACCGAGGGTCTTCCTTCGTCTGTAACAAGGTGCCAGTCTCAGGTGGTGCCAGTGGGTGCTGTGTAAGCAACACAATCTCACAGAACCTGTTAGTATCTTTTAATCCAGCTAAACCATCCCTCACATTTCTGGAAGCTAATGCTGCATGAAAAGCATTAGCTCTGAATTAATTTGTTTGCAGGCATGTCTCTCCACTGGTTTTGGGACTGGGAAGCTGCACTCTGAGTGCTGAGTTCTCCACAGCCCCTTCTCCCTGCAGTGCCAGGTTGCGCTGGTGGCAGTGGCCTGGAGGTGGCTCTCCTGTCTTTCCCTAGCAGATGGCTCTTCTGCCTAGCCCGGATCTCTCTACAAAGCCCTAATTGTGAGTGCTGTGGGGCCTCTTTACCTTTTCTTCAAAGAAAAGGAAGAGTGTGCAGCTCCCTGAGCAGTGGGAGTTTGGTTACTGCCGTGGTGGGGTGAGAGGATGGCAAAGGAGGTCTGATCTGATCTCCTGGGGAAATTATTAATGTCACCTTGGAAATTGCTCCAGGAAAACTCATTGTAAGAGTTAACAAATAACGATGAATTGATGACTGTAACACCTGACTGCAGTGAGTGACGTGTTAGGCAGACTCTGGCAGCTGGGAAGGCTGTAGGTGCATAGCAAGAGGGATGAACTGTTCATTAACCCATTGGTGATCACTCTTTAAATCCACTATGGGTATGTCTATGTAATATTCTTAGTTTAACCTGGTTTTGTAACTGAGCAGTAGGAATACAGCCCCTGTTTGCAGCATGTGGTTTGCAGGGGCTGGGCAGGCACAGCAGATCATTTTTTGTGTCCTCAGAACCACCCAGGAAGCACCATATGCCTGGACTGAGCAATAGGAAAGTAGGGACCTTGTGTGTGATTGCTGGACATATGAAGGGTTGTTGTGAGGGTTTATGTTTGTTTCTTCATTACTTTTTAAAGTAGAAATTAATCTTTGATATGCATGTAGGGGAGGGCTTGGGATTTGCCTCTGATCTCTTTCACTATCTTTCACGTCTCAGGTTTCTCAGTATCCCTGTTATTCCTAAGAAATGGCAGGTAAAAGCCTAATGTGTTTATTTTCAGTGCTCTTCTCATAGCTACACACCTTGTTCACCCTAAATGACATTCTTCTTTTTCCTTTGGCATGGAGCACCAGACTGTGCATTTACAGTCTGGATGGTTGCACCTCCTGTCAGATCCAATTGTGTTCATTCAGGGACACCTTTCTGTCTGTCCTGTTGGTGGCTGCTGGTTTGTCCTTAGCCCTCCCCTCTGCTATCAGTGTCCTGCTGCTCATGTCCCTACCTGCTGCTGACCCCCATGTCTTGCTGCAGTATGTGATGCCCTATAAAACTCCCAGAAACCATTTTTTCAGCCAAGTTTCTGGTTGAAGCATTTACCTGCTGTTCTGTATACCCTATTGTGGCTGCAGGTTTTGGCCCATTTAACAGCAGGTTGGTGCAGTCCCTCTCTTGGGGAAGGGTCTGGCTTGTGAGGCTGTGGAGCTGCCTCTGCAGAAGTTGTGTCCACAGTGTGCTCTGTGCTGCTCCCAGCCCACTCTTGGCTGCAGCTCCTGCCCCACCTGTGGATGCATTCCCCCAGTTGTCTGAGGCACGTCAAGGTATGAAGCATTATCCATTTCCTGATGTCTGTTCTTAAATCTGCTGGAAATTCTGCTCATCTCTGTTAAATAGAGTCCCCTTGTGGGGCACAAGTCATCTCTGGCCTGACTGCACAGGTAAGGCTCCTCAACACCGCTCTGCTGAACTTGGCTAACCCTGGGGCAGGAGCTCCTTCACTGCCTGTCCTCCTGCTTTGTGCTTTGCTGGATGACTTGGAGCCTCCCAGCCAAGTGATTCCCATGCTGCTGGGGTGAGGGAGGACATTTCTCATGCAAGTCAGGGCGCTTCCAAGGTCCAGCATACCATAATGCTGAGTAGGAGCAAGTATGTAGTTAGGGAAGTATGTCTGGGTCAACACATGTCTTCTGTTGCCTTAATGATCTCAGAAGCACAATATCTATGTTCTGTTGGCTTTTCCACGTGGTACTTGCAGCTGTAAGTGATGGACAGAGTAATTTGTTAGAGAGCAGTGATGTCTCTTGCTGTGAGTACTGTACTTGGACTCTGGGCTCTGTTTTCAGATCCTGGCATCATGTGGGTAGCAGGGAGGCAAGTCCTGGTAAGTAGCAAGCCCTATTTTAGGAGCAGTCTTATACCTGAGCAAATGTAAGTGAAATTTCTTGTTCTACCTCAGATTTTCTGTAACTCTTTGGGAAAAGACATTTGTGCTCTCATTCTCCTTTGATTTTGGGTAAGGACTCTGTGTTTGGGTCTCTGTGCTGAAGCTCCCTGTTGGTGAAGGGGGGGGTCACAGCAGTGCCCACTTGCAGGGGGAGCTCTGAAGCTGTCCATGCATGTTACTAGTGCTTGGTGGCTGCTCTGGACAGCTGATGGAGACAGCATCCTTTATATATGTGCTTAACCAATGTCTGTGGACAATGACCCCTTTACAGCAGAGTTTCTTATGCTATATCCACTGCTTCTTCCCAGTGGAGACTGTTTGCAAGAGCAGCTTCTCCTTTCCTAAGTACCAACACTGAAAATTAATTTCCCTGTGGCTGAGTGAGACTCAGCACCCTCTCTAGCACTTCAGGCTGCTGCTGTTACACTGATTTATTCTGTGCTAGAACTCAGGTGCTGCATCTCTGCCACAGGATGAGTGTGAGCCCCTCCTGCTGGGTTTGAGTGCAGTTGAAGTGAAATAGCCCTTCAGTGTAAGGTTCAAAAGAGTTGTGGGATACTGATGCCAAGAGTGTTGTTAGAGACTTATAAACAGCTCTGGATTGTGGCTTGGGGGAGAATGGGCATGGCTTTACAGGTGAATAAAATGCATTAGCTTTACAAACAAATAATCACACAATAAATCAGAAAGTGGAGGTTTTTTTCATAGAATCACAGCCCAGATTGGAAAGGATGCCAAGAGATCACCTGGTCCAGCCTTTTTTGGGTAAGGGAGCCTAGATGGGGTTATCTAGCACACTGCTCAATCACATTTTCAAAATCTCCAGTGGTGGGGACTCTACCCTGTACCTGGGGAGCTTGTTCCAGTGAGTGATTGTTCTCACTGTAAAAAGTGTCTTTTTTGTATCAAAATTAAATTGTTGGGTTTTTTTCTCCTATGGCCTGGTCCATGTAAAGTTGGTGCTGCATAAGCAGGTCTGCATTACTTTTGTGATTATAAACTAAGGCAGTTGTTCTTGAAGCAAATTCTGGTTTCCAGTAAAACCAATTTGATGGGTGATAAGTGTGGTTGATTGGATGTAGCATTTGGGGAGAGCCTGCCATTACCTCTGCAGGATCACCAGGTTGCAGCTTTGACCATGATGTAGCTTGAGGATGTGGAAATAAGAGTAGTTTTGAATTTAATTACTGGCTCACTCGTCTGAAAAATTTAACCATATTCTCAAGGCAAACTAAGTTTGATCTCTAACATGTTGGAGCAGAGGAATACCCACATGCTGATGCAATGTTGATTCTTCTAAATCCCATTAGGTTTGGAGAAGCATGGTCAAGGCACAGAAGTGTGGGCAGTCTCTGGTGTGGCTGCTAGTGAAGGAATTGGTCCATATATTCTGAAATGAGACTCTCCTTGACTCCCTCAGTGCTGGGCTCTCCCTTCATGGCTTCCCAACCTGGGCCAGCCCACCCTCTGCCAGCTGACTCTGCCTACAAGTATATACCTCTTTCTCTTTTCCTTCCCAAGGGTGCAGGATATGGGTTCTTTATTAGTTTCAGATGCTTTTTCTTTCCAGGGTTGTGGCTTGAACCTCTTAATCTTGGTGATGAAGGAGGGGCTTTGGTGTTGTAGGCCTTGAGGAGTGAAGCTGGCATGGGGGGTTTTGGGGCTGTGGATGTGTCCTTGATAGGTGCTGGGTGTTTTTTGGGTGTCTGATCCTTGGCAGTGTTGGAGGCACCAGACCTGCCCAGCACACCCGTTGGCTGAGCATCTCTGATGAATTGTGATGATTTGAGCCCATCTGAGTGGTTCAGAGGGACAAATGGAAAGAGTTAAAACCCTGAATTGGCAGGAATGCTTGTTCTGAAGGACACCTAGGAAGCTGAAAAGCAGGGATCCCAGCTCTGTCAGGAGTGGAACTGGAGGCGAGGTCCTGATGACTTGTACAGAGACATTATAAATGTCACTTTACAACATGATTTGTAAAGAATCAATTGCCTGGGGCTGCACGAGGGATCAGCCTCAGATCTCCCACTTGCCAGCCCAGAGACCCATATCCTTGACTACACCAAGTGTAAAGGAGAGAGAAGAGGCTTTTTTTTAGCTGCTTCAGCTGACCTTTGCAAACCTATACTCTATAAAGAATACCCAAAACCTCCTTGCTGCCTTTTTAGCACATGGATGAAGGGGATCCCTGCATAAGAAACATCTCAGTTGGCTTCACTAACCACCTGAATGCCTCTCAGAGAGCTGTACCTGCCCAGACCCTCTTCCTTCACCCTCATGGCTCATCCCCCAGCCCTGGGATGTCCCTGCACCCTCCAGCCCCCTGCTTGAATTTCACTTCTAAAGGTTGTGTCCGACTGTAAAAAGCAAATGACTGCTGAAGCTTTCAGCCAAGGAGAGCAAATTCTGATTTTGTGTGCTTGTATGGAGGGGTTTTATTCAGTAAAATAGACAGGTATTTCTCACTGTGTTGCTAAAAACATCAGAGTGCCCTTCTGAATGCATCAGTCTTCCCCTCTCCTAAACAGATCTGGTTTTTGGCACAGCTTTTATTTACTAGTGAGTCAGGATTTGGGCTGCAGCAGGAGGGAATATCTCGTGGTGGTTAAAAGTGAAGCTGTCAGAGTCCTTTTCCTGCTCTTCCACTAAATCGCTCCGTATCCTTGCGTAAATCATTTAACACGTGTGCTCTCACTTCCTATATGGAAAATGAGGTAGATACTTTCCGTTTTTCATTGGCACTTCGGGATGTGCTGCTGGACAGCTGCGAGGGATTTGTCATGATAAAGCTGGGAATGTGACCCTTTGAGGTGCCGGTGCCCCCACGCAGGGCTGGGATGAGGCTCCCTAAGGGGTGGGGGCAGTGACTGGTGCTAATCTGAGATGTGGGGATGGGGTGGGGTGTAGCTGGACATCGGCCTGGGGGCATGAATCATTCTCACTGGATCCATCTCTGCTGGGGAGCGTGGGCCAGAAGAGTAAAACATGGGAATTCTCTTTTGGGCAGCAATGTCCATTCCTCAGTCATCACAAGTGCAGGCACAGCTTTCTCCAGAGGGATACTGGTGCTGCCAGTGCCATGTTCACAGCTAGAACACCTCTGAGCACCAGCTGATGTGTCTCTTCTCTCCCCCACTCATCAGTGAGAACCATCTGACTCTCCTCTATGCACTGAGGAGATGGAAGGTCACATAAACCTGTTCATCCTTCCCTTACTGTCATCTGCTGAAGTCTTTAAGCTTGGCCCGCTCCCTCTGGAGTTGATGACCTTCTGGCATGGGCATTTCCCCCAGCTTGCCCTCCTGATTCCTCTTCCCAGCCCTGAAGCAGTTTTGCTTAATTGTTTTCCTTCTCCATTGTGCAGTGACAGGTCTGGAGCTGCCACTCCAGAAATGCTCACCAGGAGGGCTCATGTTTAAGTGTTCACAGATATGTTAAGATAGAGGCAAAGCAGGCAACCTTGAGAGCAGATGAGCTGTTTGACCATGAATAGATGGTATTCAGCACCTAAAATATTTCCTGTT
Source organism: Anabacerthia variegaticeps (assembly GCA_035583185.1). Classification (NCBI taxonomy): domain Eukaryota; kingdom Metazoa; phylum Chordata; class Aves; order Passeriformes; family Furnariidae; genus Anabacerthia; species Anabacerthia variegaticeps. The sequence continues at coordinate 8,343,011 of JAWWEW010000042.1, read as the reverse complement.
TCTCCCCTCTTGCATTTTTTTGGTCCATTCAAGTGGAGAAGTGATCAAACCCGACTTTAGCTGCCTAAAAAACCCTGGTTGACATCTGTATTGACAGCTGCTTTCCAGGGAAGGGAACCCTGTTGGAAACAGCTGTGATTGGTGGTTTTGGGGTGGTTTTTTTTCCAGAAAATATGAAAAGTTCCTGGTGGGTGGAGAGGGAAAGTGAACTATGAAATCGTGTGTGTCGTGCTCTCTGTTGAAGCACACCCTGGGGAAGGCATATCCTCCATAAACAGCAGTATTGGCCACACACCAGAAAACCCTTCCCTCCCTGCTCCCCTCTGCAGCAAAAGCCTAGTGCTGTAGGCACTACTGGATGTAGTGTTCCTGTCCTTGTACCTCTTCACCCCTTGGGACACCCACTGGAGTGGCCTGTTAAAGGGAAGGTTGTGCTGTGATGTTCTCTCCCTTCTGCTCCTCAGTTTATTCCACCAGGCTGGTGGTGCTGGGCTTTGTGCTCAGGTTTTTTGCTAGTTGTGCTGTGAGACCATTAGGGACGTTGATGAATCTCATGTGATGCCCTGAGAACTGGCAGAGGTGTGTGGTTTTAGTGCCTGCTCCCAGCCTTGCTCCTAAATGATATGGCAGCAGCTCTGTCAAGGCATTGGCCCTGGTTTTTCCACATTGAAATGGTTCATCCCACAGCACTAAGTATCCATCAAACCCAGAAACATGCTCTTTCTCTTTGACAAACTCCCTCTTGCACAGGGCTGCAGGTTGTTCTGGGGGCTGTCAGTGCCCTGTTTCAGGTGGGATGCCCTCTGTGCTGCCCCGGCAGCCGCAAGTGTTGCACAACATAAATCATGGGAAATCCGGTCCTCTGTGGGACATACTGTTCAAAGGCACCTTGGTCACCCTCAGGACCTTCTGCTGACAGATTGTCCCAAGAAATAAAAAGTTCTAGCTGTTGGCATATCCAAAGTGTAAGCTTTTCCTGTCAAATTTCACTGCTGCTGGCTTAAAATCCAGTGCCAACCCAAGGATAGCTTTAGGGGGCAGAGGTTGCCTGAACTTTAGCAGAAGTTTGCCTTGTGTTTTGAGTTGAAACTCAGGTTGCTTCTTCTCCCAGCTCCAAGGATCCCTGCATCCCTTTAGGAGCTGCTGCACAGCCTCCTGCAGCTGGGCAGGACCTGCAGGAGCAGGACTGTTCCCTAATTACCTCTGGCCATCTGGGAGAAGCCGTTTGAATTAATTGAACTGTCTCTTGTGCTTCCTTCTCTGCTTAAACATTAAATAGGAACTGCATTAAACTGTGCAGGTCAGCAGTGTCTGGGGATGTGTAGAGTGTGGTAATACATGTGAGGATGGCTAAGCTGAGGCATAGAGGCATCACCTCCATCCAAAACCCATGGACCTCTGCTGTTCCCACCTCTGCCTGGCCAAGGTCCTCTGCTCCAAGGAGCTGTCACATGTTCCTTTACATCTTGGCTCCCAGGTCCCTGACTTGCTTTTCATTGTCTTTTGTATGCTTTAAGTATTTTTCATGCTGTTAGAAAAGTGAATTAGTGTCAGGAGCTGCCAGTATCTGTAAAGCTGCTTTCTGAGGCAGACTGCTGCTCACAAATGGGATGTAGTTTTTCAAAGCAGGTATGTCAGATCTGTCATCAAAATAACCCATCAAAAAATATTTCCTTCACAGCCCTCCCCTTGGTATTGCATGGACTTAAACAATAAAGCCAGGCTGGTTTTCAGTCCTTTTCCTGGTTTGGAAAAGAAACTGGTTTTCCCAACAAAACAACCACCAATAAACCTGGTGTTTTCCAGCAGAGGTGCAGAGTTTGCTCTGTGGGGAGCCGGGCTCTCAGGAAGCACTGGAAGTGGCCACTTGGATTTAATACAGTGCTCATCAGCTGTCTCTATTGTGAACAGGAACATCTTATGTTGCAAGGACTTTGCTCTTTTCCATTAAATAGGAAGTTACCCTTTTAGTATTAAAAGTTAAAGGCAGGTTCATGACTGGCACAGGCCAGCAGAGCTCCACCAGCTCCCACAGCTGAAAGCGTATTCCCTGGCAATCCTGCTGTGCTTGGCGTTTTCCTCGGGTTATGTAAACATCCTTCTTTTATAGATGGGGCCAGGACATGCAATCTGCAAATTGCTGACAGTCCCGTGCAAGAGGCAGAGCTGCCCCAGAAGCTTCAGCAGCTCTGTGACAGTGGGAAGGGATGGGAGCCACCTCGGTCAAGTGCAAGGCCATTGGGATCTGACTGTGGGGTGTGTGATGTGGCTTTGGGTCAGCCCAGTGCCTGCTGCTGCTGAAGAAGTTGTTGGGAGCTGATTCAGGCACAACAAGAGGCTCAGGGCTACCTGCACAGGGAAGGTCATCCTCAGGAATTTGGACTCGTGTGGCTCCACCTGAGTCTCTCACCTCCTTATGCCTTCCTAGTCCCCTCTTCCAGATGTGACTTCCCATCAGCTCAGGATGCTGCAGGAGCTGGACCTGCACTCCCCCTGCACCACCATCAGGTTTTTCTCCTGAGGAAGGCGTAGGAGTTGAGGTTTATCTCTGTACTGGCAGGCAAAGGAGGATGCCACACCTCTGGGAGCTCCTGGGGCTGGGTGGAGCGGGAAAGTGGAGCAGCAGGACGTGGGCTTTGAGGAGCGGCAGTTCATGGGCTTGCCCTGAAGCCAGGGCACTTTAAGATTTCCAGGGGCCCTGGGGAAGGAGAGTAGCAATAAATCTGGATCGTACATGACAGCCCCTGGCCCTTCGAGTGATTTCTGACACTCTCTGCTCTTTGACAACACATGGAGCAACAGGCTCTAATCCACAGGGGCTTTTCTTGGCTCTCAAGCTGAGACAGTGCTCTCTGTAAGTGGACTTGGCTTGAAGAGCTCCAGCTCTGGGTGTGAAGGTCAGAGGGAAAGGAAGCAAAAGCACAGTTAAAACGTGGTGAGGCCCTTTCATTGCCAGGCTGGAAGATTTTGTTCTCCTCATAATTGAGTTCTGGGTAGCTTGATGGATGATGATGTGGCTGTTCCTGTGGGATCTTCCAGTGCTGCTCCAGGAGAGCTGTGCAGCTCCCTCAGGAGAAGCACTGAAGGGAAATGCAGGCCAAGTACATCCTGTAAATGCTGAAAAGGTCTAACTGCTGGGGTTGGAAATTTATTCTTGTGTGACTGGTATGGGCTGGGGGAGCCCTTGTGATGGAAGAAAGATACAGACATCTAGTCTGTCTTTGAATGTGGTTGAAAAACAGAGTTATCATCATGTAAAAGATCAGGAGTGGTTATGAGATGCAAAGAGGTTCTTGTCTTTGGGATGGGAAATTTTTCTTGAAGCCCCAGACAATGTGGAACACCTAAAACTGTGTCTGGATTGATGTTTCTCCCTGAAATATGCCTGTTTCGTCCCCACTAACCATCCTGCTGCTGCTTAATGTAAACTCTAGTCAGACCTTCCCAGGCAAAGCTGTGGCTGTTCTGTGGTGTGTTGAGGCTGTGGCTGATTCCTTATGAGGGGTTTATTTTCCTTTATTCCTTTCTCAGAGGCTGTGCCTGTTTCCTTCTAAGATGAGGGATTTATTTTGTTTTATTCCTTTGTCAGCCTTCCTTGAGTTTTGCCAGCTCTTCTATCAGCCAGAAGTCTGCAAGATGTAAAAGGAAAGCATTGTCTTCGAAATGCTTTTTAATGCCTAATTCAGGAAAATAAAGAATTGTTTGACAGTGCCACTCTGAGTAACAGGCATGGCTGGGGGTGTGTGAAGGAGACTGCCTTTTTCTCATGGTGTGGACAGGGTGTCTTCACATTCTCAAATCTGCAGATGCTCCACACATCTGGCATGCAAGAGCTGGGCTGGACTATTTGCCTTCTTTAGCAACTGGAACCAATCCAGCCTGCCAGTTCCTGCAAAGCTCCATCCTGTGGTTTTGTGGATAATACTGATCCTTGTTCAACTCCCACACTTTTGTGCCTTTCAAGCGGGTGGAGAAGACTTTGCAGAGCTTGTACTGTGCTGGGATCCCAGTTCGTCACTGTGGATGGCAGCATGAATATTCATTATGCTGTGGAGTGCTTCCTCCGTAGCTTTAATAAAATGTTTATGACTACACAGGAACGACCATGGAAATCATGACTGGTTGTGGCTGTGCAAGGTGGCAGCAGTAACTGAGGAGAAAAGGTTGAACTTCACTTTGAACTCACTGAAGTGTCTTCACGAGTGCATTTATGGGAGTTTGACTTCTGCTGACGCCTCTTCTTCTGCCAGGACGAGTGTTTCGTGTCTGTCCCTGTGCAGTTGTGGAGCTGACTGCAGTCAACACACGCTTGGCTGAGCTCAGGGACCAGGAGCTGCACAAACCTGTGTTTTCTGGAGCAATCAGCAAAGCTGCTGAGAGACACAAATCAGAGTGACAGCCCAATTGAGGCAGATCTGGTAGGGATGTGCGGGCAGGCTTGATTCTGGGACTGCACCAACGTGACTGAAGGTGAATCCAAGTGTCCCAAACCTCATGTTGTCCTCAACAGGCTGAGGATATTCTGATGGTTGGTGAGGCTGTTTCCTGTTCACAGTGCTGGCACAGCTCCTCTCTGAGAGGTGCAGAGGGATGTGGGACAAGAAGGTCCCTATGAGCAAGAAGTGACAGTGATTTTTGGTGCTAGATTGTCCCCCAGCCTCTCTGCCTTGAGAGGCAGTGGGGCACAGACGTGTTCCCTGGATAGGCTGAACAGGTCTCAGAGCAATGTTACCCAGTTGAAGATGTCCCTGTTTGTTGCAGGGGTTGGACTAGATGGCCTTTAAAAGTCCCTTCTAACCCAAACTGTTTAGTGATTCATGATAGGGTGCAACAATGGGGATTCTTGTCTGAGAGTGTTTCAGATGAGCCTCATCACAGCTGCAGACACAGAAGCTTTGAGCCACCTCTGACATGGGGGTGCTGTGGCTGCTCCACACCACTGACCTCCCTCTCTTACTGAACTCTGAAGAAGGTGTTTGATGAAGACAGGATGGAGGTTTCACTGCAGAGCAGGACAGCACAGAACAGAAGGGAGTTTGCAAAGCAAGCCCTGCAGTTCTGCCTGCACTCCCACCTCACCTAAATCCGTGGATGATGTATAGAAGATAGATGAGGTGAGAAGATTTTGGTATGACTGGCTGGCAGCAGACACAGATCATGGATTAAACATGTGGGTTGCAAGAAAGAGGCTTTCTTGAGGCAGACAGAGAGGCCTGCTGTTGCCATGCAGCCCTATTCATCTCCAGCCCTGATGCTAACAGCATTATCGATGTGTTTATATGAAGCTTGGCTGCAAAATGCCTCATCGGCCTCAAGTTTTTTCAAGCGAGCCTGTAGCTTTGCTAAATACTCCTTTTATTGTGCTGCCAGAGGCTCTCCCAGAGGCCACTGAAGGAGGTGGCCTGTTTGGCCACAGTGATACCTGGACCGGAGATTCAATTCCCGCATGTCTTAAATCTGTCTACAGACTGGCAAGCAACCAAGTGGGCATCTCTTTCTCCAACTAATTGGCTGTTTATGTGCAAATTGGCCTCTAGCTGCTTCCATGATGCTTGGCTCACCAGAGATGCACAGAGCATTGTGCTTGCAGACCTCAGTGAGTGCCCGGGCTGTGCAGGGGATGGTGACAACAGGGTCAGCCCAAGCCCTGCTTGGGAGTTGGGTCACCATCCTTGGCTCTGAGCAGGCAACTGGAGCTTCTCTGGCCTGTTAGCACTTCTCTGCAGTGTAGGAATTGCTGTCCAGCCTCCAGCTGGCAGGAAATGCTCTCCCAAGTTACACTCAAGCGCTGTGGAGAAGGTTTGTTTGGAAATCACCTACAGAAGTGGAGCAAAGGTGCAGATGAGATGCGTTTGGTAGGGATGTGCAGAGCTGTGGCTGGAGTTGGTGGCAATGGTGTGTGTCTGTGGAGTGATTAAGGTCCTTCTTGTAGGAGGGTGTTGCTGTCACATCAAGGCACGTGTTTTTGCAGGAGAGTGCTCCCCAGGGACCCTGACACTGGATTGAGGCAGCAGGGCAGTTTTATTTGACTCTCAGGAATGTCATTTGGTTGTTAGACCAACCAAACTGGGTGTTCTGTGGTGCAGGGGTTTGGTTTTTTTCTGGAGGTACGAGGAGAAGGAAGGTGTGTAAGGACAGAGCTCAGGTCTGGTAGTTTGTTCCCTTACGTTAAGCTATAAGGCTGTGCTGGTCTATCTGTGATTACTTGTGTGGGAATAACAACAACCCTTGAGTTTATAGATGCTGCCAGTCCCTGCTGAAGGAGAAAGGCTGATGCTTAATGCACACAGCAGTTTCCTCCTGCCATTCCTTTATAAGGAAAAAAATTTCAGATTTCGTTCCTACCTTATTTTAACTTCTCATAAATGGGGACTGTTTAATTCTGCCAGTGGAACATCTAGTCCAATACACCCTGACCTGGTGTGGTTATTATGGGAAAGACGAAGTATTAACAAAAGTCAGCACAGCGAGGCTGAGCTCACCAGAGTGGTGTGGGTGATGGGGTGACGAGTGGTGCCTGCAGTCTGGAGATGGCAAATGAGCACCCTATGACCTCTGTATGCCACAGCTTGATGTGATGGCACTGACCACATCTCCTTGGAAAGGGGAATTTGCCCTGTTCCCCTTCTCCTGCTGGGCTTGGCCACAGGTGTTATGGGTACAAACAGGATGGGCTGTGTGTGGGCAGAGATAGCCCAGCTCTAGCTGGCATTGCCAGGGAGCAGGGCCAGCTCTGCTCCATCAGGACATTTGAACTCTGCTGTCCTCGTTTAGAAACGCAAGTGTCAGAGCTAATTGCCCAGTTCCCTGCAGCAAAATGCTCTGTACAACTTCCCCAGGAAGGGCCTTGTCCCGTGACTAGTGACAACACAGCCATTGCCCAAATGCCTCTGAATTTTGCCCTATTCTGGGATCCCCAAACTCAGCCCTTCCCCAGAGTTTTACTGTCCCATTTGTTGGGGGATTGCCAGTGGGGAGTTTCTCCCCCTCTGCCTCCTGGCTTGGTGCCGTCTCTCTCCGTGACTGGTGCTCTGCCCCCAGTGTGCTCATGGGCCTCTTTCCCATTTAGGGAAACACTGTATGGACTCTGCTTTTGGCCTGCTTGCAGCACATCTCCTGACTGACTTTTTCAGTTTGTTGTTTTTTTTTTTTTTTTTGGTTTGGATTTCTTTTTCTTTTCCATCCTCTTTTGTTTCTGGAGGCTGAAATCCCCAGCATCCCCCAGCTGCTTGTGCTGGCTGTGGCTCAGGGATGGCTCTTGGAAAGCTGCACTAGGGCAGGTGAGGGTGGGAGAAGCCCAAGTGTCATCCTGGGATGATGCTTGGTGTTGACAGTCTCTTTGAGCAGACAGGGTGAGCCCAAGAGTGGTGGTGACAGCGTCAGGTCTCTCCTGCAGTAATGATTTAATCTCAGCAGGAACAAGTGCCCTGTGGCAGGGAGCCCACAGGCATGGGCTGTGCAGGGATGGGAGCTGGGACAGGCAGCATTGGCTGAGCACAGGAAAGGGAGAGGAAGCTGAAGGCAATTCCCCTATAAAAATGTTGAATCAGGATTATTTTTTTGTTTTGGTTTTTTATTTTTTCCCCTCCAGATTTTTAAATCAGCTGTTCAACTTCTGCATCTGCAGAAAACGCTGAGTCTGTGTTGGCAGGGCAGGGTGTGTGAGAGGTGCATTGGGGAACTGAGGCTAGTGCTGGTGGGAGACTTGGTTCGAGGGGGCTTTGCCATGGCCTTTGCACAGGTTTTCCAGAAGGAGAGGCAACTGGAGTCTGAGCTCCTGGGTTGCCTCCTGTAATTGGGGTTGCTCCCTTGAAGCCACAGCTTGGAGTTGTGGCTTTACTGGTGCCCAGCACAGCTCTGCTTACTCGGCCCCTGGAGCCCACAGGATTATACTGGGATCTGGTTAGTGGGGGTTACCTTGAGTTTGTCTTTTGTGTGAGTCTGAAGGGCTGTAATAGACTTTTCAACAGGACCGTTCAATGAGATGTAAAAGCCAAGGCAGACCCTGCCCTTGCTGAAGGCAGCTGGTCCCTCTGTGGGTCCAGGCTGGCCCATCTCTTTCCCATTTGCTCTCCCTGAGCCCAATGGTTTAACAGCACCAGTCTTGCCTAAGTTTGTGTGCCCACATTAGACCTGCCAAGCTCTCCCAAGCAGCAGCAGTGCTGGAGCTGAGGGCATGGTTCCCTTGGCCAGACCACTGCAGGGTGATGCCAAGCCCCCTCTGCATGGAGATGAGAGCACACAGCCCACAGACCTTGGCAGCAGTTCCTGCCCACTTGTGCATCCTTCCCATCCCTGCGTGGTGGAGCTGGAGCAGAGGGAAGCTGCCAGTGGTGCTCAGAGCTGTGGGGATGCTCATTGCCACACCTCAGCATCCCCACTCGTCCTTTCACTGGTATCTGCCAAAGCCTTTAAAAGGAAAGGAAAATTGTGTTCATTCTTCCTCTCCTTCCTTTCCTCCTGCCCTTGTGTCCTCCTCCCACTGTGTAGTGAGCTCCCACGCTGTGTCCATGCTGCCCAGAGGAAGCTGAGTGGGTGTGGGGCTGCTTCTCCATCTGGGAATTGTTCTTATCAAACTGGTTTATGTCAAAAAGGAATAATAATAATAAAACCTTTGATGGTGAGCAGGGAGATCAGGAGGTACAGCTGCTCCTGGGGCCTGACCTGCAGCTCGTGGTGCTTCCTGAGCCTTTACAGGGAATTTTAGGGTCTTTGTGCAGCAGCAGGTTTTAGTGCATGCCTGAAATAGCTCGGAGGAGCAGGGAGAAACAACCGGGGGTTGGTGCAGGGAGCACAAGCTGCTGGAAATGGCTCCCTGAGAAGCAAGGAGAAGTATAAGAAAAGCAAGTTTCCTGCCATAAGCTGGTATTTTTATGACTGGAAAGTTTTGGGTTGAAAAGGTCATGAGCAGGCAGCTGAGAGAGCAGCAGAGGCAGGGGCTGTAACAGCCCATTCTCAACTCACACCCTGCTCTGCAGTGGGGATGGAGGGTCCCATGGGGGTTTGGTGGCCCTGTGTGATGGGAGAGGGATGGGGAGCACCAGAGGGGTGAAGGACAGTGCCCAGGGCAGCTGGGATGTGTGGAGGGAGGCAGGATGGCATGGGATTTGTACCCATAGGGGATGCCAAGGGGGTGGGCTTGGTGTGGGGAGCCTGCATAGTGCCTGCCTCCTCCCCTTGCTGTGCAGGGATGGAGTTTCCAGCCCTGCCTTGGACAGCACGTGAAAATGAGACATGCACATCTGGAAGTGGAGTGCATGCCTGTAACACTGCCAGTTTATTTATTCCTGCAAATTCTCCCTAATTAGGGACTGATGGAAAGCTTACAGTGCTGGAAATGGTCTCTTTCTGAGGGGTTCAGTGCTCTGACTGATCCTCACCTTCTCTTTGCTCCCCTGCATCTATGTAAGTGCACAAGCAGTGGAAATGGGGAGAAGGTGTTCCCTACCCTAAGGTCCAGACACTTCAGTTCCTTCTGGAATCAGATGCACCCTCAGCCACACAGGAAGGTTTTCCAGTGGAAACGTGCTGAGCCCTGTGTGTGTTAAACTCATCAGAGGATGAGCAAGGTTTCTGAAGCCTCTTGTTTCTATTAAAACATCTGTGCTGTCACGCGATGCTGAGTCTCGTGCCTGTTTGCCCTTGATATTAAAATGTAGTAATTAATAATTAATGGGGTTTAATAATTAAAGTACTTAAGTAAGTTTTCTGCTTGGATTCTAAACTGTGCCTCCCAGGTTCTTAGGAAAGTCTGACCTGAAACTAAATAAGAAGAACAAGCGCTTGAGACTGAGTTTGTTTAAACTGTCTGAGGTTCAGGCAGATGCAGTTCCTGATCCTCTTTCCATTTCCTTCCCCTGCAAGTGTCCCCTGCTGTTTAATCAACACCACTGAGTTGTGCTTCCCTTCCCTTCCTTTTTCCCTTCCCAGGCACGTGGGCTGCCAGCCTGCTCCACTGGTGTGATGGGGACACCACAGTCCCCTCCCCACTGGGAGCACCAACGGTGGCTGGGACAATGCTCCTGGCTCAGGCCCAGGACAGCATTTCCCTTTCCAGGTTCTCAGCACCCACAACAGCCAAAATCACTGTCTCTGTGTGAAACACTTCAAGCTGGGCTCTGACATGAGGTTGGTGGGGGCACAGTGAGCCCGTGTTTATGGATCACCAGGTAAACAAGCTAATTGCTCCTTGGAGTTGATGAGGCTTGAAGTGCACAGGAAGGTGTTGGTGGGGGACAGAGCTGTGCCTCCCAGCCCAGCCATATGCCACTGGAGCCCAGCCTGGTGAGTGCTGACCCACATCATCCTTCCTGCTGGCAAGCAGTGGGACTGGGTGCCTGGTTTGAATCCCACCTGAGCACTTGTGCAGCCCAGAGTGACCTCATTGGTCCCCAGGGTGGCAGGGAAGGTGTTGAGGACCATCAAGGATGAGTACATATGTGGTGCAGGACAGACAGCTCTGTTTTCAGCTTAGCAGGGCGAGAGAATGGATGTTGGTCCTCCCCTTGCCCTGCTCAGTGTAATGACATATGAGACATCCCCTTGTCCTGTTCAAGAACAAGCCAGTGCCTACTCTGCATGCTGATTTAATGGAGTTAAACCTGAGCTGAAGTTAAGCCTTGGTTTTTACAGCTGTGTCCCTGCTGGAGGTGGGGAGAAGGGACTGCAAGAGCACAGTGTCTGTAGCTGTTTCTCCACCCACCCAGCTCCAATGGGGCATTTCAGCTCCAGGGTTGTTCCAGATGTGTGGAACAGACACATCTGTTCCAGAACACCAAGTTTGCTTTGTCCCCTGCTTGTGCATTGAGTATCTGAGAAGCTCCTTCCCCTTGTCTTATTTAATTTCCTAGAAACAGAAACACATTTGGCTTTTTGCCCCCTTGATTTCACAGCAGTCCCTTTATATCTCCTATCAGTAGCTGGTAAAATCTTCTTCTCATTTCCTGTCTTATTGATTTGTTTATACCATACCCGTGTTTGGGTTAGGATTGGGGTTTTTTTTGTTTTGTTCCCTTGGCAACGGTGATCTCTGCCTGCAGCAGTTCTCCCCTGTGGCACATCTGCGGGTGATGCTTCTGGCAGCCCCTCTCCACCTTCGGGTGCTGTGTGACTGATGCTGGGCAGCCAGGATGACTCAGGATGGAGCACGAGTGATTTCTGCTTTGCTGCTGAAAGGATCTCATTTAATACATTTTAGGACGGTGCTCGTGACAATCAGTGGCTTGTGGTCATGCTGGGACCCACTGGTGCAGCGAGGTCCTTTGTGTGGATGCTCTTTTCATGAGCAAAGCCTTTATTAAAAGCCCTTTAGGTACTGACCTTCCATCGTTCTTCCAGATTTCATCCTCCCATTATCCAACCTTCAAAGTTACCCAACCTTTTCTGTGCAGAACCCTGGCTCTATGTTGGTAACAGGAGCTGCATAGCTCTGTGGCACTAAGGGATGAGTTCTGGCTGCATTTTCTTTACCGAAAGAAATCAGTTAATTGTCCAGAAATCTCAAATCAGCAAAGCTATTTTGAATCATTGTAACTTTTCCCATGATCTGAGTTTCCTTGCAAAGGAAGGGAAGGGTGACTAGCACTGAAGTATTTTCTATTCCTTTGAAAGCAGGAAGAGCCTGAAGTCTTGGGAAAGAACCTTTTTTTGGTGACAATTCCTGCATAATCAGGGCTGGATTCATGCTGGCATCTGCATGAAATCATGAGTGGAGGTGATGGGAACTCTGTCTCTGGTTTTCCTTCTGGAGTTCCCTCACTCCCAACCAGTAACACCAGCACTTCCCAAGGAGCTGAGGGCTGGGTTGGGCACAGCTCCCTGTCGGCAAGCTCTGGTCTTAGTACTTGTCAGCTCCCTGTTTCTGAGGGATGTCTCTCACATGCCTCAGTTTCCCCAGATGTGATATGGAGGTGACTGCACCTCTTCCTGGTGGGTTTGGAAGCAGAAATGGGGTTTGGGCAGAAGCAGCACAGGAATTAAACAGCTACAGTGAGCAAAGGAGTGGAGGGGAAGGTTGTAGCAACAGCTTTTTTTTTTTTTTTTGGCTTGAAGAGAAAAACTATGACTCACCATCCTTTCACCTTCAAAATCTATCTTGTCTGGGTTATTATATGTCTCTTTCTACCTGTTATCCTGTGTTGGTGCTGCCAAGAGCAGAGTGGGTGATGCAGCCGGTGCTGCCCCGTGTTTGAGCTGGCAGTGATGCTGTGAGGATGCTGGGGTTGTGTCTCAAGTGCCTCCACCTACTCAGTGAACCTTCCCGTAAAGGCTGGGAAGGATGTTTCATCCGTGATCAGCAGCAAGAACAGAAACATTAAGTGGTTCGTAATAATATTTAGCTGCTCCTACATAGTAGTTTTGGTCAGTGAGTCTCAGCGTGTTTTGTAGAAGAGGCCAGAAATCAATAAAGAGTTTTGTTTTCTAATTAAAACAGGAGGAAGGGGAAGATCCTGTGGGTGAATTACCTGCTTTTGTGTAGGAGATAATTTAGGGCTCAGGTAGCCACAATGACTCATGCCCCCATTCTAACCCAGCCTGATGCTCATGACTGCAGCAGATCGTGAGAGAGATAAGAGTTGCCAGAGGTAAGGAAAGCTTTGACTTCTGGGAGGCAGAAAATCTGCCTGAAAAGCTGCATTCTTAGCAGCCTGCAAGGAAACTGTACAGCGCTGTTTAAAATGTGTTTGGATAGGAAAGTCCCTTTGCTGCCTTAGCCTTTCTTGATAAGGGATCTTCTAACAACAATACCTGTTGTTTCTTTGGGTGTTTTCTCTCATGATTTTTTCCTTCAAGTGATTTTTAAGTCTGCTCTGCCTTGTGGTCCCCCCATACCTGTGTATATAATACAGCAAGGAAAGTCTTTTACCTAAAACCCTCCTGCAGCCTGTGGTTTGCAGAACAGGGCTTTTATCTTGGACAACAATTGCTGTGTAGAGTATCCTAAAGGTCTCTTCCTACCAAGAACTTGAGGTGATGTCTTTGATACAGTGAGTGGGATCCTCAGTTGCATGAGCAAGGGGAGCAGCAAGTGACAGTAGAGATGTGATCTGCTCTTTGTCTTTTAAAAAGGCAGTTCCCACTCTTTTAAGATAAAAATTAATGACTGATGCCAAACACTTGTGAAATGTTGGGAGAAAGGAGCAGGAAAGCCAAATAAGACACAAGAACAGAAGAAGCAGAAGCTGATTACTTGATCAAAGGGAGTGTAGGTGATGTGATCAGTGTGGGAGATTTTTCATCAGGAGAAGGCTCAGGGTCCTTAATCTCCTCAATCTACCAGAAAAGGGCAAAATAGGGGCTATGCTGAAACTGCATTGGGATGAGCAGCACAACACACACTTGTGCTATGCTGACAGGGAACCCCAAAAACAAATTCCAGGGGGGGAGGCAGATCCCTCTGGGATGGGTGCTCAGCTTCCCAGGGCTGCCTGCCTTTCTAGAAGCAGCATTTAGCTGAACAAAGGCTTTTGGGTTGAGGGTGCAGGTAGAAAACCAGATGAAACGGTGTTTGGTTATGTGCAGGTTGGACAAGTGGATGACTGACTTGGTCTGACATTCATGTAAACCATGCCTCTGACATGGTTAAATCAGATAAAAGGGCAAGAAATTCTCCAACAGAGAGAAGGATGGGCTTATCTCCCTGGAGGAAAGCTTGCTCCTCTTCTGCTAGCAGGGCTATGTGCTGTGGGGTGAACTGTTTACATACCTTCCTGCTTTAAATATTTACTATTAGAGCTCTGGATATTCTTGTTATACTCTAGTTGCTGTAATTTTCCCTCTTTCTTTCCCCCTCACAGTGCCTTAGGTGCACATGGGTGCAATATTAACCAGCTGGTTTTAACTGAAAGGAGCTCCTACTTACAGTCCACATGTTTTATTTCACACTTCTTGGGGCTCTCTTCAAGGCCAATTGATTTGCTGAACTTTTATTACACCGAGGATGATAGTGTTGTCTTTGCTTAGGAAACAGAGTGAGCCAGGGAACTGGGACTAAACCAAACCACCTCAAACTCTTCTGCTGAAGTGCTTTGAGCTTCTTCACCAGCTCCATGAGACCAGCAGACGTCATTGTGATGCTCACTGCTCACAATCCATCAAGAAATATTTTGTTTTCTAGTGGTTTTAATTCTTCTTAGCTCCAATTGACCTCAAAAATGGAGTCCCCATCAGTGTCACACCAGTTCCTGTGTGACCTAGTTCAGAGGGGGCCACCAACCTCCAGTTACTGGATCTGACGCTTATGAATCTCATGGGATTTGTAAGGGTGAACATCAAAAAATGTGCTTGGTCCTTCCTCAGAACGACCCTATCACATTTTAAAATCTTTTTTACAATAATGATTTTTAGTTTCTCTTCTCAGTTCATTTTTTCCCCGCTTTAAACTTATTCTACAACCTTGTGATTGAGGGTGTGCAGGGGGTGTAAGAATGCTTAACAGCCTTTGTAAAAGGCTGATCTAGGTTCTGCTTTTCCATAGTTTTTAACAAAGTGGCTTTTTTCCCCCTCACTCAGTATCAAAGTTAATTATTAACAGTTACATTTTTACCTGCTTGAAATGGACTGCAGATGTGACCTGCATATGAGCGCTTGGGGAGATTAACATAAAGACACTTTCTTTCAAAAATCAGTGCCAGCAATGCAGGTCACCCAGTGTGGTGTGGCAGGTGCCGCTGCTCCCCGTGGTGTCACAGCAGCCACAGGGCCACCTTCAGTCCTGTTCTCCTCCAAGGCACTGGGAACAGGTAGTGGTGCTCAGGCAGGGAAGGTGCCAAGGAGCTTTACAAAGAGTGGATGGGGAGGCGTTTCCATTTTCGTTTCCATCTTGTGATGCTCAGAGATGCAGAGCCTGTTCCTCCCTGTACTGCTGCGATGTGTTGGTTTCTGACATCACCACCAGAGCAAGAAATTAAAATGCTGAGAGCTGCTGTCTGTCAAAGGGGAGGAAAACCGCTCTATCTACTGTGAAATCCCATAACCTCTCTTTTATAGGTGCAATCTCAAGACTGTATAAGCAGTTCTCACCTTTTCAAGTCATGCCTTTCCTCAGATTAAAACCTCAAGCTATTAACAGTGTGGAAAACCTGGAGCTTGTTGAGTCTGGGAAACTGGTACTGTTGGTTTCATTTTCATGTACGCTCTTGGGGAGTCTGTGGTGTTTGCAGACTTTGACAGTATGAAACTTAAAGTGTGACATCAGTGATGAAGCATGTAGTCTCTGCAGTAACAGATGGTAACAGTACTACTGGTTTGCATGATTTTTCTTTATGGTTCACCCAAAGTGGACTAAAAGCCCAACCCATTCATTTTTCTTTTCCTGTTGATGTGCCCAGACACATTTCAGTGGGTATCATCGCTTTGAAATGATGCTATTAAAGCACAGGGTGGGGAAGATAAAAGGGGGTCAGGAGGGCAGGATCTGAATCAACACGGGAAGGGAGAAACATCAGATAGCGAGGAGAGAGATGCTCAGACTGAGAGTGTGTGAGAGGTGGGGAGGAGACAGCAGCACCACAGACGGGGTTGGTGTCGGTACCTGGAGCCGGGGCTTTGCCCTGCTGGCTCCGGCTGCAGCGGAGGGCGCTGGGCTCACTGCAGTCATGCCATGCCCACTGCACTCAGCTTCGGGACGAGTTTTGCAGCCCCTTCTGGTGCTACAGTGATGTTTTTCCAGAGCTGGCTGTTTTCGTTTGGCAGTGATGGGTTAGCACAGCTGGCTCCAGCGCGCTGGTTTGATTTTGAGGAACTATAAAAGGAATGGGGGCCGAGTTGCCCCTTTCCAAAGAAGGGCAAACTGAGGAACTGCAGTGTTAGCAGTGCTGGAGAACAGCGGGGCTGTGTTCCACGCCCTTCGTGGCGCAGAGCTGCGTTGTTACCCCAAGCTGTTACCCTTTAGGAGGTCTCCGTGCTGAGGGGGCACAGAGGGGCACGATGGGCGCGGGGCTCAGGCTCATCCCCTCCCTTCTGCCCTGCTGCGCCGGGGGGATGCGGGACGCGCTGCATCCCCGCACGGTGCTGTCCCGCGTGGGCTCCGCGGGGTGCCCCTTCCACCCTGCCCACGCACCGCGGAGGTGCGGGGCGGTGCGGGGGTCCCGCCCGCCGTGCCGCGGAGGGGCGGGCGGCGTGACGGGCGTGGGGAGCAGCCAGTGCGCGGCGAGGGGCCGGGCCGGGCCGGGCTGAGCTGGGCCGGGCCGGGCCGGGGGCATGGCTCGCTGCCCGGCGGGGCGGGGGGCGGCCGCAGCCGCTCGCCCTCCGCCATTCGCTCGGCCGCAGGCGGCGGCGGCTGCGCGCACCCGCGGAGCCCGGGGGGACAGCGCGCACCCGCGGAGCTCGGGGGCCTGCGCGCACCCGGGGACAGCGCCCCGCGCCCCGCCATGACCGACCCGGCCGTGAGCGCCCACCTGGAGGGCATCATCTCCGACTTCGAAGGTGGGTGCCCCCCGCCCTCCCCGGGGATGGTGCTTATGGGGCTGAAGCGGCGGCTTGGCTCCCCTTCCCCCGGGCCAGGCTGCTCCTGTCTCCCCACGCTGCTGGCGGTCCCCGGGGCACCCTGGCCACGGGTGTCCCCCCGTGGGTGGAGAGGGCTGGAAGGAGCGGGGCGCGGCATCCCTGGGACCGGCGGTGCCTTTTGTCCGGAGCGGCTGCGCCCGGCGGTGCCTGCCAAAGCAGGGTCTTACGGGGGTGTTTTTCCCTTTTCTGCCTTTCCCGAGTTGATCTGTGCAGTCTTTTCAGCTGGAAACACCCGCCTGACGAGACTGAAAGTCTGAAAAGACCCAGGCACCGGCCCTTCTGTCGACTCCCAGCTTTGGGATGCGAACACAGCCCTGGGATAGCTGGGACGACGATCCCAAGTTTCACTTATCCCCATAGCGGGAGCTGCCCGCCCTAGGGAGCTCTGCAGTTGTCCCGTGGCAGAGCTCCAGCCGCCCGGAGCATTGCCTTGCCCTCTGATGGAGGATCCCCTCGGCGTGCGGATGGGGATGGCTTCTCCCCGCATCTCTGCCTCTCGCCTGCTCTGCTGGCTTCTTTTCAGGCAGGCAAATAAGCTAGCGGGAAGCGTGCTGCTGCCAGATGGGTCTGGGAGTGAGAGACGGGCAGGAGAGGGCTGGGGGGGTTGGAGGGAGCGGCTCGGGGGAGCTCATCTTCCCGAGCAGAGTTTGGGAAGAGCAGCCCCGTCCCTGTGCACTCGCACGTCCTGGCAAAGACCCAAAGTGAGCTTTTTGTGCAGCGGTTTCTAGAGAGGAGGGGAAAAAAAAAAAAAAAAAAAAGAAGAAGAAAAAAAAAAGCCCACAAGAAATAGCGGAGATGTGGGGGCCGCGGTGAAAGCTTATCCAGGGGCTGCGAGTGCACGGCCATAGGCTGAGCCGCCTCCACCGCCTCCTGCAGAATCCAGCCTTTCCTTCGCGGTGTTTTTCCTGCTGGGAAGCTGAGGAAGCTGTGAGAGCACAAGGGTTCCTCTTCCAGGTCAGGCAGGAAACGGGTGGCAAAGTTGGGGTCTCAGCAGTCCTTGTCGTAGGGTTTGGACACACTCACGTCCTCTATTCCCAAGCTCTGGGCTTTCTGCGGCTGAAGCTGGGGGTGGAGGGCATAGCAGGAGGCTGAGGGAAGTCACGTCCCGTCGGAAGATTGGGACTGACCAGTGCTGGGACACGGAGAGAGACCCGAACAACACCATCTGTTTGGCACTTGGGGTTCAATCGCGCCTTTGTAGCTGCGCTTGGGGGACGCGAGAGCTTCCCCACCGCAGGGCTCCCGGCGCTGATGTAATTACAGCTTGCCCCAATTGCATTTAAATCTCTGAAGAATGAGTAATTCCCTACTTGGATATGATAAAGGCACTGCTGAGGGCCCCGGGGCTGCTTGTGCAGGCTGCGTGTGCTCCTCGGTGGCACCGAGGGAGCCACTCCGCAGAGCCGTGGGTTTGAGCCCATGGAGTGCTTTATGGTTCCTGCCTGTGCAGAGGGAGAGGCTGGGGGAAAGCTCTGGGTGCATCTGTAGCCAAAAGGTCTGGCGGTGCCCTTGAGCAGGGATCTGGGCTACTGTTTCACAATTTAATTAGCTCCCTCTGTGTTGCACTTCAGCTGCCTAAGAACAAGGAATTAATCTGTAGCCTGTAGGGCAGGAGATGCAGTGTTCTTGTCTGCTGGGTGGGTATCTCAACCCCGGGCAGCCCCTGGCCAAGCAGGAAAGATCAGCCAAAAGTACCATGGAGCAGAAACACCAGATCACCCAGAGCCTTCTTTGTTCCTGCTGGTCACACGCTGCCTGCCCTCCCCAGTCACCCTGGCTGTTCCTGCCTGTTTTCCTTGTAGCATCCCTGCCTGGCATAGGGCCCATAGGTTTCCTGTCCTTGCTGGATTGGGGCAGACAGGGAATTGCAGCCTTGGCTGTGGAGCTGCCAGTCTCTGTGAGCCCGAGGAGATGTGAGGGCCCCTTGGGAGAGGGAAGCAGTAGGAGGTACTCAATTCCAGTTTAGTTTCCAAATCAAAGCAATATGTGAAAAGGAAAGAGCACAGCAGAGTGTGTTCTTGTGCTCAATGATGCAATGGGGATGGCTGCACCCAGGCAGCAGGACGTGGGCCCATCCTGCACTGACCAGCAGGACCTGTGGTGAGTGCATTTGAAAAGTTCAGAGAAACTGTGGATTTCCCATCCCTGGAAGAGTTCAAGGCCAGGTTGAATGAGACTGTGAGCAACCTTATCTAGTGGAAGGTGTGCCCATGGCAGGGGGGTTGGAACTGGTTGATTTGTATGGTCCCTTCCAACCCAAACCATCCTATGATTCTAATCCCTCTTATTTAAATGACAAGAGTTTCCTTGTCTCTAATGGGGTAGAGCATCATTAGGTCTGTGGTTTGCCAGGATTTACAGAGCATAATAGTTCTGCCCCTGGGTTTATGGATTTTGGCAGGGTTTCAGAAGTGTGGCTGGTTCAGCTGCGGTTGCAGCAGTGTTTCCCAAGCTCACATCTGCCTCAGAGGGGGCCGTGGATCCCTCAGCTCCCCGGGGTCTCAGACACAGACCCCTGAGCTGCAGGGAAGGGAAATTGCAGTGATAAATCAACCCAGGTGGCAGGATGCTTGTACAGTGTGTTAACATTGTGTACACCCCAAACGACCCTCACCCTGGGTGATAGGGGAGTGTTGGTGTCTACAGAGGAGGTGGATGTTCCTGCTCACAGCTTTGGTTGGTTGTGACAAAGCCCAAAGAAAATTCCACAGTGTGGTACTCATCTTCCTGCTGAAGGTGTAAAGCAGTGTACACTCTGGTAGTAAGACAGAAGAGATCTGTTCCAGCCCCTCATCCTGGTGGGATGTGGCTGCTGCTGAGCAGAGTCTCAGGGATAACTGAGGTGTGCTTTTGCTGGCAGTTGCTGGTGGTGTGTTGGCAGCAGAGATGCTGAGTGTTCCTTGCCTTTGCCAGTGCTGTCAGTCAACACCAGATTAATTTCCTCACAGTGTTGAAACACAAACTGTCATAGTGGGTGTAAAGCTGTGCGTGGTGGAATTGCTGAGTGGGGCTGTAAGTGCTTGAAGAGGCAGGAGGGTGCCCAGGGGTTCAGTGTGGTGTCTGGAGGTAGATCCTGGTGGGGAAACAGGCTGGCAGCTTTGCTCTGGCAGAAACCGTGGGACAGCATTTGTTGATGGTTCTCAATCCCTGATTTTCCTATTTCTCATAGTCCAGCTCCCTCAGGGAACATGTGCTGGCTGGTGGGTGAGCCTTGGCAGTGCTGTGGAGGTGGGCACTGAGGTCAGGAAGCCTCCAGCCCTGCCAGGACATGGCATTGCTGACTGGCAGGCTTCTTTAGCTATTTTATTTATTTATTCTTCCCTACTATTGCACACTTTCACTACAGACACGTACTTCTCTCAGCACCTAATGCAGGGTATTTTCAGTATTTCAACAATGAGGTCTCATGAGGTACAAACTCATGCTAAATTATGTCCTGTTTTTAAGGGTCATCAAAAAACCATCACCCAGGTCGTTTCCAGGAGAGGGCCGCCTTATTAATAGGCTTTTCTACGTGCATGAAACTCATGGACTTGTCCTTAAAATTTCCTTGAGCGAATGCCCGGGATGTCTCTGGGACACATGGCTGTGGTGCATCCTGCATGCCTGCTGCCATGGGGAGCAGCTGCTGCTGCGTGCTGCGGATACTGGGACTCAGCCCTGCTGCTAATATTAGCAGCAATGTGCCAGCGGGACGGCCACAGTGTTATGTGGGTGATGTGGCTTGAATTCAATGTAGTGAAAAGCCCTGGAGACGGGATGTGCTTGGTGTTTGTGTAAGCATCTCACTTGCATTCAAGGTCTCTGCTCTAAGTCCAGCCTAAAGGTCTGCAGGATGAGTGCTGGGCTGGGCTCGCACGCACAGGAGTGGGCTGGGAGGCTGAGTGTGTGACTAACAGTCCCACGTGTGCTGAGGTTCAATGCCTGGAAGAGGAAACGCAGAAAGATCTTTCCAATTGCATCTTGGATCATCTCAGCTCTAGGAGTGAAGCAAAAGCCCCTGAATGTCAATTGTTGGATTTCCTGGGCTGTCCCCAAAAAGTCATGCTGAAACTAGTTTCTCTTGGAGCTCTTCATCACTAGCTCAGCGTGGGCAGAGGAAGAGCCACTGATTGATGTAGGTGCTGCTCTGAGACAGCAAAGTCACTTCTGATATCCTCAAAGTCGAGCTTTACAGCCACTTCAGAGAGTTTTCTCTCTTTTTCCATTCTTCTTCTCTGCACTTTTCAATCTGAGACTAAAGATGGAATGCATGGGAGTTTTCTGCCAAATCATCATGTGGTAGGAGAGGAAGGTGCCTGTGGGAAGGGAGGATTTGTGTCTTCCCCAATAGAAGTTGTATCTTCCCCTGCAGAACTGGCCTTCAAGCCACAGAGTCAAAATCCCACATCTGCCTGGTTACAGCAGTGGAGACCTGCTGTTGTGGATTGGGTTTTTCCTTATGCATATTGAATTCATTGGGAATTAAAAGGTTGTGAGAGAGTGGGAAAGGGAAGAACAGGATGTGGATCTCTCTGTCCACATGAGCTGGACTCTGGGGATAGCCTCTGGCCCCAGTTAGGGTCTAGAATTATCCTACTATTTTTTATAATCATCTCATGCAAGCAGGGCTGGGCTGTGTGTCCTTGGGGACGGGCAACCATTGCGGCACAGAGCAGAGTGTCCTTGGCTCTGCGTCAGCATGGAGTGCTTCCAGTGTTGGCTGGTACAGGTGAGCTCTTGCTTTCCATTTGGGATCAGTCTTGGGCAAAGTGAGCACAGCATTGTGCTAATCATGAAGAAACCTTTCAGAGGTGTCTGGGTGGGGAGGGACAGAGAGAGGATATGACTTAAAACTGAATCCAAGGCAGCTACTTGGTTGTGCAAGTGCACTGCTGGTGCTTGATGCTGAGTCAGGGCTTGGAGCACGTACACCATACTGGCTCTTCAAGTACTCACCAGTCTCTGGGACTGTGGTAGCATCTTCCCCTTAGTAAGGGACTCACCTACAAGGCTTTATTCTTTGCTCCTTGCCTTTTGGTAGTTTAGGGTAGTGGAGTGAGTGGGAAGCACCTCTAGAACACATTGGGTCATGCCTTATAGATTTGAGTGACCATGGCTTTGTCTCTTGGCCAATACATGCCAGCAGACCTGAGGCTAAGTGGGAGTCCTGGCACCTCTGGGTGTCCTGTGGCCTCACTGGTTGCTGGTTTAATTTCTGGTTTGCTGCTCTTCCTTGCAGGAAGCTGCTCAGCCCATTTTCCCAGGAACCAGGACCCAGACAGCAGCAGCAAAAGCCTGAACTGGGACTTGTCGTAAATCCAAACACAATAATGGAGACTTCAGAGCCCATAATCACTCCAGATATTCATGTTTCTGACTTTGATATTTAAGGCAGCATCTTTCTGTAGGACAATTATGCGGGCTCTCCCAACCTCACTGCCTCCTTCTGCTGCAGTGAGCTCTGGCATCTTCCTGGTCTTTAGAGATGGGATGTGGAGGCAACAAGCCAAGTGATCCTAAATCCTGGTTAATCTTGTTGCTTTAAAATTAGCCAGTGGGTCTGAGTCCAGTTCTGGATGGGGCTGTGCCTGTTTGGTGAGGGTCAAGGTCCATGAGGGGAACTCTTTGTGGGACAGAGTGAGCTGTCATGTCCTTCAGCATGGGGTTAGGGTTGCATCCTGGCTGCCTCTCATTTTATACCTGCAAGGGTATTGTTTGGTCCTGGCACCCCTCTGATGCAGGCAGCAGCATTTGGTTCCCACCTGCTGTGCTGGTGCTGGGAGAGCTCTCCTGACTTCCTTCTCTGCCACAAATAATGGTGGTCAGGAGGATCCCTTGGGCAAGAAGGGGTTTGTTGCTGCCTTCAACTTATTCTGAAAAGCTCTCATCTCCTGACAGCTGTGACTCAGGCTTTTACCCTGATTGCTTTTCTGAGATTGCTGGATGGAGCTCAGTCTTTGGGTCTCCTGGGGACACGCTCAGAGTGGTGCCCACTTGCAGTGTCCATCCCAGCTGGCTCTTGGCTGGTTTGCATGCCAAATGTCATGGGAAGGCTGTCCCCCTGCATCCTTTCAGTGCTGCAATTGTAGATCCTGTTGCTGGCACCCAAGTTACTGCAATTTGACGTGGGGTGCCAACCTGTTGCCTGGGTGAAGGCACTGCCAGTGCCCATGAGTTGCAGGGCAGGGGATACTGTGGCCACATCCGTCTGTGCTGCTCTCCTCTTGGCAGAAGAGGTGGCACTTTGAGTACACATCCCAAAATTGTACAGCCCATTGCTGCTGGTGAGTTGGGTGCCCTCCAACATGTCCCAGCCCCGGGAGCTGTGGCAAGGGTTGGTGGTGAGGGCATTGGCATGGTCTGCTGGATTGGTTTGGGAGGCAAGGAGCATGGTGAGAGTGGGCTTGGGACTTCAGTCTTTCTTTCATCATGGACACTGGAAGTGGAAATACAGGGAAATGTAAGAAGGATGGATTTTTTTATTTTTTAAAAGCATGTTTAGTTTACCAGGGAGGAGAAGAGAGAAGGGTTCTGCTCTCCACCAGCCTTCAGGATGTTTGGACATCTGCTCACATTGCAGTGCTGGGTGTCCCCTCCAACAGAGTCCTCAGAGCTGACTGCAGTGACCAACAGTGGGGAGTGCAGGGTGGGCAATGCTATGGGGCTGAACAGCTTCTGGGTCCCTTCTTTAGCCTCTTTTACTAATTCTACCCTTTTCTGTAGCTTTTTAACCAGCATGTTGCAACACCACCCATCAAGGCATCTTCTCCAGTGGAGACTTACATGATTTAATCACCCAATCCCACCACTGAGGCTGGTCACTCACCTGAGTCACTCTCTGTGCCCCCTGTGTGTGTGCTGTGGGAGTCATGACTCGTGGGGGTGGCATCTGTGGTACCAACACGCAGCAGCCTGGGGTCTGCAAGACCATCTGCATCACACTTTTGTCTCTGAGTAATCATTTTAAGGCATTTTAGAAATATTAGAGAACCAAACCAAATCTGCAGTCCCTTGGGAGGCGCAGAAAAGATTTCTTTCTCTCCTTCCTCCTCCCCTTGTGAAAGGAAACTGGAGCACAGACCGGAGGCAGAAGCTGGAGTGAGCCTGTGGCAGAGCCAGTAATGCAATCTGCTGGGCTGAATACCCTGTGTTTTATGTAATTTTCTGTACAAGTATGAAATGAATATAAGGGATGTAAAATATACTGATTTGATCTGGAAACATTTTGCTGAGGGCTAATGGTTATATAAACCAAAGTGTGATAGAGAATCAAGCTAAAATCTTTTGAGAACTGCATTATAGGGACTGGAAAGCTGGGATTTTGAATTAATCTGAGTGGTTTTTTTCTATTCCTAGTCCTGACTTTGTTTTTGTGTGTTCATTTCTGGGAAATGAGAGGTTTGCTGCATTGGCCTTGGGCTGTGTTATGGATTACTGTGAGTGAGAGAAATGCTGCTTGAAAAGCTTTGGTTTGATGTCAGAGCCCTGACATCAGAGTTCCCATCAAACTTCTCTAACTCACCTCTTGGTACTGTTTGCACAGTTCAGGAAGGCCCTGCCTTTTGACAGCACGTTGCCTGTGTTATCTTCTACACGTGATTCATGTCAGACCATGCAATCTATTGCAGCTGTCTGTGAAGTCAGAGAAAGGATTTATTTGTGCATAAACCATTCATAAACTGACCCAACATAGCATGAGAGTCAAGCAAAAACAGCAGATTGTTGTTTATATGTATGTGTTTATATATGTGTATTGCAGCAGGGTTGGTTTATTGGTAAAAGAAAGGTGTGAAGCCTCCTGGCAAAAGTACAGGGAGAGGATCCAGCAACCCTGACTTCTCTCTGATATTGAATGATCAGAAAACTCAGGAAAGGTGATTTTAAAGTCTCCTTCCTTTGTTTCTCCAGATGTAAGAGGGGGGATCCGAATTTCTTGGGCTGTTTTGAAGATGTCAGTGTACTCACAAAATGCCATCAGCATGTGTAGCATCACTTGCTGCCCTCACTGCCAGTGATTTCCCATCTCAGCCCCATGAGAGGCTCAGTGGAGTTGGGAGCACCTTACTGTTGAGGATGGGATAGGGATATCCTTCTCTGAAGGGGTGCAGCTTCCTTCCCCTTCTGCTATGGGACCTTCAGGTTTAATATACAGTGGATATATTCTGTAGGTATGTGAAGAACACCCTCCTTGTCCCTGTAACTGAGCCTTTAGTTCACTCAAATGCATCCATCTCTGTTCTGGATGGTGGCAGCTATTCAGCAACATTGTGGATGGTAGGTTTGGATAAGCCAAACCCAGGTGGTCCTGTGGTAATGTGGGCGAGCACACTCTTTGCACTCAGCTTGGGCCAGAAAACATCCGTGAGCATCCTGCTGCCTGGTGACAGGAGTCTGGAAGGCTTTAAGGGCTGTGAGCAGTTAATGCTGTGTTGGGTTTCCAAGGGTTCCTTGAAAGATGAGACCTGCAGCCTCCCCCCTTTCCTCCCCAGGAACAGGAGGTGGCCATCTGGTAGCAGTTTAGAGAAAGTCCACACTCTCAAACAGTGCCATTGTACTGTGGGAAATAACGGGGCGCCCGCCTGCCCCGGTCCCATAAGGCTCTTATGTGTCAAAAAACCCAAGGAAAGCTTTCTGTGCTTAAGCAAGCAAGCAAATGTAACCTCTGGGTTACAGAGACCACGTGAGGGCAGAGGATGTTTAATGGGAAGCAGTTGGGTGCTGCGGCTGCGACAGAGCCGGAGGCTCCGGTTGGGAAGCAGATCCCAGAGGAGTCAGCATCTCTTGTTGTTTATTTTGGTCTCCTCCTGAGCTCTGTGCATAGAGGTTTCCTTGTATAAAGCATCCCCTGGACTGGTCCTGGGATATTCTGTTTAAAAAGGGAAGAAAGAAGGAGCAGATGTTCCAGATGTTTCCTCATTGACCCCCCTAGGGTGCCCAGAGCCAGGCTGCAGAGCAGGATGAGCCATGGTGGCAGCATGCTGTGTACTCCAGTGTTTCCCACCAGGAGATGTGGAGCCCTTGGGCAGAAGACAGAGCCCTTCACAGCATCTGGGCACCCTTGGCTTGTCCAGGACCCCTGAGGAGGGACTCACCTTCTGGGAGAGCAACATGTAGATGGGAGTTCCTGGCTGTACCACTCGCTTATGACTTCTCTGGAAGAATCTTGACTGTTGTATGAGCTGCTGGGATTTGAACCAGACCTCTGCCCTCTCATCCCCATTTACAAGATCCCTCAAGAGCAGTTTTAACTGATGGCGTGTGACCTGCTGGTGCCTGGCCATGGGGTGACTGGGAGGACACAGTGACCACACTGTGCAGCCATCCCCAGCACTGCTGCAGAGAAGAGGAAAAGAAATAAGTGTTTTGCTCATTCTCAGGCCTCGTGCTTGCTGGGAGAGTGTTTGAGCCAGGGGTGAAGACACACATTTCTTGTCCCAAAGTGCCTGTCTGGCAGAGACCGTATTTGGGTCAAAACTGGGGATTTCAGGAGAGGGTGCTGTTGTGCCCAGCCAGCAGAGCCATCTCAGAGAGTCCATGCTTCCCTCTTCCCTCATCCAACAGGATTAGCAGTGGTATTTTTAGAGTTGACCCTGCAGTGTGGGGCCGTGGCTGCACAACGCTGAGCAAAACCTTGAGAGGTTTGCAAAGGTCTGGCCCCCAAAGGGACACCACAGTGAGCAGCATCCAGCTCAGACGTGATGGTGTTGGGCAGAGGCTGGCAGTGGCAGAGGTTGCATCTGGTAGGAAGCTCTTGGAAATCTCATTCTAAGGGATTTTGGGCTTTCCATGCTCTGGGAGGGGAGCCACCACCCTCAACAGTGAGCCAGAGATACCTGAGTTGATTTGGAATTGGTGAAAAGGAAGCATGTGCTGATGGTGGTGCTGTTGTGTGCTCAGGCCCCATGGACACACACCTCCAGAGGAAGAGAAGGAAGGCTGATGCTTGTCCCCTTCACCACTTTCCCTGCCTCTGACACCAACCAGAAGATCAGATGCTGCTGGTGGCGCTGGGGAAGACCTGCTAGCACCAAAAATCCCCTGTAAAATATGATAGTGGGACTAGCCCTGCAGTGTGGCCAGCCCTGACCCTGCTGGGACAGGGACATTTTGACCCAGACTGTCAGGGATATGGGGACCTGGAGCAATAGCCATGACTGTTGGTGTGGGACCCTGGCACCATGCAGGTGGGAATGGGGTGAGGGACCCTGCAGCACTGCCTTGCTTTGGCTCCTGTTGGAAGGCATAAGGACACTTCCCTGCAGGAAGTCAAGAGAAGGGTCATCTGAAGCAGAGGCTGTTTACTTTCCTTTCCTGGCTCTGGGCAGGACAGGCTATTTTTAAGTGTTTTCTCTTTTTTTGAGAGTTGTTTTGCTTCCTGAGGTCCTTCTCTCTTCTCTTGCAAGGAGGAGATAGGTAATGTAGAGCAGGGGAGCTACAGCCATCTTCAGTCCCTCTGAGGGCCACTATTGCTGAAGGGGACATTCCCAAGGATCATGTTTATGGGAGTGGGTACCTGTCTCAGAGGTGGAAACACAATCTGTTGCTCACAGTCCTTCTCCTTTATGTCTGGGATGTTTGATCTTCTCCAGACCACACTGTCAGGGCAATGGACAAATGTGTTGGCAGGACAAGCTGGGTACCGAAATCCCTGTGCAGCCAGAGGCATGAGGTGGACATCCCATCCTGCAGAGAGCCATGGGTGAGAAAGCTCTTGGATTGTCCCCAGGCATGTCAGTGACACTGCTGGGGATGGAATGCCACTGGGACCTCGAAGGTCCTTGTGGTTTTGCTGTCAGAAACTGTGCTGAGCCATTTCTAACCCTTCTTTGTGGTGAAAGTCCCTTGCCCAGCCCCTCAGTACCCCCTTATTGCCCACTGGGACTGCAGTGCTGACATGGGAGGTGTTATCTGGAAGGCTCAGGTCTCCTGTAGCTGTAATCATGGTTTTGCAGCTCTCCCTTAGGCTTTTTGAACCCCTTTGTGTCTGGGCTTTGACCTTTTTCTCTTCTCTGCAACAGGGCCCAGAAAGAACTGGAAAAAAGCCATTTTGGGGTGTTGTGTTCAGTCCAGCCCTTCGATAAGGGAAAAGGCTGGCTGTGCTCCAGAAAAACCATGCTGTGACATTGGGCAGTTTTACCATGGGCTTGGGGCACTTTGAGGGGTTAGAAGTCCAAAGAAAGGGCCATGTGGGTCAGCATTGCCATTGAGTGACCACCATTCCTTTAGGAAGTGGCAGTGGGGCTCAGAGGAGCAGAGATGATGGATGTGGTTCATGCAATGAACCCTGGAGGTCAGCAGGGCTGTTTGTATCCAAAGATCATTAGTGGGTCAAAAAGAAATCCCCGAATCTCCAGGACAGTGTCCATTAAGGAAAAGTGCTTGCCAGCATTTCCTTTGCCGTCGAGTTCCTTGAGAGCATTTACTCTCAAACTGTTCCTCAAGACACATCTGTCACGAGGTTATTGGGCTGCTTGTTGGAGTAGATGGAGACTGAGCTGGCTGGAGGAGTGACAAGCAGGTTTTAGAAGCCTGACATGGACAGGACTGCAATCTCATCCCTCAGGGGGCTGGCAGTGCCTGGCTGGGCCATGTCCTCTGCTGCTCCTGCCCACCCAGCTTTGCTCAAGGCCGGGGAAAGGCTCCCTGTTGGGTCATCCCTTCCGCTCTCTTTGTTTTCCTGTAAAATGCAAACTGGGCCTGGCCAGTGCATTGTTTTAAACTTGGGATTTTCTTGGGGGGGGAGGGGAAAAAGCAAAAATGTTAGTTTCTGGATTAAGTGTATGATGGAGAAGGAAAACTATAACAAAGCTTCCACTGGGGAGTCTGAGCTCCAGCTCACTGTTGGAGAGCTGAGAGTTTGAACACATTGAAAAAGCTCTCAAATGTGGGACTTTTTTTGGATTAATTATTCTGGGGGTGCTGAGAACTGAGACTTGGGCACAGACTTGCAGAGCATGAGCTGTGCCAAGCATGAACTTCAGGACAGGGCCTGCTGCAGAGTCTCACCTCTGTGAGGTAGTGATGACATGGTTGGGAGGTCTCCATGGAAGTCTGAAAACAGCAGATAAATTAGAGAAAAACATCTTTAGTTTTCTTTACTGCCTCCCTCCCTCCTTCTACCAATTTATGAATATTTCTGAGGTGCAGGACAGACCATTTTGTCACTAAGTGCCCCTTATTGGACCCCACCTGGGTTTTACAGGGTGGATGATGTGTTTCATGGTTGTGCTTTCCTTTCTGTGTAGCCATGAAGCAGCAGTGATGCTGTTCCCATCAGGTAAACACTGAGGTTGAATTGTTCTGTGCATTCCTCCCTACCTATGCCAGCTGGGACCCCCTCCTTGGGAGCCCATCCCAGACACCCATCACTTCCCAGCAGTTCTCATATGAGGGTCTAAACCATAATGGGGGGATGTGGAAGTGTGTGTGTGCCCATGTCTGTCTGTCCCTGAGCATGGAGAGGCTTTTACTGGGTCACTAATCCAGAACATCCAGGGGAGGCTCCTGGTCCCAGGCTCTGCAGTGCCTATTCAGGCTGGCTTTGCAGCCTGACATTCATACAGCACGTTTTGGTTTCCCATAGAAAAGGGAAAGCAGCCCAAAGCCTGTATCCTCGTGCTTTAAGCCCTGTGAGCCTCCCTGTGGCGTGGCTTGCCCAACACGTGAGCCTCAGCTCCATTTTCCCATTTTTGTCACCGTCTCCTTTGGGACATCCTGTGCTGCTGCCACGGGACGTGACCATGGCTGTCCCCAGGCCCTGCTGCCAGGACAGAGGTGGCTGCATCTGCCTGGTGTCAGCAGCTGTGTTCACAGTCCCTGGTGGAGCAGAGCTGGAGTGGCTGCCACGTGGACAGCCCTCCTCGTCCTGCCGGCCGGACCCAGCCGTTGACAGATGGCTCCTCTTCAGAGAACGGATGTGTCCGAGGGATGGAGGGTCCCCACGTCCCCAGGCCCTACCCTGCAGGGTCAGAACAGCCATGCTTCCTGCATGGTGGCTCTATTCCAGCTCCACCCCAGGGGTGGGTGGACATCCTATGATGAGGGAAGGCTGTGCTTCGATCTGTCCCCTGGATCGTGGCATCCTGTGGGATCTCCAGCCCCGGTTTTTAGAGGCTAAATCTCACTGTTACTATTCTGCTGATGTAAAGGGTGGGTGGACTCATTACTGGTGCTCGTGCTGGTTATTAGCACAAGCTGTCATTGTGCCAAGGCTGTCACCACGCTGGCTCAGCCTCACCTCAGGGAGGCTCCTTTGGGACCCCAGGGCTGTGCCTCATCCTGCCCTGACCCTGTGCCTGTTGGTGCTGGGAGGCACGGGGCGGGTGTTTGCAGCCTGTGGTGTTTGGATGGGATCCAGCAGCAGTTCTCTGCATTCCCTCCCTTCCCGTGGAGCTCAGCCTGTTCTTTCCATCTAGCTGGGTGCTGTGTGGAGCAGGGGTCTGATGGGCCCTGTTGACCCCTTCTTTGTGTCAGGATTTCATGTCCAGGTACTCAAAGCACTTCAGTTTTTTGGCTCCTGTGGTCTCTAGGTTTGTTTTTAAGGATATGAGCTTCTGTGGCTGCCACCTTTGGGTTTTTTACTGCATTTATATGGGTTTGGTGCTTTCCTGGAGTTGTCCTGTTCCCAATTTGGACTTTGCTGGCTGTGTTTATCTGTGCATCCTTCAGATGTGAGGGGGAAAGGGAGACACTGGGAGCTGGATTACTGGCTGCCCCCAAATCTAGTGCTCTGCTCCACTCTGCCATACTATAATGGGACCCTCTGCTCCCCTCTGAGCATTTGTGGAGCATGGGTGGGATGGAGGGCAGTGTGGGCATGATTTCTGTTCTGAAACTGAATTTCCTGGCTCTGATTCCAGTGTTGTTATTGGGTTTGCAACTTGTTTGAAGAGGCAGAGCACGTCCCTTCATACCCTGCTTAAATGCAGAAGTGGAGTTATGAGCCTTGCACAGTGTCTGTAAGCATCTCTGGAGGTGCTCAGGTGGATAGGAACTAAATTCTGAACTTCTTTTCATGTTTTTCAGCTCTGAAAAGGTCTTTTGAGGTCGAGGAGGTAGATCAGTCTTCAAATTCCTCCACCCCACAAAGACGGGCCCCAAACACCCTCCTCAGGTCCACTGTGTCCAGCTCCACGCAGAAGTTTCAGGAACTTGGTGCCAGGAATTCGGAGCCATCGGCCCGACATGCAGAACCCACAGTCCAAAGATCACCCAAGCCCCCTCTGAGGAGAGTGGAGCTCTCTGGACCCAAACTGCCCGAGCCAGTGTCCAGAAGAACAGAAATCTCCATTGACATCTCATCCAAGCAGGTGGAGAACTCCACCTCAGGGTTGTCAAGGTTTGGCC
Organism: Anabacerthia variegaticeps; assembly: GCA_035583185.1. Taxonomy (NCBI): domain Eukaryota; kingdom Metazoa; phylum Chordata; class Aves; order Passeriformes; family Furnariidae; genus Anabacerthia; species Anabacerthia variegaticeps. The sequence goes on along the minus strand of JAWWEW010000042.1, from coordinate 8,312,177 downwards.
TCAAACGAGCAGATGTGCTGGGTCACAAACCCCCCGAGCCCACCCCAAGGAGGACTGAGATCACCCTCGGCAAGCCCCAGGAGCCGGGTCTCCGGAGGGTGGAGGCGCCAGCATCCAAGATCCCAGAGATGCCCCAGCGAAGAGCTGAGACAGCCAACGCTGCCGTGCCTGACATGGCCACGAAGCGTGTGGAAATCCAGGTAGCAAAGGCTGCTGAGGTGTCAGCCCCACCAGCACGGCAGGTGGAGAGCTCAGATCCTCCCCTGCCCACCCAGCCTCCCCAGGCAGAGCCAAAGCCACAGCCGGTGCCGATGGAGAGCCCACCAAAGAGAGAAGAAGGTGAGTACAGCTCCAGGCAGCTGCTGGGGTGAGACCCTGGCTGGTACCTGCCTCAGGTCCCCATGCAAAGATACCACCACTGTGTGCTGCTCCTTCAGCTCTGGTGGTGATGCCTTCTGAGGCTGGTTTTGGATCTGTGCTCAGATGTGTCTACATGCATGGCTGTTATCCTTGGGTTTATCCTGGCTGAAAGAGCTGTCAGTTTGAATAAGAAAAACTATCAAGCCTATGAGGGAAGAAAAAGGAAAATGCTAAAAGCCCATGTGCTTGCAGCAAAAGGCAGTTCTGCCAGCTCAGAGCCCTTTTGCAGACCCCCCCGCCTGCACAGTGCCCTGGAAAGGCTCTGAGGGGCAGGAGAGGCGGTGGCTGTGGAAGTGTTGTTGGCATGGCTCATTGTTTAATGTTGTTGCTTATGGTTGTGGCGCAGAAAGCACCTCTTCATTAGCGGGAGTCAGGGTTTTATTGACCTTGGAGCCAAAGTCTAATAACATCATGGACCAGAGCCACTATTAAACCAGAGCCCTGGCTTATATTAGCTCTATCTTGTTTCCAATTAATCCCATATTAAAGCCATCTTCCCCCCCTGCCAGCTGTCATTTATTCTCCCAAATGTTTTGGAGATGTTTTTTTTTCCTCTTCTGACATGTTAATTATTTTTCCATTCCCCATCACCCATGAGCTGTCTCCTGAGAGGGATGCAGAGGTTGGTTGGAGGGCACCACCTCCCCTCCCCACCCTGTGCCTCTCCTCAGGGGCTGTGGGATGATGTGGGGTGGCTGAGCCAGGACCTGGGAGGTCTGTGCCTGGCCCCAGGGCTGGACTGTGTGCCCTTGTCTCACTCCATCATGGGGTGGTCCTGCTCCATCCCCTTCTCCCTGGGGGCAGCCCTGCAGTCACAGGGCAGTAAAGGGTCTGTGGAGAGGCCAAGTTTTAAAGAGTGCATGGTCTAAAATCAAATCAGGAGTCAGCAGTGGAGTTGATATTGAACCTGCAGGACTCAAGTGGTTTTTTTCTCACTGTGTATGGCTTAGGCATGACTTTTCTGAGCTGGGTTTTAAAGAGTAGACCAACACTTCCAGCACCTTACAGGTTGGTCCATCTCCAGCTGAGCATGGCTGAGCTCGAAGCCCCAGCCCAATTATAGGGTTTGTCTGAGCCTCCCTTTTTAGTCCCCAGCTGCCATGTGCATGGTTCCCAGGAGGCCCATCTTCTCCCATGGGTGGGTGTCAGCCTTGTCCTGCTGGGTCCAGGCTGCTCTGAACTTTCCAGGCTTCGAACTGTGGATGGTTGGGCACTTTAAGAGCAGGAGACCATCTAAGCTGCTGAATCCTCCAGCTGCCCAGGGCAGGGGGAGAGGGAGAACAGCTGCTGGGGTGAGTGTTACCCATGAGCCCAGCTGTCTGGAGTCTGCCTTGCAGCGTGAGCCAGCCTTAGTCCTGCTACAAAAGGGGCTTTCAGTCCAAATGTCACCAAGAGTCATAGAATCACAGAATGGTTTGGCTTGGCAGGGACCTTAAAGATCACCTAGATCCAACTCTGCTGCCATGAATGCAGGGGACAAAGTTGTAGGGATTGTGAGGGCTCTGTCTCCTTTTCCCTCTGTGTCAGCACAAACATACAGTCCGGAGTTACTGCCAGAACAATTGTCCCTTTCCTGATCATCTCCACCTCCTCTATTGCCGTAACTTGAGGTTTCCCTGGCTTACTCTCACACAGGACCCCATTTTGGGGTGCTCCTCCTGTTGTGGTCCACAAAACCTACCCTGAGGTGGTGCTGGATGGGTGGATGGCATCTCCCCTTGTTGCTGGTGTAAGGACACAGAGAGATTTGGGCAGGCTGCACAGGGACCCTTGGGATGTCTCTTGGATGGGTACAGGCATGTTGCCAACACTCACCAGGTCCATTGTAGCTCTGGCCCCACCACAACTCCCTAAGTGAAAATGCTGGCTCTCAGATGTCTGCAGCAGAGGTGACACATGGCAAGTCCTGCTCCCAGGGTTTGGGTCACCCAAGAGTTGCTCCTGTGGCACTGGACACCCCTCAATCCTGTTGCTTGGTGGCTCTCCAGCACAAACAGCTGAGCAGGGGATGCAGGCAGCTGCTTCCAGCTGCCCTCACTGCTGTGCTGGGACGTGCCTTCCCCAGCTGTCAGGCTCAACTGTCTTGCCCTTAACCCCTTGTCCTGCTGCTGAAGGTATGCAGGAGAGCGTGTTGTGCAGGAAGAGGCCGGTCAGAGGAGAAGAGCAGTCACAGAGAGCTTGGCAATCCAGAACAAACCACAAAGGAAAGGAGTAATTAAAGCCTGGAACTTCATTAGGGTGGTGTGGCTCCTGGTGTGGGCTGAGCCCTTTCTGGAGCTGTGGTTCCCAAGGAGGGAGGAGAGCTGGAGCTGTCTGCATGGGGCAAGAAATACTCTTCCCCATCCCTGTTCTCCCTCTTGGAGTCATTGTGCTCTCCTACACTCCCAGGGGAGCATTTCCTTTGCTTCTGCTGATATAATGTTGAGTTGGGCCGTTGGTGACAGGGAGATGGGACATGGGTACCCATCACAGTGTGATGTGCCACTGCACCAGCATCCTGGGTGAGGCTGGACTTCATGTCTCCAAGGTGGCTGGTGCTCCCCAGCTGGGACAAGAAAATGCAATGAGATGATTGGGAGACATGGATTGTTATAGCTGGAGTTGTCCAGAAAAATCTGAGCTGGGCTGTGCAGTGGGTGCAGGCAAGGGCAGAACATGCAGAAGGCAGAAAGAGGCACAAGCAATTAAAAACAGACAAAACCAAGGTGAGGGGAAGGGCTGTTTCTGAACCCACAGCCTCAGGCACTGTGGGAGGCTGCCTTTGCTGTGTAGAGCTTACCAAATCTTAATATCCAAATATGACTGCCCGTGGGTGGTGGTGACCTCTCCCAGTCCCAGGGCACTGGCCCAGCACGGAGCTGGCAGATGACGATGTTCCTCTCCTGTGCTGGCAGGGCAGGTCTGAGCAGGGCACATGGTGTGGTGTCTGCTCCAGTGTGGCAGGAGCTGGTTCCTCCCTGTGAGGAGAGGAACAGGGAATCATTGCAGGAGCAGCAGTGCTTCATCCAGAGACATCCACTGGCCCTTCATAGAGGAGAGATCTTGAGGGCTCCTCATGAGCTGGATGAGGGACAGGTGAACCCTCAGCAAGACCCACAATGAGTCTCTTGTGGCTAATCCTGCCACGTCCTCCTGCCTCAGCATCCCCTTCCACTGGTGCCTCCTGTCACTGGTGCTGATGTTACGCAGTGTGGCAAAATGTCTTGGTCTTCTGTTGTTTCTCATGACTTGCAATGTGGTGGTGGTCAGGCTTGGAGAGGGGGGGAATGCATTTATGGTCCCAGAAAAGTTTATGTTTTCCATTTTGGTTTAATAGTCTGTCTCTGCTCCCCCCAAATCTGAATCTGTTTGTATCTGGGGTGAAGGCTCATTGCTGAGATCTCAGGGGATGGATTGGAAGCAATCCCAGATGAGAAGTGACAACTGGTTTGATCTGATGCTCCTTTTTGTCTCCACACAATCTGCTGTGGTTGCCCAGGCTCTGAGGACAGCACTCTGCCTGCTCCTGCCCCGTGGTCCTTTCTGGCAAGGATGCTCTGGAGCTTGTTTGGGTAAATCAAGGCAGATAGAATGACTAGCAGGAATGTTCACCTAAAACAGGACATGACCTTGCTTTGCAATAGCCATGTGATGTACAAAACAGCCTGAACCATCTCTGAGCTTTGGGCTTTGCTGGAGTCTTTGTCCCATTGCCACCTGATGTCCCACTTTGGGACAGCCACGTGAGGTGTCAGATGTCTCTTAAAAAGCTGCAGGGCTCCCCCTCTTATTTTCACTGCAGAACAAGCAGGGTGACAGCAGGAAAGTGAAGCACGTCAACTGTTTCACTTTTTTTTTCCAGCTTGAACCCTTACAGAAAGACTTTTCTTTAGAACTCCCTCAGAGTTGAGCTAAAATACTTCCAAAAACTTTCAAAAAGAAAGGAGAATACTTTCAGATTCATTGAGATCCCTGTGATCAATTCCCATTGCTGTGTGCTGGGAAGCTGTGTGGGAGCTGCAGCACAGAGTCCCCCTGCCATGGACACCCAACAAGCCTTGGGGTGACTTTTCTCCTGTGTTGTCCTGCAAAGGTGACACCAAGTGTGGGGCTGCTGTGCTGGAGCTGGGGTTGGAGGGATTTGGACAACTATTGACACAGCAAGACATTCCCTGGGATGAAGAGCCCAGGGCTGAGTGGAGGTGCAGTGAGTCACCGTTTCCAGCTCCCAGAGCTGCACTGCTCTTTAACTGTACAAAGATATTAAAGCTGTAGGGAAATGTTTCCTTAAAGCCATCTGACAGATTTGGGCTAGATTACTGGTAATCTTTTTTTTGTTCTTGTTATTCTTTTTAATGGGAAAGTGCCTACAGCCCAAGATACCGAATGGAAGGGCTGAGTAGGAAACGCAGAGTCCCAGTTTTTGAACTCAGGTGCCAAAAATGAGATAATGTGGAAAACTCTAGACCTGCAGCGCCAGTGAGTTGGGAGGAAGGAGTGGCAGTGTGTGGGGGAGATGCTCATGTCCCATCAAGGAAACTCTGCCTGATCCAGGACGCCACGTGCGTGGCCTCCTGCCTGCATGGGGAGGGGAGCGGAGGGACCGGGCTCTTCCCTCTCCCTCCGCCTGCTTCCCCCTCCCACTGTCTGCTCTGTCCCTCCTGTGCAGGAAGCACCCTCATTTTGGGGTGTATTCTGGGCACTAAGGATGCCAGGAAGGAGGGCAGGTGATGTAATTGTGATGGTACTTGTGCTGCCCATCATTTCCCCCCAGGGAATGTTGTTCCCAAACTCATTATGCTGTGTTTGTCCCTGATCACGTTGGCATTCACGTGTCCCCTTCTTTGCGTGGGCATGGTTTATATGTATACTGTCATGGTCCCACGTGGATGCTCCACCCTGGGCAGTGAGCTTGCCCACCCCCAGACTCCAGTACAGCCATCCAGGAGAATTTGTTTGCCCTGTTGGAAGTCCCTGAGGGCCCATAGGAAAAGCAGTGATCTCCCCGGTGGAGCTTCATTATGCAAAGGGATAGTTTCCCATAGGAAACATTACGGTTCCCACTTCCCTTCCCTGTCAATGGATCATTTAAGACCAGGAGAGGACGAAGCTGTGGATGCTGCATCCAGCCCTTGAGATCCCAGCATAAGAAGGGTGTGGACCTGCTGGAGAGGATCCAGATGAAGCCATGGAGATGCTCCAAAGGCTGGAGACCCTCTGTGCTGGGACAGCTGGGGATGTTCAACCTGGAGAAGGCTCCAGGGAGACCTTAGAGCCCCTTCCAGTGCTTAAAGGGGCTCCAGGAGAGCTGGAGAGGGACTCTGGACAAGGGCCTGGAGTGACAGGATAAGGGGGAATGGCTTCCCACCGCCAGAGGGCAGGGGTAGATGGAATACTGGGAAGAAATTCTCCACTGTGTGAGTAATGAGGCACACGAACAGTTTGCCCAGAGAAGCTGTGGCTGCCCCATCCCTGCCAGGGTTCAAGGCCAGGTTGGATGGGGCTTGAAGTAACCTGGTCTTACAAAAGGTGTCCCTGCCCATGGCAGTGAGTTGGACTAGATAAGGTCCATAAGGTCCCTTCCAAACCAGTCTGTGACTTTTTGCTGAGCTGCAGAGTAATTCTGGCCCTGGGTTTAATGACCTGGTAGGTCTCTTCCATTGCTAGGCTGGGTCTGTGGGTGAGGTTAAGCAATCCATGTCATTGCCTTCTGAGCCTTGCAGGAAGCAGCTGTGGGTGACCATGTCTCTGTGGAGGTCAAAGCCTCCCATTCAGGCAGAAGGTGACCAACTGCATTGCATGTGGAGTGCTGGCTGTCTGCAGGCTCATGGGGTCTGTGCTGGAGCTGGGCTCTGAGCCCTGTGCAGCCTCAGGACCCTCTGGCTCTGCACCTCCATGCCTGCCAGCTGGGGCAGCCCCTGGACAGGGGTGCCTTTGCTGGCTGAGAAACAGGGGTGAGTGCTCCTGCCTGCTGCTGGATTTGTGTTCCTCTAAGTGGTGCTGAAAGGCGATAGGAGATACAGCCCTGGCTGAGGGTGGCGTGGAGGAACCAGACCCAAGAGTTTCTCTGTTTATCTTGTGGTATTTGCATGTCTGGAGCCCAGGGCAGTCGTGCTGGGGAACATGCTCCCCACCCATCAGCTCCTTTGGCATCTTGAAGCTTTCTCACATTTAGGTTAATCATCCTCTGGGCTGATAAGGCAAATAAAATCCGTTATCTTGACCAAGATAAAACAAAGAGTTTGCTTTGATCTCCTTCAATAAAGCCTGGCCACTCATTTTGTGACTTCTCTGCTGTCTGCCGGAGGGAGGGAAGTGATGGCAATGGTGATGAACCTTCTGTAATTAAGAAATCATTTTCTTTTAAGCTATTTCTAGACCTCTATCCATGCCTGAGATGTTTCTGTTGGCCATTAGTTGAAGGGACACCATAGGCTGGGTGCAGTGCCAACTCCATAAACTGTGTCAGAGGACTCGAGGAACTGAATTGAGATTATTGAGAGATAACTTTGTTTTGAAAAGATCAAACATTGTTGTGAGCAAAAAAGATAAGTTGACATCAAGCCAGTTGTGTTCTTGACTCCTCCAGCAAACAAACAGACAGAGACACTATTGCTTTGTCCAAGATGCTGTGATGAAGCTGAAGTGAACGTGGCTATAAATGGAAAAAGCAGCTGGTCTTGGATTGCAGCCTGTGCTCAGACTTCTTTGAGCCCAGTTTTTCTTACATCTGTTACAGGTTTTAAAGGAGGGATATGAAGAGAGAGCTGCTTCCCTTTGGGTTGGTTGGATTTGGGACCCTCATTTCATTGGTCTTCTGAATGGGTCTCTGCACCCTGAATTTCTGTAGGGTCACACACATCAATATTTCACCCTCTTCAGTTGTTTTGGTTTATCTTGGCATGAAGGTAGTACCCGACACACTGAGAGACAAAGCTGAACTGAAGGGTCTGGTCCAAAACATTTTGCAAACAACAGAACTTTGCAGTTGTTTATGAAAAGCAAATAATTTCAGAAAAGCCATGTAAAGTTGCTATGCCAGCTCAGGAGTGACAGTGTGGGGATTTTGGGTGGCTTGGCTTGTATTGCCTGCAGTTTCTTCTGTGTGGAAGCAGTGGGTTGTTTTTTGCATAGCAAAGGCAATCTGTGCAACAGGAATGAAGAATGGCTGAAGTGAAGCATCTTGCAACACCTTGAAGTTCAAAGGTTGATGATGCCCTAGCAAATATGAGCATATCTATGGATTTATGTTTAGCTTTCCAACCCTTCAGATGGTGTCCAGTTTTGTCTGAGTTGTGTGGCCTTACCAGCCCCTGGGTGTTCTCTGAATTCTGGGTCTGCAGAGACTTTCCATGGTGCAATTTTAGTGTCATGCCTAGCTTATGTTTCCAAGGGGTACAAAAATATTTAGTGGGAGCTGAGCACCTCCTTTTGCCCCTCTGTGAATTCAGCCTTCATCCATCTATGAGCAAGATTTTTGCAGGGAATACTCCCAATGGATCCCTTGCATGTGGCTTTATCCATCCGTAACATTGACCCTGTATTGCCTGAGAGGTCTACACTTGAGCTAATCATCTGGATGCCTGTCTCAAGCTGATGTGAATTGTGTCCTCAAAGGGTTTATTTTTCTCTGCTGAATGTATAGAGAGCCTGGGGGATTGGTTCAGCTGGAGATGTCTCCATTTGGGTGAGACAAACTTCACCCTCATGTATTATTCTCAGAATCAGAAATGGAGGTAAAAAGGGATGTTGCAGCAGAACAGAACTGTGCAAACCACTAATCCCTCATTATCAATAGTGCTTGACAGTCCCCCAGCAAACGTGGTCCCCTTGGGTCAGGTTGTTTTATCGCTTCATTTAAGCACTGAAGTCTGTGGGTCAGACTGTCCTTGATGCTTATCAAGGGTACTTTAACTTTTTATGATGGTTCTGCCTTCTCCCCTTTCCACCTCTCTTGCTGCACATGGACTAGGACAGACATTCCTTCCTTCTTTCAAAGAAAAGCTCAGTTTTGGAAGATCTGAGAAAGAAGATTAGATGAGAATCCAAAAGGATATGGTGCCTAGGAGGAGAGGGCAGTGATAAAAGTTAATGATACTTAAGTTCTTTAAAGGAGCTTTCTCAGTTACAGCTGTGTGGAAGCTCAGAAGTCTTAAATGGTAAGGCATTGCTTTTAACTCCAGCATGAATGCACCTGGGGTGTATTTCATGTGGGATAGGTAGATCTGGAGGGACATCACAGGAATTGCCCTACCCAGCTGGGGCTGGAGCCCCTACCTGTGTTTTCTTCCCCTGTGTGTTTTGACTCTGGATAAGAGTTTTTGTTTACTCTGCATATCATTTGCACTGATTTGGAGGCTGTGCAGCTTTCTACTGATGCACCAAAGTGGTCATGTGATCTGAGCCCTCCTCTGCAGCTCTGGTATATGGAGATACAGGAGGAGTCCCTGGTTACAGTCTCTGTTCACTGTTCTGGAGGAAGCCCTCTCCCCACTCCAGTTTCTCCTTTGGTAACAGGGAGCTGTTGCAAATGGCAAGATGCCTGGAGTTTGGTCTTTCCATTGGGTCCTCTCTTCTTCCCAGTTCAGCTGGTTATAAGGGAGTTGCTGTACTTGGTCACAGAGGTGCAGGGATCGTGCAGGATGGGAGAAGCTGCTCTGCCCAGGTCACTGGAGTGGCTCTACAAAGAGAGAGGTCCTCATCTGTCCAGGAGAAGAGGGAGGGTATCAGATGGTGTCTCTATCAAAACCTGCTCAAATCTACCCTGCTTTCCCCTGAATTTGAAAAAAACATGGTTTGAAAGGGAAAAAAGGATTCGGAAGGCAAAGTTTGGATGTGTTTGGGGAGCAGATGTAGGATGGATGTTGCCTCCTGACTGATGAGTGTTGGAGGCTGCTGGCACTGATGGAGGTGCAGCAGATGCTGGGAAGGTGTTTGGATGCTCTTTGCCTCATGTCCTCTTCCCCTGCTTTCATCTTGTGCAGATAGGATGGAGAATGGAGATTACCTTGGAGTTGCCCAGATATGTCCTGGGAAAAAGGAGCAGATCTGAGCAGTTTTTCTGATAAAACATAATTGTTTAGACAAACTCTGGCTGAACTTGCTTCCTCCTGCATCCCAGCAGGCAGATAAATGGGGTGAAAGTGGGAGGCTGAGGTCACAGGCTGCTGAGGCCCTCCCTGGGGTCATACCGCCCCTCAGGTCCCCTGTCCACCCATTTTGGTGGCCTTGGAGAAGACAAGAGGATGCAGCTGAGTGCTGGGGATGATGCTCTGGCTTTAGGTAGTTCAGTACTCTGAGATGTGGCAGAGACCTTGATAATGCAGCACATCAGAGGTGTGGGTGGTCCTGGTGGGCAGCAGTAAATCCATCATGGTGCATAAGCAGAGATAGGACCTCTGTGACATGTTGCTGTGTGAGATGCAGGAGGTAAATTTGCTCCATTCCTATTGTTTTCTAATCTGGCAGTCCTGGGCATAGAGTGGCTGGGCAAAGCTGTGCCCCTGAGAGATTCCTGTTTGACCTGGAAATGATGGGACACTCAGGATTTGGGTGGGATGTGGCCACTGGAGAGGTGTTTCCATGCCCTGCGTGGCTCCTGCTGAGGTCTCCAGGAATTGCTATGTGGAGTCAGATAAAATCTGAGATCCTGCTGTAAGGCTGATGTTCCTCCCACCATCCCTCAGGGAAATGGTCCTCCTTGCCCTACTTTGTGTAGTAAATAAAAGTTTATTTACAGCCCAGGAGTGCATGCCCTGAGGTTGGGAGGTGAAGGATTCCTGCAGGGCCCTGGAGCAGCTCTGGGGTTTCCTCTGTGCTTTGTGGCTTCAGTTCCTGAGCAGAAAAGTCTTGGGAAGGAGCAGCTCTGTGGGTGGGAGCTCGGGGAAGCAGAGCCCTTTGCGTGGGCCCTGGGGCAAGGCTTTGTTTCCCTGTAGTGAGGTCACCTGTGTCTGTGTCACCTGGAGAAGAGCTGGAAGGAGATAACCAGTGGTCCCATGTGGCCCGTGGGCTGGAGCAGCCAGGGACAGCAGCAGGGGGTGGCTGCCATCCATCTGTCTCCCCCTCTCTGACTGAGGGTGAGGTGGGGTTGGACTGAGCTCCACTGACCAGGGTCTGTGGGGTTTCCAGCTCTGCCCTGGCACTGCCCAGGATTGCTCTGTGCAGCTTCAGGGAGTGAACATTTGGGTTCTCCACCACTTGGATGAGTGGAAAGGGTCTCTTTGGGGTTGTTTCAGCCCATGTGTGGGACAGATTGTGTATAGGACAGTCATTTGAAGAGCGAGCAAACCAAAGCCGTGATTTGGGCTCCACTGAAAGAGCAAAGCTGGGAAAGTTTCAGATCGTGACTGCAGAGACAAGGGGGGATATGGCTGTGTCTTTCTGCTGGGGAACAGTGTTGTGTCCCTTGGGAGGTACACAGAAAGCATTGTTTTGAGTTTCTGCTTTTCCTTCTCATTTTTTAGACATGCAAAATTAATTGCTCTCTTTCATTGTCTGCAGCAATATTTATTTTGCTGCTCTGCATCAGTGGGGACTGGATAGGTTTCACAAACTGAGTTTTCCCTGGACAAGGCCCTCCTCTGATTTCACACTTCCAGCTGCCAGGCTTGGTTTTAAAACAGCTTGTACCGAAGCTGAAAATATTTGAAGGGCAGAGCAATGCCTTGCAGGAAATGGCTTAAGCTTCCTGCTCCCAAGATGGTGTGAGTGTTAAAACAGAACTGGAGAAATATTAGACATCCTACATCCGGCCCTGCAGAGGAGGGTGACCCTGGGGTGATGGGATGGAAAGCCCAGACCCCCCTGCTGCCTGTGCCCAGCAGCTTCCAGCAGGATGAGGGGCCCCCCCACATTCCCATCCCCCTGACTTTGTAGGAGGGGGAAAATGGGCAAGTTGTGTCGTGCTTCTTGAGGCTTTGCTGTGTTTTGTGGGAAATGTGTGGGGAGAACTGGTCAAAGACATGGGGTAAAGCGTCAGCAGAGTGAGTTTTCAGCAGAAAATGGGAGTTGGGCAAGCAGTGGTTCTGATGAAAGGTTTGTTTGAGTTTATCCACCACCCTCCAGCCTGCAGTGAAAGGTGAAACTCGAGGATGGATGGATCTGAGTTGGTCCCATTTGTTTGGGGCTGGAGCAGGACTTTCTGCATTTGTCAGCAAAACCACATTGAGTTACTGCCTTAATTAGAGGCAACTTAATTTTTCCAGCTCTGATGAATTCCCGCTCGGTGCTGGCTGAGCACCATCTACCTGGCCAGACAGGGAATAGCAGCTGGCTGTGAGTCCGGGATGGATGGACAGGGGTGGAAGAGCAATGGGAATATGTGTGTACAGGAGCATGGGGAAGGGCAGGCAGTGAGAGGGGAGGGCAGCAGACCTGTGGGCAGGGTGGTCCTCACTGCAGCTCTCAGATGGGTGTCACATCTTCAGATATAATTCAGCTGCCTGGGGGTTATTGCCCTGTTATGGAAAACTTCTTCAAACCCCAGTTTGTTGGCTGGGGCATGGAGATTTAGCTTATTTTGCTCAGAGTGTTATCAGCTGAGTGAAAAATACCAGAGCTGTGTGGCTGGGGGTCTGCAGGTGCAGTGGAGGAATGAGGAGGGGGCTACAGGCAGAACCAGCAGGGCACAGTCCAGAGCTTGGACTGCTCTGAACGCACTCCTGACTTCATCCAGCAGCCACTGAGAATCATAAAATTGCTCCTAATGGAAGGAAAATTCCACCACTGCTGGGACCTGAGTCCCTTTGGGAGGCGTGTTCCAGCTCCAGGAGCAGCAGCAGAGCATGTGGGTGCTCTTTGGGCGGGTGCACCATGAATGGAGCATTATGCTGTGCTCCAAACACCCTCCTCCCAGGCTCTCCACCTTGACCCCTTCCCTTCCTGTGCTGTTTCATGTGGGATGGTGGGAGCCCTGGCAACTCTGCAGGAGAGTGGATCCAGAGGGGTAAGTTCCATCCTCAGCAGGCAGATCTGGGCATTGGGAGGTCAGTACCACAGATTGCTGATGCCCACCTTTCCCCATGCCACATAACCCCCCTAAACCCTGTGCAGCGCAGCTCTTGGGGCTCAGGATTTGGCTGAGCATACCCTGTTTGTTTTCCCAGGTTTTTCCATGGGGTGCTTTTCCTGGGAAGGCTTTGACCGGCAACCTTGGGGGAGGGGAAGATGAGGCTGATTTAAATCCCAGAAGTAGTTACAGCTGGCTGAAAGCTGTGCCTGCAGCCCTGGAATACATCAGCAGTGCCCACTGCTCTCGGACAACAGGCTGGGGCTGGGGAAGCTGGGGGGGGTGTGAACCAGCCCTGGGGCTGCCACCGCAGGGTATGGGGGTCAGGAGAGGATGGGTGGGCTGCATGGGGGCTGCAGGACTGGAGGGGCAGATGCTGGGGCTGTTTGGGGACAGAATTGCAGTTGTTTGACTTGGAGTCATCCCCATTTGCCTATGTGGCTGTCACACTGTGCAGGGTTCAGAAGGATGGTCTCACAGAATGTGGGGCAAGGCGTGTATATAAAAAGGCTTTGCTGTCCCAAATGGTGCTGGGTTGAAGGCTGTTCACCCCATCAACTGGTGAAGCAGATACCCACACAGCATCCTCAAGTCCACAGAGCTTCGGGTGGGGGAATGGGGAGAATTCATTGGAAAAGGAAACATCCTTCCCCAGAAGTGTCCTGGAGCCCTTCAGATGGTTCAGCAACCCCAGCTCGTGCTGAGGAGCTGTGGTGAAAATGTGGGTCTGCAGGAAGGAGCAATACCGCTGTGTAGTCACCGCATGGTTGATTTATTTTTACTCTTCTTGCTGGCTGACCCTCGGCCTCTGACTCCCAGCCCTTCCCTCCATGTGACTGTGGGTCAGTGCATCCCTCCTTCCCACGGCTCCACAGAGGGATGCAGAGCTCTGGGGCTGCAGAAGTGGGAGGGGCACAGAAAGGTTTGGGAAGAGGTTTGGAAAGGGCTCACTGAAAGGCTCTGTGCAGGTCAGAGGGCAGGGCTCATCTTGCTGGACCACAGGTCTGTAGAGTCGCTAAAGTTTGTCTTAGATCTTTCTTAAAGTTTGTCTTAAAGCTGAAATGCATTGGCAAATTGGGTGTCAGGAAGTGAGTTTTAGCAATCTCTGTGAGACTTTGAGGTCCTGCCTTGCCCTGTTGTGGTGTGCACTGCTCTGGAGGGGGGTGGATTGAGAGGAGAAGGGCAGGGATATCCATTCCCATCAGGCAGAGTGGGTTTGCACTGGACCTGCCTCCATCCCCCACAGGATGAATCCAGCACCCAGCCTTTGCCTCCAAAAGGCACAGCTGTTTTCCTCATTGCTTTTAATCTAAAAAATAAATTTGCACAGCAGCCTTTGCTTGAATGGTCCCAAACTCTGGATCTAGGGTCTTGGAGCCTCCAGTAATGCTTTTCCTCTAGGACCAAAAACATGACTTGTGGTTGATAGATCCCCAAGAGTACTTTGGGGGTTGTGGGGGGACCTGGGCCCCCAAGAACATCCTGAAGTCAGCAGCACTCTCCACTCTCAGCTTCAAGAGGGTGTCAGACATGAGAGCTGCATCCTGCATAACTGAAAACCTCAAACCTCAGTGGGGCCAATGACCTTTAAGAGAGACAGAGCGAAGCCTCTGCCTTTATCTCCAGATCGCAGCCCAGGGAGGAGGCTCTGAGCGGGGCTTGGGTGGTGATGGGGCTCTGCTGGTTTCTCTGAGCTGGTGTTTGGGAGGCAGTGGGGCTGTTCTGCTTTCATGGGGTGATGGGTGCTCAGCTTGATTGCTGCTCTGTGCTGACCAGGTTGAGATGAGAGTTTGGGAAGCTGATGGGAAGCACAACACCCAGTGAACTGGAGCCAGGGACAGACATTGCCGTGAGTCAGTGGGGGCTGTCTCCCCTCCTCAGGTGCTTATGGGGGGACCCAATGGGATTTGCATCTGGAGCATGTCCTAGACACGTTCTCCAGTCCTTTTAGGAAATGGAGACAAGGCTGGAAGGACCCTTTTGTCCTACAGATTTGGGTGGAGGAGAGTTGCTCTGAATACATCCCGTGGAAGGATCTCCTTCCACTGGACTGGATAGTCTGACCTGCTGTTACAATGTTAGGTCTGTGGGTGCCGTAAAGGATTAGGTGTAACAAAGCCAAACAGATACAAATGAACCCCCAAATGAAAACATGCACCAAGTGTGCAGGACTGGAATAAATGTTCCTTTCATTCCCCAGCCAAAACCAAGCTCTGCTTTCTTAAAGGTGACTGTCTCCCCAGTCTCTCCTGGGATGGCTCCTGGTTATCCTTTGAGAGTTTATTCAGCAGCAGCTACTACTGGTTTGGGTCTCTCCCCTTCCCCAGCAAATGCAGCCATCTGCCTCCCCTGTGTGGACACGCTGGTCTCAGTCCATATTATGCTGGGTAGGGTGGGCTGGTGGTGGGTATCTGGGTGCAGTTGCTGAGTGCTTCATTCACCACTTGGTATGATTGTGATGCCAGTCTGCCCCTAAATATCTCTACTAGTACAGCTTCTTTCACATCATTATGGAGCCCGTTGCAGGCAGACTGTCAGGTTACAGCTTAGCACGACTGACTCAGTAGGTGATTTGCTGTAAACACCTTTTGTATTCAGTAGGACGAGGTGCTTCTCCAAAGAGCAGCTCAGAACATTGCAGCTCCAGGTCTGCTACCCCACCTTTCCTATTTCTCTCTGTCAATTAGGCACCTTGAATCCATCCAGCCCCTCATTTAAACTCCTCCTTGAGCTACAGGATGTCCTGTGAGATTACTGAGCTCTTGAATGAGGGGCTTTCTTAGCTTGGCAGAGGCTGAGCAGACCCCAGAAGGCTCCCGTGCTGGGGGAAGAGTCTGCTGCCAAGTCGTAGGAGGAATTCCCACGTTCCTGTTCCTTCCTGCTGGCTGCCAAAGGCTTGTCCTGTCCACAAAAGCTGATGTATTTGGTAGGATTTAACCTTTGCTCAAAGAAGTGAGTAACAGAGATCTTTTACTTTTGGTTTCTGGGTGTAAATTCACAACTCAGTGATGGTTTTGTATGCACAACACAATTCAATGGTGGGAAAAAGAGAGGAGAGACAGAGGGAAACTTTGCTTGGGTGAAGTCCTTTATAGCTGTAGCTGGGAGCCTGCAGGGAAACTACCATTCCTTCCTGCCCTGCTGAACCCCCAAATCAGGCTTTAGGTGCCAACCAGACTTCTTCATTTCAGTAGAAGCACAAAGGCAGCCCTGTGGGATGTGGGATGTGGAATGTGGGATTTCTCACGCCCAGAGTGGCTGCAGGTCCTGGACACATGGGCATGCTCCCAGGTTTTCTTTGTCAGCAACAAGGGTATCTGTGGAGTTTCAGGGAGGGGAAATGCTCTTTTTCTTACTTCTTTTCATGCCTACAGCAGAAGACACAGCTAGTACTGTTTTTTTCTGCCCTGGGCACTCTTTCTGTTCTCTGGTTGGTGTCCTTTGGTACAAGCCCTGGTAACACCAATGCTAGTGATTGCCAGCAGTCATGTAATCAGCAGCACCCAGGGCTGTTGAAGTGGTGTATGAACCACAGCCTGGCCACCTCTACGTGGGGATGACATGGTCTGGGAAAGATCCCAAACCTGGGCAAAGAAAAGAGAAAACCAGCAGGTCCAGCTGTTGAGTTATGTCACACTGGAGAGGGACAGGTCTCTAGTCTCGGCTTCACTTTCTGTGAGCCAATGCCCCCGTCATTCTGTACCCAGCAATGAGCCAGAAGTCACCCTGATCTAGGTCAGCTGTATGGCATGGCAGTGCGTGGCCTCCAAAAAGCTGGAGTGACTCCATCTCCAGCACAATAAGTTTTGGTTCTAATTAAATGGACACCCATGTAGTTGACCCCAAGCACTCCTCCCCATAGTTGGGTAGAGAAGCTGCTGATGGAGTGAGGCACTTGTTTAGAGAGGTTTCTTTGGAGTGGACTTGCAGTGGGACCCTGGGGAAGCATCATGGAGAGATCCAACCTTCCCAGTGTTGGCTGTTCCTGTGCCAGCAATTCCTTCCTGGAACTAAAGCTCCAGGGGATCAACAGAGGCAGAGGTATGGAGCATGTGGAAATCAGCTTAAGTGGGCTTGTGGCCCACTAAACAACAGGAACTGGAGTAATTGCCCCCAAAATGACAAGGTGTTGATTATAAGTGCAGTCCATGGCATTGCAACTGGCCCAGGGGTTATGACTGGTGCCATAACCCCACAGGCTTCTCTTCTCCTGCGTATCTGTGTAAATCTCTGCTCTCCCATTAGTGCCTGCCCTCAGCACTCCCTGAAAATTGCCCAAAAATTCCATCTTGGTGCAATTTAGGATATGCTCCAGCCTGCCCTGAGAACATCTGGTATCTGTGCATCGGGTGATATTAATCACAGCGTGAGCGCGGCCAAGTGTTAAACGGCAGAGCCCTCCCACCTCCCCTCTACAAACGAAGGTTGTTTCCATGTTCCAGCAATAAAATGAACCTCACATTCCCGGGCAGGCAGTGATCTGGCAGGAACAACGTCTGTGTGGGATGAAGGGATGAGGAACACTCTTAAATGGGCCGAGAAACCATGTGGTCCTAGGACTTTTTGAAATCCCTGCGGTGTTTGAAGCTATTTTCTCATCCTAATTTTCTGGAGCCAGGGCTATTCCTGCTGCATCTGCAACTGCTCCCTCTCCCCTGGAATTTTGTGCTGAGGCCTTGTTGTTTTGGGTGTAAATGCTGCTCCCTGTTTCCAGGAAGGTAAACAGCCTCCCTCTCCCTGCTTTGCAGATATCAAAGTGCTTCTCAAAGGAGGGGAGATGTTGTTTCTGTTTTGCAGACAGAGGGAAGGAGTTGCAGAGGCTGCTGAGAAGTCCATGGGAATCTGCTCACTCAGAGGGTGCTTGTGGTTTTGCTTCAGGACACTTAGTGGCTTCCTTTAGAGTTGGGCAACGAGCAGACAGGACTGGCACAGGGAATATTTTCGCTCCCCTTTCTCTCGGGTGACCACACGCCAGACAGCCAGCAAAACCCCCTACTGGCACCATGCTGTTTGCATTGCCCCAGAGGAGAGCTGGGCTCAGATTTGCCCCCAAGTTCCCCAGTTTGTGGCTGAGTTTTGAAAAAGAAACACCAGAAAAAATAAATCAAAACTGTATTTTGAGCACAGTTGGCGCCTCAGCCACTGAGGCTGCTGTGCTTTCAAGGGAGGCAGCCCCAGCACTGCTGCCTGGGAGGGACGGGAGGTGGGGGGTGAGAACTCTTGTGTGGTGCCTTTGATGTTGGAGGCTTTTACCCGCATTACCCGGGGAGAAACTGGAGTGCTTTTCATGTCTGGTGGTGAGGGAGGCAGAGAGCCAGGAGGGATCTGCTTTGTGAGACCTTTTCGAAGGGAATTTAGCAAAACTTTTCAGAAGTTGGGGGAAGACTGGCTGGGGTGGCAGCTGAAATAGGTGCTGAAGCATCCTTGGCTCTCAGAGGCGCCAGGCAGCATGCATTGTCCTCCTCATCCTTGGCTGAGTAAGTCTCTCTCTGAGCTCTCTGCAGCCTCAGGGAATAAAAAGCTGTGGCAAGGGCTTGGCTTGGGTCTCCAAAGCCATGCCAGGGAGAAGCTGTGGAATGGGCAAGCTGGAGTGTGGCCATGCGATGAGTGCATGGGGATTTGAAGGGCAAGGAGGGGGAAAATGGAGCCGTGGCTTAGCAGGGGGAAAATACCAGGGACAGGCACAGTCACAGCAGAATGATTTGTCAGGGCCTGTGCTAAGGGAGGAGGCAGAGCTGGCTCTGCCACCCTCTCGGGCTCACTGTGGAATAGGATGTGTGGAGCTGAGCCTCAGCACCAAGGTTGGAGAAGGCAGAGGGCAGGCAAGGGGAGTCACAGCAGCTGGTGACAGGACCGAGGGGTGAAATGGGGTGGCAGCAACCCTGACATAATGCAGGCAATGGGGGCTCCCTGGGGTGTCAGCCCCCAGCAGGCTGGGACCCTGGTGCAGATGGTGTCCTCAGCCAGCTCCCACAGCCCTGTGGTGAAAAGGGGTCCTGGTTGCTGGTGATGCCGGGTGAGGGTGCTGCCTGTGATGGGGTCTGTGCCGAATTTGGGAGCCCTGCCCCAGCCAGAGGGGCCAGGCGTGGTTTGCAAACACTCAGGTGGTGGGAAGGGGCTGCTGCAGCCCTGCCAGCCTGGCAGATCTGTGGGCTATGCTGATTGCATTGGAGATCCTCTTAGATTACTTTTGACAGATGCATTTCTGTGGCATCATGGGGAGTGTGTCTGGTGATGTAAGGGTGGTCTGGCAGCCCGTGTTTGCCCCCTTGTTTTCTGCTCTGGAAGTTGGTTGTGAGCTGATGTGGAAAAGGAACCTCCTGGTGTTTGATGGTCCCTTGTCCTGATGAGCACTGGGGAAAACTCATCTTTTGAGCATCCTTGGGCACACTTGTGAGTGCAGGGCTCCTCTTCCCAGCCCTTTTCTGCTCATTTTGGGAGGTGCTCTCAGTGCTTCCCAAAAGCAACCTCCTGCTCTCCCCTCCTCTCACTCATCCTGTCCCTGCACTTGCAGCAGCCCCAAAACCTGAGCTGCCAACTGTGCCCAGTGCACATGTCACCCCCTGTACAGGGGGATGGGCTGTGGTGTGTGCTGGTGTCACCCAGAGCCCTGGGGACATCCTAACCCCCTAAAAAGGGCAGGGGTGTGAGGATGCCACAGGGATGGGGACACTGTGGGGATGGGGATGCCACAGGGATGTGGGCATCAAAGGGATGAGGACAGCATGGGGAGGGGGGCACATGGTGATGTCATTGGAATGTGGCCACCGTGGCGACTGGGACTCCACAGTGTTGGGGACCCCGTGAGGACAGGGCACATGAGGATGGCTGGCTCCTGCCAGGGGGGACCTGATCCCTTCCTGGGGGGGATGCTCAGGCTCCTGCCCGCGGGACCCCCGGCCCCGCAGCGGGGTGTGCGGGGTGCCATCCTCTCGCTGTCCCCACGCGTGGCACAGCCCACCGAAGTGGGACTCGCCTGCCCCCGCCCCGAGAGCGTCTCCCGCGGCTTTTCCCTTTAATTGGCTCTTTTGAACCAGCCCCGGCCAAGCCCCTCCCGCCCCCCGCCCCGGCCCCGCGCTGGAGCTGCGGCCGCCGGTGAGTGCGGGGCGACGGGGCTGGGGGGTCCTGGGGGTGCCGGAGCCGGGGGGGGACACAGGGGGTCCCCCAGCCCTGCGGGTGGAGGAGGAGAGGGGTGTCCGGGTTGGGAATGGGGCTCCAGGGGCGACAGCAGCCGGTCCCGCCGCGCTCGGTCCCGCAGGGATGTGCGGTCCCCGCGGTGTCCCCCGCGCTGGGTCACAGCGCTGGAGCCCTGCGAACCTCACGCTGGTTTTGTCCTCCCCTTCTTTTTTCTTTTCCTTCATAATTTGAGTGGCCCTGCCGCATTCTTCCTTCGCTGCTCACAGGGCTGTTTGCCCAGTGACCGTGACACAGGGTACGTGTAGGTGACACAGGAGGAACCCTCTGGACTTACCAAGCAGAGGAGTTTTGCCTTAGTCTGGCAGAGTCTGGCCATGCTGGGCACAGCAGCCCAGGCCATGGCAGTGGGTGCCCCCAGGAGTCACTCTTTCCTCCTGTATCCCCATGTCTCATTGTCACCGGGCACCTTTGCACTCCCTGGATGCAGCCGGGGGTCCCACTCCTGCCCCTGCTGCTCCTGCCTCCTTTTCCATGCAGGAAAGGCTCCATGCCAAAGGATTTCAGGCCAGGCTTTTTATATCCATCCTGGTGTGACCACACTTCATTTAGAGAAGGAGCATCCGGGATTGATCTGGGCTGACGTATTCAGGGCTCAGACAATCTTGGATCTGCCAGAGCAGATTGGGCTGGGGAAGCAGCAGGGCTTCAATGGGGTCAGTATTGCTGCCCTGTGTCATGATTTGCAGCGTGCACTAAGCTGTTTATATAGGATTTCTTGGAGATTTCACAGGCATTGTGTCTGCCTTTCCCTAAATCTCAGGTCACACCATCTCTCCCCCAAACCCCTCTTTGGAGCCATGGACATTCAGCCCTCCATGACCTGAGCTGCCACATGCCCTGCACAGCACAATGGGCTTGCTCTCACTGCATTAAAGGGTCGACTTGCAGGAAGACACAGACCAGAGGAGTGCAGGGACAACCTACTATAGTGCCAGGCAATTTTTGGGTTAAAGTTGCTTAATTTTATTGAATTTCTGCTGCTGTGCACGGTGGGTGTGGCAGCTGCAGCATACCAGTGGTGCAGCTCTAGGGTGGGAAGGGATTTTATGCTGCTGTTGGGGATGTGCTGGCTGAGGATTCTGGGTTCCCTGGTGCTCATGGCAGTTGGTTGGTTTGACTGAATTCTCCTGGGAGATACGTGGGAAATTTTATGTGCAGGCAGTGCTGGGTTGAGCTTTGGTTTTGAGACCCAGGCACCATCCTGTAAAATCCCAAAAAAGCAAGGATTGTGGCTACACATGAACACATAAATACCATCACCTCATCCAGGTGTGATTCCAGATTGTAGGATACAGCATCCAGGAGGAGTACAGCTGTCCAGTGTATGTGCCCTGCTGTGAGGGCATTCTGAGTGCACAAAAGTACATGTTGAGATAGATAAATAAGTTTGGAGCACATGGAGGACTGCAATAGCTTCGGGAACTGTGACCCTTTCCATGCCATTGTAGTTGCCATCCATGATTTTTCATGTTGGGATCCAAATACCTGTGGGGTTTGTGAGTAGCTCGATGGTGTGTTTGAATGTGTTTGACCTCACAGTACATTCTCACTGGTATGTGCTGGCCAGAGCTCCTCGAGGTATGCAGATGTGGCAGGGTCTAATGGCTTGGTAGCTAATAACCCAGCAGTGGTGGTTCCTGGACGCCTCTCCATAGGGAATCCAGACTTCCCCTCTCTGAGCACGGTGGAATTTTTATAGCCTGTGGTTTTAAATGCTGTGATTTCCGTATGGCCCTGACGCCGCATCCAGCCCTGTTGAAGCTATGCTGGAGCTGGGTGAAACCTGTGCTGGAGCTGCTGATCCTTGGATAACGTGTCTGAGCTTTACTCTGATACGTGGGAAAAGCTGGGCTGGGAAAGGGAAGACCAACTCTCCTGGGGTTATGCCTGCTGGGTGCTGTGACCTCATGGCTGAATACAACTGTACCTTATTTAATTTATCCCTAAAATTTGGGAGATGGAGAGGAGAAGAGTATGCTAAAGCTACCTCATTTGTCAGAAAATAATCACCAAAACCAGAGTGAAAGAGTTAATCTTGCAAATACAGCCCTGTGGCATCCTAGGAGTGTCTGTCCAGAAATCCCTAGGGGAGTGGGCACAAGGGAAGTGGGCACTTCAAGGTAACAGGAGCTGGGGCAGAGGGGTCAGCCTGACAAGCCTCATTTGCTGAAGGGACATAGCTGTTTGGGCTGTGCTGTAACATGTGGAGGGACATGACACTGTGGGATGTGTGCCCTGGTGTCAGCTGGGAGATGAAGGCAAAGGCAGTTCAGCTGCCTCTGTAGTGGATATGAGCACTGTCTGCTTCCCAGCAGCATGCCTGGCTTTGTTCCCTGGGGTCCCCATCCTGGCAGAGTTCTGCCATAACACCCTGAAGATCTCTGGCTCATGCTGGCTCACCCTGGTCGTCCTGGGATGGGGTCCCAAAAATGCCCAGCATTGTTGGGGTGCTCACAGGTCCCTCACCGTGCCACTGGTGATTGCTATGGTAGAGAATGCTCAGCAGGAATTGAGCAGTGGTGCTTTCTCTAGTCCCTTATAAATCCCATGAAAACCACTGCTGGGGTCTGGCTGCTCTGGGTGTGCTTTGAGGCCATCGGAGTTTGCCAAGCTAAGACATCCTTGTCCCTCTGACCCTGTTGCAGGAAAACTGCCTGGGTCCTGCCACCTCCACCCAGCTCTCTCTTCTCACAGACTTGTGAAAAAGTGATTTCTCTTACCATTTTCTGGCCCCTTCTCAAACTGGGTTAACTCTTGCTGTGAATGCAAAACTTGCTGGAGGGCCCTGGTCAGGCGGGATTGTAAAAGCCACATTTTCTTTGGGAATCAGATTAAGGCCCCTTTTTCTTCGTGCTGGGCGGATGCGGGTGACATGAAGTCTCTCTTTGTCCTGGATGTATTTCTGACCCAGCTGCAGCGGGTTAACCCTTTGTCATCCCCCACAGCTCTGGTGATGAATGGCCCTTTGCTAAGCAACAGGGATCTTTTCCTGGGGTGGTTTTGGGAGGAAGCGGGGGGCGGGGGGGTGTGCTGCGGGCTGTGCCCTCCCCACACACAGCTGGGGGCTGAAGTGCAAAGCATTGGTGCTTAGGCAGGGGACATGTATATGGGACAAGGACCTGCCCTAATGCTGCTTTCTGCTGTGTTTCTTTGGCATTTTTTTTTCTCTCTTAAATGAGTGGGAGATGCAGCCCCAGTGCTGCACTGGGACCAGAGCCCTCCCCACGCTGGGGCAGCCCCAGGCTGTCTGAGTGGCACAGATGGACACGGGTGGGACAAGGAGGGGGCAAAAGTGGCAGTGAGTGCAGAGGCTGGGCCAGCTGGCAGAGCGTGAGAGCTGCCTGTGTGCTCCTTGGAAAGCAGTGACTGTGTCAGTAGTGCTCCCAGGACACCAGTGCCCAGGCTGGTGCTGGCTCAGGGCTTGGGGGAGGATCTCCCTTTTGCCAGGAGAGCTGGAGGGCTGAATAACCAGCCATCAGTAGCGCGATGGCAGGCAGAGAGTGCCTGTATGCCTCCCAAGCACCCTTGGCTCCCACACACAGGATCCAAGAAGGAATCTTGGTTTGGTGCTTGATGCTGGGCTCTGGTCTGCTGTGGCCAAGCAGAAATGAAGGTGATTTCACAGCCATGCCCTGAGGGCTGGTGGCTGTGGAATCTCATGCCTCACACTCAGAGTTTGGGTCCATTTTGCCTTGTTTCCCCCACTGTGCTGCATTGGTGCATCACCTTGGGTTCACCCACATTGCTCTGAGCCTTGGCTTGGCTTACTGATGTATGCAAAGACCAAATTGCAGCAGGGAATGTCTGTTTCTGGTGGCCTGGAGAAGCTGGCAGGGGCACACAGTGCCGGCTCCCTGCAGCGCAGATCCTGTGCTGTTATCAGGGAGGCTCCTGATAAGAGTAGAGCAGGGATTTCCCCACAGGGGGTCCTGGACCATGTCAAAGTGGCACCAGGAGGAGCTTCCCCAGGCCTCCCAGCAGCAGTGGGAGTGCAGGCCATGGGCCTGAATTCTCCCTGTGCCCCTCTCTGCAGTGAGTGTCAGGACGTGATCGCCCCAAGGCTGTTGGAGGGGTGTTGCCATCTCCCAGATCTGGCCCCAGGAGCAGATGGGGACTGAGTGGGACTCGCTCACGGCGTCGGGAACTGCAGGGAAGCAACGCATTTCCCTCCCACCCGTCCTCCTCCTCCCCGCTATCCTCCTGACCTTTTCCCATCAAAACACAAAGCACCATTATTCCTAGCAAGGCACCTCTATCCGAGGAGACAGCTGGCGCTGCAGCAGCTTGCTGGGGATGGGTTGATATTAATTAAGCTGCAGGAGACAGCCTGGCAGCTTGAATGGCATTTTCCTTCTTTTCAAGGTTAGGATGCCCTAAATTCTCTTTTCTTTACCTCCTCTCTTTTCTTTACCAGAGGATGGAGAAAGGCCCATTATGTGCAGCTTGCACAGACCCGCACCCATCACGCTGCTGGCAATGAGCACGTATTTTCAGGAGGTCTCCAGGGACCCTTAGGACACTTTGCAGCCTGGTGGGTACCAGGTGGATGCTGTAACCCCCAGGACTGTCACTGCCTGGGCATCTCCCCATCTAGAGAGATGTTAACTTTGGGGTGAAATAGAGTTTAAACTACTTCAGTGTGTTTGGGGTGGCCCGGGCAGTTGAGTTTTTCAGTCCCTGTCATTCCCCCCTTGTAAAGGTGATTTATTTTTCACCAAACTCATCCTCTGCCCCAGCTGTTGTGTCCACTTTGTGCTGCTGGTGGTGAGAGGAGCAGAGGCAGCAGTGGAAGATGCTGGGGCTCTGTGAGGTGCCCCTTGCTGTGTGAGACGTGGAGGATCCATCTGCTCCCCTTCTCTCTGCAGGGCAGGATGTGGGAGTTTGTGGAGTGGGGCTCTGGCTTGCTAGCAGAGTGAGATAAGAGAAGTTTGCTTTACCCTTTTTGGGAGTAATTTATCCTTTGTGATAGTCTGTGGAGGTGTCTGGGGAGTTCCCTTGAGGAGAAGGGAGGGGGATTGCTCCTAGGGAGGAGGCAACAGCTGAAGGAACCAAGTGCATTTCCTTGGGCATGGCTGAGCTGTGCCATCTGCAGAGCTGTCCTGGGGACTCGAGCAGCAGCATTTCAGTGCCAAGGCAGACCAGTCCCTGCTGAGCAAAACCTGTGCTCAGAGCTGAGGCCGGAGGGAGTGCCTGGAAAATGCTGTGTGCTTTATGTCTGTCTAAACTGGCATGTCAGTACCCAAACCAGTGCCCTCTGCAAGGGAAGAGGATGTTGGGAAGAATGGGTTTCTTTCTTGCTTTTTCCAAATATCTGTGACTCCAGAGTGGCTCCCTAGCAAAGCTTGTTCCCTTTTGAAAAATGGTGGGTTGCTCAGGTATGGCAAGGAGTCTCCTGCCCTCCCTGCTCAGGTGAGCAGACACTGCAAACCCTCTGCAGAAGGAATGTGCCAGAGGAAGGGAGGCTGCTGTGGGGACACTGCTGGGATGTGACACCCGGAATTGAGGCACAGGCTCTCTGGGGAGCGAGTGACTCACTCCAAGGACACTGTGCCAGCTGCACGTGATGGCTGATGACAGCGTGTGAAATAATTCCTTCCTTCCTTCCTGGAGAATGGGAGCGGTCTCTGGAGGTGTCCGGCTGGAGGAGCCTCTGGTGGTTGGTGCAGTGGGAGCTGGGACAGTCCTGGTCCTGAATGTAACATGGGTGCAACAAAACAGCCATGGTGCAGGGATGCTGGTGGGTTTGGCTGCTCCTGGCCAAGGCATGGAGGGATTGATGGTGGTTGCTCTCTCTGTTGACTCAGGACGTCCCTGCCCTGGAGGGCCCTGAGATGCTCCCAGCAGCACCTGTACCCCCTGTTACCTGCTGCTCCACTGCCCTCTCTATTTAGGGAGATTTAAGGCCCCAAAGAGCTTCTTTTATGAAGGAACCGGTGGGATACTTGCAGGGGTGTGTCTTTGATATGGGCTGTTCAGAGAAGCTGCTCAATGTCAAAAGCCAGGTAGCTTGAAAGAAAAAAACCCAGCATCATCTATAGACTTTTTGAACTAAGAGTTCATAAGAGCCAGAGGGGAGGAAATGTCATTGATCTGTGGGTCTTGGAGATCTTCTGGAGAGTTACACTTCACATGCTGAAGGGACCATGGTGGCTGCCTGCCAGAGCCCTTCCTAGGTGGTAACACCTGCAGACCTGTACTCAGGGTCTTAGAAGAACATTAGGGTTGATTTTAGATGTTCCTGGTAATGAGATATCCTGTCTGCTCCTGCTGTGTAATGGTGTCTCTTTCAGTGTCAAAAAATTAAATTTTAGTCTTGTGATCTGCAAGCCCATGTCCTTTTCTCGGTCATGCTGCCTTCCAGTGAGCTTCCTGGTGTTTTACCAAGGTCTCTGGATGTGCTTTTCATTCTGTTATTGATCTGAGATTATAAATATAGCTGGCAGGATTTCCAGATGTCCATCAAAGTCATTGAGGACTTGCAGATAGTCAGCATTGCTGCAATATTAAAACAATAAAAATTATCTACTAAGCCCTAACAGTGCACTTTTAACTGGGGATCGCTGCGGTGCAGTAAAATCAGAAATGTCCCTTCAGCATTCCTGCAAGGGAGTATGTCCTAATTGCCAAGGGATTGGATGTCTTCTTAGAGCTGGGCAGCTTGGGGTGAAAGGTGTCTGTTGGCAGGTCTGCCCACAGGCTGGTTAGTCCTGGTGAAGTTGCCTTCATGTGCAGATCTTGGTTATTCCACAAAGCTGGGGATTTTTGGTTGGAACTGGAGTATGTGCTGGCCAAGGGCAGAGCATTGCCTGGCATAGGGGAGAGCTGTGGTGCTGCTGGGGCAGAGCAGGGCTGGTGTGCCTGGGGAACAGCCCCACTGCCACATGGTTTTGTGGTGCAAAGGGCTGTGGTCGGGATTTCCCCCAAAACTCAGGTACTACTGAAATCCTTGCAACTCCTCCCACTGCCTCCCAACCTTTCCTGAGCATCAGTGCTGGACCACCTTGTCCAGTGAGCCCTACCAGGCTGACACAGGGGCTTGTCCCTGCTGCCCTGTGCAGTGTGGCTGTGATGTGAGGACCTGCTCTCACCTGCAAAGATGTCCCATAAAGTAGTGCAGATTGGACTGCATAAAGCAGGCAGGAGTCTCCCTTAATATTCCACATTAGTTGCAAGACTAAGAGCTGGATCTCTAGTTCAAATCCCTTGGTATGATACAACAGCAAGGGGCCTCTCTAGAGTTGCTCTTAACTCTGATTATTACTATTTTAAAGAGAAGAACAATGAGTCTGTGATTTTAAAACTCTTTGCTAGGGGATTTGGATCCAGTCTCTGGCTCTGTTGTAAGATTTCTGTGTGACCCTGGGCGAGTCACTTAATCCCTCCTGCTCATCTGCCTGGAGGGGTAAGGCTGATTCCTTCCTCTGCCAGTGGGTCCTGCCTGTGTGCAGAGCCAGAAATGAGCAGTGGGAGAAGCACAGCAGGGTCCTGCTCTCCCTGCAGGAATTGGGAGGTGCTCCTGTAAGGACAAATCCCAGAGGTGGCTGTTTGTCACCCTGTGAGTGCCTCTTCTCTGTGTACACTCCGTTTCACCCCAGAGTCTCATGAGGAGCAGCAGGGCTCCCAAAGCCCTGTGTGCTTGCTGTGAGGCCAAGAATGCCACTTTGTTGTTCTTCTGAGCTGCTTGCTCCCCCACCTCCTGTCTCTCCTGGGACGGATGAGATACGAGTTGAAACAAAATATTTTCTGTTAATTAATCTGAGAAACAACTTGTACACAATGGGGAGTTCCCATCCTGCCCCAATTTCTTCCCCGTGAGGGTGGTGAGGCCCTGGCACAGCTTTCCCAGGGAAGCTGTGGATGCTCCATCCCTGAAAGTGTTCAAAGCCACATTGGAAGGGGCTCGGATTAACATGAAATAGTGAAAGGTCAGAATGAGATGAGTTTCGATGTCCCTTCCAACCCAAACCTTTCTGTGATTCTATGAAATGTCTCTGCAGGGTTTCAATGACCCTGGGGGAACTTTTCTATGTTTTTTTTTCTTTTTTTTTTTTTCCTTCACGGGCAAGACTAAACCATGGCCATGGTTTCAATGTGAAAAAACCACTGAGGGGTAAGGGGCTGGTTCATGTGGCTGAGCACATCATGATCACCCTGCCTCTGCTGATCTTGGTTTGGGCAAGTGAACCCTGTGCTGGATGCTTAACACCTGCACAGCCTTACAGATGTGGTTTACTTAATGGCAGGGACATGTAGAGTAGATCATATCTGCAAAGCCCACATGCGCCTGAGATCCTTCCTTGACTCTTCATACAAGCACAGCACCTGAGCAAGCATGGTGCAGCCTTTTCCTGCCTTTTTCCAGCTAAAGCAAGGCTGGAGTGACTTGCAAACAGACCCAGCTGCTCTCCAGGCAAGCCTAGTTTGGCATCTAGCATTGGATTTTCCCAGAGATTAGGGAGATTAAAACACTAATGCCCACTGATAGGGGTTAAAGCTTTAATAAGTCATAAAAAGCGGTGTAATCCAGCAGAAAGCTGTGTGCAGCTGCAGCATAAGCAGATTGAGGCTGGGTTTCCTGCCTGGGTGCTGAGTGGAGGTTTCTCAGAAACTGGTATTTGTGGCACTTGATGAAGTGAGGGGGTGTGAGTCTTGCTCCCTTGAGCACAAATCATTTGCAGGGCAGCCCATGCCAGCCTTGCTGGGCATCACGGGAGGGGATGCTGCCAGGCTGGTGTGTGGCAGCTGCAGTGTGTGGAGGAAGATTCACCACTGCTGGTGGTCCAGAAGTGAAGAAGGAAGGTGACAGCCACAGTAGAGCCACAGGCAGCAGACAGGGCAGGGTGGGCTGTGGTGCTGCTGGTGGCAGGGTTTGCATCAAGAGCAGGAGTCTGACAGAGGCTGGTGATGTTGATAATAGGTCAAAAAGGAAGTACAAGTACTAGTCCAGTGCATGGGCTGTTCCTGGGAAATGGTGTCCTTTGGGTGTTGAAGATTGCAAATGTGCAAATCGGTCTTAACCCTTTCATCACCAGCAGACCTTTGTCTGGGAATGCAGATCTGAGAACTGTTGGGAGCTGGGGGGAAAAGTACCCCGAGATCATAGGGTAGGTGAAAGGAACGTGTCAGAACCAGGAGTCCAAAAGAGGTAGGTTGGCTTCATCTTGGCTTTGACGGGAGAGAAAGCCCCTTCTGCTCCTGGCCCTGCAGCCAGGGCAGTAGGAGCATTACAGAGCTCTCCCTGCCTGCTGCCCCTGGGTGTGTTGCCATCACTGCTGAACATCACCAAGGGGTTTTGCCCCACACCAGGGCGGCTGGGACCTTACATGTCACAGGGAGCAGGGCCAGGTGGTGCAGCCCAACCTGCCTGATGCTGTGCACATCGTGCCTTCCCTCCTGTGGCCCAGGCCCTTCCCTTCGCTGGTGGGAGAGAGGGGTGGGGAATCTCTGGGATCAAGGTATGAGGCAGTAAGGGCTTATGGAGACAGCTAATAGCTTTATTTAGCTTAATTGACATCAGTTTAGAGAGCAGCCTTGCCCGGGGGTGTAAGTTGCCGTCTGGTCCCCGACAGATGTGAGAGGCAGCCCAGGGATTTTCAACCAGCTGCAGAGCAAAGCGAGCCCACGGTCCCAGTGCTCACACCCACCCGAGACTGCTCTGGGGCTCTGCTGGGAGAATTTCGGGATGCTCGGCAGCAAAAGGCACGTTTCCCTGTGCTCAGGGATGGGAACGGGAATAGCCCAGGGTGGGCTGGGCTGTGCTCGGGATCGGGCTGCCCCGTTTGTCCCGGCCTCTCTCTCCCCCCGAGGAATTATCCCCGCACCTCCTGCGTGGACCCAGGAGCGACCACGGGTCCCCGTGGGGTGGGACGCGCCCCCAAACTCCTCTTCCTCTCACCCTTTGCGGGCCCCCCTGGGCCGGGCAGGGCTGGGAGCGGCGGGGGGATGGAAACAGCCCGGGGGCGAAGCGACTTCCCGGGAAGAGGCTCCATCCCCCCCCCGGGCCGGGCTGGAGGGGGAGGAGGCAGAGTGATGGGGGAGGAGGAGGAGGAGGAAGGGCGATGGGGGAGGAGGCGGAGGGCAGCGCGGGAGGAGGCGGGAGCCGCCGGGTGCCGGAGCCGCCGCCGCCGCGGGTGAGTCGCCGGTACCCGGGGGCGGGGGCTGCGCGGAGCCGGGGGGCAGCGGAGAGGGGGGAACACGGTGTGGAGAAGCGCTTTTTTGGGGTGAATTGCTCTGGGGGAAGGGCCTGAGAGCGCGGGGCGGGGAGGGTCCCGCCGTTCCCACGGAGAGCAGCGGAGCGCGGCGAGGAGGGTCCCCCCGGGGCAGGGCATCCCCCCGGGATGGGCAGGGGTACCGGGGTGCTGCGGGGGGCTCGACCCGCAGCCCCCCTGCCCCTCTCGCCCCTGTGCCCCACAAGAGGGGCTGTTGTTCGGCACCGCCTGGCCGCGCTGCCGGCATTGTCCGCGATGAATAGCGGCTGTGGCCGGGGGGGCAGCCCTGCCCATCCCGGGGGGCTACATCCTTCATCCCCTGCCTATCCCGGGGGGCTACCCCCTTCATCCCCTGCACATCGCGGGGGCTACCCCTTCATCCCCTGCACATCCCG
>JAWWEW010000042.1:8263071-8281871 GCA_035583185.1 Anabacerthia variegaticeps | reverse complement strand
GGGGGCTACCCCTTCATCCCCTGCAGATCCCGGGAGGCTACACCCTTCGTCCCCTGCCCATCCCGGGGGCTACCCCTTCGTCCCCTGCCCATCCCGGGGGCTACCCCTTCATCCCCTGCACATCCTGGGGGGCTACACCCTTCATCCCCTGTCCACTCGGGGAGCCACCCCTTCTCTCCCTGCTCATCCCGGGGGCTACCCCCTTCATCTCCTGCCCATCCCGGGGGGCTACCCCCTTCATCCCCTGCCCATCCCGGGG
The DNA here is from genome assembly GCA_035583185.1 of Anabacerthia variegaticeps. Taxonomy (NCBI): domain Eukaryota; kingdom Metazoa; phylum Chordata; class Aves; order Passeriformes; family Furnariidae; genus Anabacerthia; species Anabacerthia variegaticeps. The sequence goes on along the minus strand of JAWWEW010000042.1, from coordinate 8,281,612 downwards.
GGCTACACTCTTCATCCCCTGCCCTCTCGGGGAGCCACTCCTTCCCTCCCTGCTCATCCTGGTGGGCTACACCCTTCAACCCCTGCCCAGCCTGGGGGCTACCCCATTCACCTCCTGCCCATCCCGGGGGCCGTCCCTTCACCCCCTATCCATCCCGGGGGTCTACCCTATTCACCCCCTGCCCTGCCCGCCCAGGGTCCGGGCTCCAGCCCACCGTGCTCCCGCTGCTGCCCCCCACAAACAGGATCACGGGGCGTCTGGGGCACAGCTGCCTTTAGTAAAGAAAGAAAGCAACAAGAGAAAAAAAGGAAATTAAAAAAACACCCTAGCCTTCAAAGAACAAAACCAAGAAAAAAATTAAATAAGGAGTTGGGGGAAAGCAAAAAGGAGGGGGGGGGGGGGGGGAAGAAAGAAAGCTAAACTGCAAGCCCCAGGATGTGAATCCCTTTGGAGGGCTCTTTTTTTTGCCGTAGCTGCAGTCAGTGCCTTGTGGGACACTGGCAACAGCGCTGGTGCCCTGGGCACACTCTGCTGTGCCCAGTGCCCATTCCTAATTCCCATGCGGGGCTTGGCCAGACTCATTCCTCCTGCAGGGTTTTCTGGACAAGCTGAGTTTGGGGAGCACTACCTGCCTCTTTGTTTTCACAGCACAGAGCTCTGACAGGGGTGGAGAGTGGTTTCTCTTGGCCAGGGACTGGGAAGGCTCTCCATGTCCCTCCTGTGCTGAACATCATCATCCAGGGTGGGTGGACAGGGACTGGCAGGGGATCCCATCCTCAGACCTCCCAGGGAATCAGTTTTGAGGGTGTCTTCAGATCCCCCTGGGCATGGGCACCCTGAGCCTGTCTGAGGGGCAAGGACTCTGCTGGCTGCTGGCATTGGCTTTGTGAGGCTGGTTGATGGAGCAACTTTGCTGGTATCTTTGTTCAGGAGGATTCCTCTGCAATGGGGCTGTCCCAAGTGAGGAAGGACTGCTCTGGGGTCAGCTCTTGCTCCAGCTCCAGGGGAAACTGCTTGCCAGGGGAGATCACTAGGCTGTGTGGCCAGAGACCTCCGTGTGCCAGAGGCAAGATTTGAGGTTGTTCAGGATCATCTCCTTCATTTTAAACATGGGGAACAGCCTAACACCTCCTTGTAGATTTTTGTAAGGGGTTCAGAGCTGCTGTCTCACGTGGTGGGAGAAATGAGGATGTAGGACTGCTGGCCAGGCTGCCAGGGCTGCACATGTCCTAGCTGGGGCAAGATGCTGGGTCAGCCTCACGCCAGATCTTGGGGGCACAGGAGCTCATGGGCAACACTTTGAGGTTGTGGAGTTGGCACCACAGTTTGACCTCTGGGATGGACTTACTGCAACCCAGCCCAGAAATGCCAGCAAGTGGAGCCTGCAGAAGCAGGGGGATTAAGAAGGGAAGGGGCAGTGGGGAGAGCCATGAAGCATCCATCTCTTGTGAATAAAAGTACCAGGAGGAGTGAGCCACAGAGGATCACTTCTGGAGCAGGGAGGGGAAGTACACAGTGAGTGAGGATGGAAGAGCACGTGGCAAGCAGGGACAGCCTGACCTGTGCATGATGTGTGCCCATGACTTGTGCCTGTGGCTTGGTGCTCACTCCAGAGCAGGAATCACTGTCGTCTTTTTCTCTGAAAATGGGTTTATTCCCCACCTGAGTAAAAGGCTTCAAGCCTGGAGCATCTGGTGTGCTCAGGAGGCACCTGGCCACCTCTCTCATGGCCCTTGGGTGGATTTGGTCTAACAAAACATAGTTAAGCATACTCTGCTATTTCTAGGCTGTGTTTGTTGGCACACAGGTGGAAATGCAAGCTGAGAAGGAAACATAACTGGTTGGTAGGTGGGCCTTTGGCTAGTGGCCAGCCTGGAACTGTAGCCCAATGCCCAGTTATGTGAGGGACAGACTCCAGCTCAGGTCTGGCAGTGCCAGCCAGGTGCAGATGATTGCAATTGAATAATAGGAATGTCCTTTAGTTACAATTTGCTGCTGCAGGGTCTGCAGCAGTGGCTCTGTGTGCCAGGCTGAACCTTCCTCCAGGGTGCTGGGTGCCCTCCCAAGATGTGCCTCACATTCCCTGGTACCCACACATCCCTGTGGGACCACATGGACCTGCAGCATTCAGCACTGGGGCAATGACTAGTCAGCTGAAAAAAGCAGCAGTGCCTGGGCCATGCTGGGTTTTCATCCAGTCCTGGCTTTGCTAACTCCCTCCCTCCTGTGACTCCTCCTGTCCCCTCTGAAGGGAGAGCTGTGGCTTTGCCACCTCCTCCGCAGGTTGGATCAGTTTCCATAGCTTGTGGTCACTGGCTCCCTGTGCCAAGGGGAGAGGCCCCAGAGGCTGCGCGTGCTGCAGTCCTGCCGGCCAGCTGTACTTAACCAGGAGCTATAAATTCACTCTTTAGATCTAAAAATGTCTCTGTTACTCCCTACAGGCACAATTTTCTAAGATAGCTGCTCCCAAAAATCAAAAGGTTAGTTGGTCCACACTGCTCCTTTGAAAACTTCTGTGGATGGTCAGCTGCCCAGGAGGCAGTTCTGCTTTCACACCTTTATACACCACTGTTCTCTGCTCTGAACCTTCTCTCTGTGTTTGCATGAACACATCCAACAGAGCTGGAAGCCCATGGTGTTTCCAGTGTCTGCTGTGTGAAGGGGAGTTACCCCACCACAATGTTCTGTTCTTCTGGCTGCTTGTAGCTCTGTACAACTGGTTACCCCATCACCAAAAGGTGGCCAATGCTTGGTGCTCCCAGCATCCGAGGGCGGTTTCTTGGGTTTACCCCACAAGCATTAGCATTTTGCCTTTCATTGGATGTCCATCTATGTAGTTTGCCAGTGGTTTGGATTTGTTGACAGGTGACCATGGCAGAGGTGCAGCCTCCTACCCTCTCTCCAGTTGCTCTGTGGCCCACCCTACTCCAGGATCAGCTCTGCTTTCCCAGATTGCCACCATCCCACTCCCTGTGCATCACTGGAGGAGAGCATGGAGCTGCTGGGTCCAGCCAGTACCTGGGGTCCCAGTTTAGCCTCTGTGAGGGTTCTTTGACCTTTTTGTATCTGTGGTGAAAACACCAGTCTCCTACATACCCCTATCCCAGACCCTCAGTGAGGATTGCCAGCCCCCAGGTTTGGGGTTCAGGTGAGCCCACGGCTGTCCTTGCACCCCCTGCCTGCAGTGTCCCAGGCTGTGGCAGCCATGTGGCATCAGTGCAGCATCTCTGAGCCCTCAGTTTGCTGCAGCCCCAGGCCAAGCCCATCCCATGGCTGCCCGTGCACCGTGTCCAGCTGGCTGAAGGAGCAGGAGGGTCCCGGGGGGTTCCCAGAGGCTTCCCTCCCCATGGGGTGCCTTTCATCTGCTGCTTCACAGATGTTGGGTTTGGCTCGTGTCTGACATGCATCAATTATAGTGCAACAGCCTGGAGTCTTTGGCAGAATCAACTTTGGAGCAGCTGTCCTGAGTCAGCCTGTGCCTGAGCTGGAGCTCTGGCCCTGTCTCTGCTCAGTGCAGCACTGCCCTGACCATCTTGGTGCCCACGTGGAGAGGGTTTTCCTGGCAGAGGAGGTCTAAATATGGCACAAGCACATCTTCCCTTGTGCAAGGAACACTTGAGCAGGAGAGGGCTGGAGGGTCTGGGCCCTATCAGCAAAGCAGTGTCCCCTTATGGAAGGGACATCAGCCTGATTATGGTGACACTGGTGGAAGCAATGGCATGTGAGATCTGATCCTGCTTTGCCAGGAGTTTGGTGGCCATGGGGAATTTCAGGTAGTAATTAGGTGTTTATTAACCCATCCCTCTTTGTAGTGCTTCTGAAGGGTCAGTTCAGTGATACAGACTTTGACAGCGCCACAGGTTTGACACCATCCCCACAAAGAGCACAGTGGGTCAGGCAAGTCCAAGATCTGCCCATGATGCATCCCAGACATCCACTGCTCTGGTCCAATTTATTTCTAGGATCTTTCTATTTGAGACAAGTGACTCCCAGGAGTGCTCCCCTGCCACCTGGCACAGCATCTCCATGTGCCAGATGCTGCAGAGTGGTCCTGCAGTTTGGCTGCATGCTGCCTCTTGCTCTCCTTGGAGCCAAGTGGGATACTGGAGTCACTGCTAAAAAGAAAAGACCAGCTCAGTGCTGGGAAGCTGGACAAAAAAATTGCAGGTTTGGTTTGTGGCATTTCCCTTGGGAGTCTGTCTGCTGGTGCTGCTGGTGCATTGGTGTCTTTGCATCCCTGCTGTCCTGCAGTCACTCCTAGTTGCCATATATTGACTTTTACTGTATTTTTCCCCAGTCAGGAGTCAGGTGCTGGGTGCTTTCCCCAGCGGATGAACCGAAGCAGTGTGGGCTGCTCTGCTGGTGCTGCTCGAGTGCATCCAGGGCAGCCACGCCTGCGTGTTCCATGTGACAAACCACTGCCTGCCATTGCCTTGTGCTTCCTGTGGCTTTGGTCTGGCTGGGAAGCCCTGAACTCTCCTTCTCCTACTGAAGGCAACGTGGTGAGGCAGCACGTAGTCTTTGCTCCCCATGCCAGGTACAGGTTTGCTTGTGAGCCCCCTGCCCAGGGAGGAGTCAGCCCCTCTGCACACTGCGGGCTCCTAGTGGAGCTTGGGCAGCCATGAGGTGCTGGGGATGCTCCTGACCTTTGCTCTGTTTAATTTCTCTGTCCATGATGCTGCATCTTACCTGCACCAGTGTCCCAGTTTGCTGTCCCATCCTGCAGGGCTGGGACACTTTGTGACTGGAGGAGTTAAAACCATTGCATAACCCAGCATTGCTGCTGGTGGCAGCATATTTTCCACATGATTTAGTTGTCATTTTGTTTTTCTGGTGTTATGTAGAGATTTTAATTTTTTTTTCTACTTTTGGCCATGCCATTTTGGAACGGAGCTAATGTGGGATTTGTGGCGAGACCTCTGGCACACTGGGCTGGTTGGCATTGCAAGGGGCAGCGTGGCAGCACGTTTCCAGCTGTGCAGAGTCCCTGGGAGGAGCGAGATGCTCCCATTTGCGTCAGCAACACTGTGAGTTAACACTGGGCTGCACAGCCTGGGTTTGAGGGTTGGAAAAAAGTGTTCAAACTGCCCCAACAGTCTTTGGGATTAGTTCTGGATTTGTTTTTTCTGCTTGGTCTATATTGAGCATGTGGAAACGCACTGTGCTCGCAGGAAGAGAGTGGTTCTGCCTCACAGACCCCAGCAGGCTCCGGTCTGACGTGGCTCCAGCCTGTCATCAGAGGAGAAGGGATGCTGGGTTTGTGTTTGGAGGAACCCCTTTGGCCCAGCCTTGCTCCTACAGAGAGAGGGAGGGAGAGAAAACCAGGCAGCACATTGTCTAAGACAAGAAAAACTGGGGTGAGATGAGCTGAGCGCTGTATTGCTATCTGGAGGGATGAGGACTTTGCAGTAAGTCCTTTGCAAAGAATAATGTTTTTATTAATAATAAATTATAAACAAAAATAAGCATTGCAAACAGCTGAACAACAGTAAAAAAGCTCTCTTAGGTTGGTGGTTGCGGGGACCCAGGCACTGAGCAGCAGCAGCAGTCTAGGGTGGGAAAGGCTCTTAGAAATGTGTTTTCCTATAGCCTCCCTCTCCGTGCCTGGATCAGAGGAGTGTGCTGCATGTGGCTGATGCCTTTGGAAGCTTGCAGGGACTGGGCTGACCTTGTGCATGTGCTGTCTTCAGGATTTTTGCTGTATCCAGTGGAGCAGCTGGGGCTGGGTGGGAGCATCGTCCCCCCAGTAGCACATTGGGGCAGTTGATGCCCCTGCCTGGTCCCTGGGGGAGTGGATGGTTCCCTCTTCTTTGTTTCAAAGCTGTTGACTGAAGCAGTAGTTGTACATTCAGTTCTTCTGAGGTGCTTTGCTAACCTGGAGCATCTTGTAGGGAAGACAAGCACCCCTGTCTCAGTGTGACACCAGAGGGTTTGGGTTTCTGGGGTGAATAGCAACAGAATCAGAGCGAGGCCACAAAAGCTCCGTGGCTGTGTGGGTGTTGTCTGGCACAACCCGTTTTGATGCAAATGTGTTGGGTTTTCTGCAAGCCCAAGCCCAGCCAGCAGCCTCTGCTCTGCGTCAGCTGGAGCTCAAGGAGGGCACATGTCAGTAGGGCACGCGTCAGTAGGTGCCAAAGACTTCTCTGTGTCTGCAAAGCTATCCAGTTCCCCAAAACGTGGCCATGGGGCGTGCACTCCAGCAGTCTGCACAGTGCTGTTATTCCAGTGGTATGGAGGAGCTGGCAGGCTGTGTAGGTCTGCCAGCCTTTAGCAGCAGTGCCTGGGCACAGGGCTGTGGTGCTAAAAGCCTTTGCCACTCACTAAACGAACTCCCGGATGTGGGTAGAGGACTTTCTGTGTGCTGGGTCCTGCTCTACAGCAGCAGATCAGCTGGTGTGGGACCTGGTGCGCTTACACCCCCTGCAGCCGCATCCCTTTGCTGTGGCAGGTTGGGTGAAGTGGGCAGGAATCAAGGTGAATCCAGTCAGTTAAGAAGGGAAGTCCCAAACTGAATGTAATTATAGGTTAAGGAGGTTTCCCCATGCCTCCTCCCTCCCAGCCTTCTGGTGCCCTGAGTCTCCACTCTCCGCACATGCCTAACTCCCTGTGCTTCACATACAGCAGGCAGCTCCTTTGCTTCCCCGCCAGGAGCAGCACCCAGCGTGTTTGGCACCGCCTGGCACCTCTGACCGGCCTCCCTTTGCCCGCACAGGTCCCGAGGCAGTTCCCAGCCACGCACCTGGCATGACGGACGCTCCGCGGGATGCCGGCCCCAAGCCAGCGGTGCCGACACGGCCGGAGAAACCGGCTGCGGACTTTGGCTACGTGGGCATCGACGCCATCCTCGAGCAGCTGAGACGGAAAGCCATGAAGCAGGGCTTCGAGTTCAACATCATGGTCGTGGGTGAGTCCTCCCCCTGCACCAGCAACGTGCTCAGCCGGTTGTTTTCATTGTTCCTCGACAATATTTGTCCTCTTGGAAGTCTCCTCGGGCTCAGCGTTGGGGTCTCTGCCTTTGGAGTCAGCAAACTCTGCTCCCAAGGAGCTGGCTTGAGTTCAGCTGTCGTTAAAGCTGTCAGTGTGATGTTCACAGTCCTGTGTGTCTTTCTGCATCTTGGGGTGTATTACCCGTAGTCACATCCCAGAGTGGAACACCTTGAGGAGTGTCAGGACTCACAAGAGCTCCCTTGCCAGCTCTCCTGAGAGCCCTTCACTGGTCTGAGCAGTCAGAGGACATGTTAAGGGCTCAAGGGGCTGCATTGCTGCTGGTATACCAGAACCCTCATCTTTGCTGTTATTTCCAGCAATTTGGATAAAACTCCTGCTCATGGGTTTTCTTATATTATGGCAGCCACACTACAAATACCAGGGATGAAATACCAAAACCAGTAATTTACTGGTGGGAATAAAGACCAGCAGGGGTTTGCATAGCTGGGTCATTGAGCTTGAGAGGCTTTTGCTGCTGGTGGCTCCTTTGTGGACCTGCAGGGTGGCACAGGGAGGATGAGAGTGTCCCAGAGGGTGCCCACCTGCAGAAAGGGAGTGCTAGAAATTTGTGTGTCCAAATCCTGCTGCCTACAAGCTCCTCTTCATTAGCTTTCCCAGGCTGCAGGGTGGAAGGGGTCAAGGAGCTTTATTTCAGCCAGAGGCCACTGGCTGCATTGTTGCTGCTCTGGCTGCAGCTTTGGCTGTGGGACCTGCACCCGGGGATGGTACCAGCTGCCCACCAGCAAAATGCTGGGTGTACTGGAGAGCTGGGAAGGGACTGTGGGGCACCAGGCAAGGAGGAAAGGGGAAAATAAATTAGTATTTTCTGCTTTATTTCAGCTATTAGTGTCTGGCCTGATCCTGGGGAGCCCCTTGTGAGAGCTGGGCTGTGCTCCCCAGGACTGGGTTGGGCAGGCAGAAGTTCTCCCTGTCTGTGTCTCCCATGGGAGCTGCAGGGGGATGAGGAGAGTAAAGCCCAGGCCATGACCAGTGGCATGACAATGGGGCCTCACCATCCCTCATCCTCCTGGGAGGAGCTGTGTAAGGCTCCTCTTCTTGCAGGGATACCTGTGGAGTGTCCCATGGGGTATCCAGGGGTCTGCCTGGAGTTACAGAAGGGCCTGATCCAGAGTTTGCTAACTCTGTTAAAGATATCATTGTGCTGTGGCTTCCCAGCAAGCTCTGCTGATGCTCTGCCTTTCCCATTTTCATAGTTTCATTCCCTCTGTAGGGAGGCCTTCCCAGGCTGCCCGATCACATCAGGCCTGGTCACTGCAGAACCAGTTAGTGTGGGGTATTTTAACAAATCCAGCTCTTCGCTGCCCACAGAGCAGCATTCCTAGGGCAGAAGGATCACTGCACTGGTCCTGAGAGCCCACAACTGAGATTGCCTGAGCTGAGCCCTCATTTCCCTGCCCGAGGAGGTTCCCATCCTTCCAGGAGCAGGCTGTGATGCTTCAGCACCTCAGCTTTCTGCTGTGCAGATGTGGAGGGATGTTCAGGAACGGGCCTGGATCTGCTTTGGCAGCTCTGTGTGTGGTACGAACGCCCATGCTGCAGTGCTGGAAAACATTGTTCTCCCCTTGGCAGGCGCTGGGCTGACTGTTTACAGGCTGGGGAATTCGTGGCAGCATAAACAAGTCGAGCTGTGGCCCTCCCAGAAGACACAGGAGGGATGCAGGAGGAGCAGCACCTCGCAGGGTGCCCCTTAGGAAGGGGTGCTGGGCTGGGGCTGGGAGGCAGCAGCCAGCCCTCACCCTGCTGTGCTTCTCCAGGGATGGTCAGGCTGTGAGGGATGAGTTTAGCTCCATTAGTTCCATCCAGTTGAAGCTGCAAGTCCTTGCCTTGGAATTGTTACAATCCCTGTTTTCCAGGCAGGAGATGAGGGGAGAGAGGAGGGAGATGATTTCTCCCGCAGGGGAGGTAGGAACTGAGTGTTGCTGCCATGTGTCCTTGTGATGGGGCTTTGCAGAAATCCTCTGCCCAGTGTGCCAAGGTCTCTGTTCAAAAAGGTTTCACCAGCCCAACCAGACCTCTGACAGGGGCCTGTGGTCTGAGGTCAGCTTAGCCCTTAGTCCTCTAAGGCTGCAGAGATGAGAAAAATGCCTAAATTTAAAATAAACCCCAAACACAAAGCACATCCTCTGTGTTCAGTTTTTGGCGCAAAGCAGCTGAAAGGAGAGGAGAGGTGGCCAGGCTCAGCTGTGCTTTCCCTGATGAATTTCAGCTCTGGGAAAGGCAGTGGGCTGCAAACCAGTGGGGTTGGAAAGGGATCTCCCCTGCCCTCAGCCATGTGCACCATGGCTGTCAGGTCCCCGGGTGCAGCCACATCATTGCTCAGCAAGGTCAGCCTGTGTCCATGGTTCAGATGGGGACATAACATCCATGGCAGCTGGCAGCTCTCATTCTGATCCCTTTCCAGGCAGTGCAGCTCCAGCAGTTTGGACAGGCATGGCTGCAGGGACCTGCTGCCCGGAGCTCTGGCAGTGTCACCCTGCTCTCACCTCTCCCAGTTCCTCCATTTATTGTTGAGCAGTGGTGCAGCAGGGGCTTTGCTTTGGCTCTGCATGCCCAGCTCCTGACCAGTTTGAGTTTGTGCTTGGCCCTGCATTTGTAGGCAGCAGAGGACTGGGAGCACCTGTCCCCAGCCTGGTCCATGTGTTTCTCTTACAACCCAACAATGACAGGGTTTTCCTGCTCTGGATTGCACTGTGCCACTGGTAATGTTGTAAACTCAGCTCTGAATTGCTGTTTGATCAGGGAGTGGAGTGATGCCAGGAGATGATGCTGATGTGTTAGTTGGCCCTACATTTGGCTTTGGCAGCGTGGATGGGTCAGGGACCTAAAGGACATGGGTGAAACCCTTGCTGACTCTGCTTAGGGACACTCTGGAACAAGGACATGCTGGTGGCAATGCCATGATATCTGGCTGCAATGTCTTGGCAGAATGGGGCTGGAGGGGTCCCCGTCGTGAGTGCAGGAACTCTGCAGTATTTGCAGGGAGCACAAAATACCTGCTCTGAAGCCAAGTGTCTGCTCCCTGGGTTTTGAGGAGTTGCTGTTTCCTTTGCTGTGGAAAAATTGTTCTCCAAGCTCATGGGACAGTTGGTCTGGAGAGTCGAGAGCTGCTGGTGTCCATTCTCCACAGATTGGCCTCAGCTCTGGGATATAAAGAATGAAAATGCTCCTCTCTAAAAGCTGTTTTTTCTGAAGTTGTGTAATCTCATGTGCTTCCTGGGATGATGTTTGTGGGATTCAGAGAAGCTCTTGGCCTAGACCTGCTTGAGGGAGGGGATCTGTGCAGCCAGCTGGTCTGATTGCAACACCAAGTCCACCAGGGAAGCAGCAGCAGATGCAGCAGGGCTGAGGTTTGTAAGATTATTGCTGTTGTTAGTCCTGTCCAGCTGAGGACTTGCCAAGCTGCTCCAAAGCTTTCCCTGTGGAGCTGGGCAGAGGAGATTACAGGAGAGTAAAGGCACAGATGTGTCAGGATGCTCCTTCCTGGGATTCCCTGGTTCCCATGCCCTACTTGAGGGCTGCCAAGTGTCACTGCAGCCCACAAAACATCCTCAGGAATTTCTGCCTGTCCTGGGGTTTGCTGTGATTTTGCCTGGATGCAGGGAACCAGCCCTTGACCTGCTCACTCCTAGCAAGCTGGCTGCTTTGGAACCAGGGAATCCACACACAGCATTCCTGTACCCGGGATGGATATGAGTTCCTTGAGCCGGGGGAGCTGCAGGAGAGCAGCTGCACCTCCTTCCCTCCCTATGACAGATCCGGTGCAGGCTGTCTGTCAGCATCCCCATCCCCTGGCCCCCGGAAACAAGGGAGTGCTGACCGGGGGTTATCCTGCTCTTTTCCAGGTCAGAGTGGCTTGGGGAAATCCACGTTAATCAACACCCTCTTCAAATCCAAAATCAGCCGGAAATCTGTACAGCCAACTTCTGAAGAGCGGATCCCCAAGACCATTGAAATCAAATCCATCACTCACGGTGAGGCTCTGCAGGTCCCACCCAGTGCTTTGGCTTTTGGTCCTGTTCTGCCTTGTGTCTCTGGGGGCTTGCAGTGGTTGTGGACTGCCACTCTCACCTCTCTGAAGGGGCTTTTATCATCCACAGATGTTTGCAGGGCTGAGAAAACATCTATTTTTAGTTTGTTCATCAGCATCTACGTCTATTTTTTCTTTGTTCATCAGCATCAACATCTATTTTTTCTTTGTTCGTCATTGACTTAATGGTGTTGAAAGGGAACAAGTGAGGTGGCCTTGGGGATGACATTTCAGGGTGGATGTGGGGCTCCTTTGGAGTATTGATTGTGCCTGTGAGAAGCTGTGAAGGTGCTTTTCTCCTCTGGGGGCAAGCTCCAACCCTGCAGCTGATTTCTGGAGGGTGGGCTTGCCTCATGTGCCAGCTTTCCTCTCCATTTCAGAGATCGAAGAGAAGGGGGTTCGCATGAAGCTGACAGTCATTGACACCCCAGGATTTGGAGACCACATCAACAATGAGAACTGGTGAGCTGCTATGGGGACCAGTGCAGAGGGAAGACAGATGAGCCCTGGCACATCCTGACCCTGTGCTGAGGGCTGTAGCCTGGTCCTGAGCCACCCATGCTCTGTGGGGAGCAGGGAAGAGGGTTGTTGTGGTGGCAGTGCAGTGCCATGTGCCCCAGGGCTGACCCTGGGCCCCGTGAGAGCCCACAAACATCCTGCTGTTCCGGCCATGAGACAACCTTTGTTTGTGGCCAGGAGCAGCTGTGTGCCAGCAGGGACAGTCCCCGGACCTCGCTCATGTGGCTCTGAGGGCTGAACTGTCCCTGAAATCCCTGGGATAGTGACTGGCTCTGTGGGATGGCCCCCAGGGCTGGCCACTGACAGGTGCCTCCTCACCAGGAGCTGAGCTGGGCTTGTGGGGTTTGATTCTGCTCTTGCTCCTGTGCCATGACACCATGCAAGGGGACAAGGCATGTTCCCAGCCCTGTCCTGTCCAGGAGGAGAGAAGGGAGCACTTTTTAGGCATTTGTTTGTCTGAACCAGCCAGTAAATCCCCTTCAGCAGTGCATGGAGTTCCTAAGCAGTGAGCACGTGAGGTTTGTGGTTTATGGGATCCTGTAAGATGCTGAGTGTCCCTGGCTTGGAGGGCTCTGCTTCACACAGGCCAGGTGGCAGGGTCAGGGTGGTCCAGATCATCACACAACCCCATGGTCATGTGTTCCTCTCTCTCTGCAGCTGGCAGCCCATCATGAAGTTCATCAATGACCAGTATGAGAAGTACCTGCAGGAGGAAACCAACATTAACCGGAAGAAGCGGATCCCCGACACGCGGGTTCACTGCTGTATATATTTCATCCCAGCCACGGGCCACTCGTACGTACCCCACTGTCCCTGTCACCCCCTCAGGCTTCCCTCTCCTGCATTCAGTCTCGAGCAGCACAGCCATCAGGGCAGTTCTGCCTGGGATCCTCATGTGTTTCCTGGGGACTTGAGGAGCTTGAGGACAGCATGTCCTTCTTAGGGCTGTAGCATCTGGAGCCGTTGCAATAGCACCCAGAGAAATGTGGTGTTTCTTCTTCCAAAGGCAATCAAAGCCCCTCTGAGCTCCAGGGAGCCGATTGCTTCGCTATGGTCACCTGGCCTGCTCGACCAAGGATGGACACCAGCCCTCAAACTGGAGGGATGGTCTGCCTTTGCTAGCAGAACATTAATTTTTTCTTGCTGTGCCCCTGACGTTGTAAGGGGAGAAGCCAGATTTCCTTGTGCTTCCAAGGGAGCAAACACCCTTGCCCTGTTAAGGGTATTTTGTAGGTTGTGTGAGTAGTCTGCAGGTGGGATGCTGTTTATTCAGCCCAGAGCTCTCCTGGCTCTGGCACTTCTCAAGCGACAGCATCAAAGGCCCAGATCTCGCTCTCTTTTTTTTTTTCTTATTTTGTTTTTTTTTCTTTCTAGGCACACAGCCCACCATGAAAATCTAGGGCACTTAAAGTGTCTTGAAAAATGTGGCTTAAAATATCACAACATAAAATGAGACCTATGTTTCTTTTTGATTTGTGTCAATTCCTTCTACTTCTGGCTCTGTGTGCATGGGGATGTTTTTGGGTCTGTTTTCAAAAGTAAACTTCAGCCTCAAGCACTGTATTCTTGTCAGCCTTTTCCACTTCCCCATGTGGAGATTTATTCCAATAGAAAAGACTTTGTTTTGCTTCTGTCAGTGGGTAGACCAAAAATGCATCCTTCACTGGAATAAAATGACTGCATGGGCCAGTTATGCTCCTCTTGTGTAACTGATCGGGAACAGGGGGGCTGACGAAACATTTATGGTTTAATACAATAAAGCAGAGAAGGTTTCAAAGGGAGATGACATTTTTAGGTCAGTCTACCATGTTGGTCCTGCTTATCTCAGCCCAGATCTACAGACCCTGCCTCGGCAGGGCTGGCTGTTGCAGCATGAGCTGCACTCCAGCTTTTCCTCGTTGCTTTGGCCTGTTTAAAAAACACACCCTATCCTTAGACCCTGCAGATGTTTGACCTGAGTGAGGCTGGAAATCTTGGGTGCCTGGGCAGTGCAGGATGTGGAGCCCCATCCCTGTGCCCCCCGCCGGAGCCCCTCCAGCTGCGCGCTCTGGTTTCTCTCACCCGCCGGCTCACAGCAATTGTGTGGATATTCAGCTGCTTTTTTTCTTTCTCTCCAGCAAACATGTGTTTCCAATATCCGAGCAGGCCCAGCAGTTGGGGGCTGTTGTTGCTGAGCCCTGTGCTGATCCTCTTTCCCCGTAGCCTGATAGCCCGGCTGGGGCTGGTGCTCACCCTGGCTGTGGCTCAGGGGCCACTCTGTCCTGCCCTGGTGTCACCAGCTCATGTGTCCCCTCCTGCCACGGCATGGAGGGAACCTGAGGAAATGAGTGAAGGGGGCAAACCCCACTGGGAGGGAGATGTTGGTGGGAAATTTCAGTTCTCAGAGAGCTCAAGCAGGCATTGGGTTTCTTTTCTACTCTCTTGTGAAGCCCAAGTTATGTTTCTTGTCACTGTGGATGGGTTTCCCCCAGTGATGCCCAAAAAAAGATGACGTGGCCACCTCTGCTGTGGGACTGAACTGCTGTGGCAGTGCCAGTAGCAAATGGTCCTGCTTGGGAGCCCACATCCTGGGCTTGTCGTACAAGGTTGAGTACAGGTTTGTGCCCTGGCCAAGGCAGGTGATCCGTGGGGTATGTAGGAAGGTATGGGAAGGGCATCAAGGTCCTTGCAGCAGTGCCTCCAGCTTCTCTGGGAGATGATGGGGAGGATGGCTGGCCAGGGCAGTGGCTGGTAGAGCTGCAGGGATCTGCCCTGGGGACATTGTCACCCAGCTCCAGAGAACCCCACCATGCCCAAATGGCACCATCTGCATGCTCCACTTGCCATCCTGTTCAGTTTGGTGCCATCCCTCCTGGGACAGTTCTTAGGGAAGCTGCTGCCTTCACTGCATGGAAGCCAAAGCAGCAGTGACCCATTCCACTTGCCCTTCCCTGCTGTTATGGGTGGGCATGGCACAGAATTCAGGACCCCTTCCCTGGCACATGGTTGCTGCAGGCAGCTGGGTTAAGCCTGTCATTGGGTGAGAGCTTACCTTTTTCTTGAATCAAAAGGAGGAGGGGGGAAGCAGAGTTAACCAGGTGCAGAGATTCAGAGGCCACAGCAGAGGATTGCTCAGCTCTGTTTCAGTCTGGCCTTCCCATCTGGGCAGCTCAAGGGTTAATCAGTGGAGAAGTTTCTGCTGTGCAAGGAAGTTTGCAAGGGAGTTCAGGCCAGGCTTTGCAGCCCATCTACTTTGCACACAGCCTGTAGTTCTTGTAACACTCCCATGTTCCTGTGAAGGCTGAGTATGGTGCTGGCAGGAGCTTTCAGCTGCAGCTGCTCAAGCCTGGCTCTGCCACCCAATAAATATCTCTGCCCTAACCCCTGCAAAGTTCTGTTCAGCTCAGAAATGGGGCTCTGGAGCACTGCCTGGCCTCAGCAGCCCCTCTCCTGCCTGTACCAGGGCTGTTGGCTGGGAGATTCCCTCCCACTGCTGGTTTCCCCCCTGGCTGCCCCTCTCAGGTGCCCAGCAGATCCCTCGAGCAGGTGATGGAGTTGGGCGGCTTCTCACTGGTGTTTGCTTAACACATGGCTCAGATTCTTGCTGTGAGTTTGATCTGGGGCACAACCAAAAGGAAATAACTTTGCAGCTCACTCTGAATTTTGATTCCTGTAATAGCATTTCAAGGGAACCAGCAGACCAGACCCTGTCCATGTAGGGAGGACAAGGCAGAAATGTTTGTTCAGCCACCATAAATTGTGCCCAGCCATGACAGCACAGGCCCAGCTGCACAGCTCTTCCTATCCCCATAGCAAGAGGGGATGAGGGAGCAACCAGCCCTGGCTGGGGTGAGGCTGGAGCCCATCCTGCATCTCCTGCTCCAGCTCATCTGCTCCTCCTAGAACTCCCCCACCCTTCCCAGCAAAGCCCAAAGCATGCATGTATCTAATATCAAGGACCATTTGGGGAAGGGGAAGAAAACAGATTATTTCTTTTTTTGAGCTCTGCCCTCCTTTCTGTGATCTGCATGGAGAAGATAACGCTTGTAATCACCTCAAGCCATTTACTTTCCTTTGGTGACTTCACATGAAAGTGACATCTAGTGAGAGGTCTTGTTGTTAGTGAGAAGATTCACTTTCTTTTAAATAATTAAGGTTTTTTGGGGCTACCCATCAGAAATTGGTAGAATATCTAGAAATTCATAAAATACCCTAAATAACATACAATTTGTTGCTCTGGGGAGTCCTTTGGTTCCCTTGGTGTTCTCCAGGATGGTGCAGGAAGGTGACCTCCCATGGATGAGGCACTTTCAGGAGCCCATCGGAGCAGAAAGTTGTGTCAAAGGTGCCTTGGGCTCTTCTGGCTTTGGGTGCAGATGGACATGATCACTGTGCCTGTGTGAACACTGGTGGACACGGGCAGGGCTGTGGAGTGGCTCTGCCTCCTGTTCTCTGGTGGAGGCATCCTCATCCTCTAGGTATCTGCAAGGGATCTGAGGGATACTGAGCTGTTAACATGTAGATTGAGCTGAAACTCAGTTGATTGCCTGATTGTGAATGGATCTGTATTCACTACATACGCATCCTGGTCTTTAAAGGAAAAGCTGATGAAAGAAGCAAGAACAGAGACTCAGTAGGGAAGAAGCTTTTAGAGGAGAACAATTATTTGGAAGATAGCAAAGAGGGAGGAGGGGAAAGAATTCTGCTGGGAAAGGAGCATAACTGCATTACCTCCTTGGAGGTCTGGGAAATACATTATGCAGAGCTCCAAACAATGATTGCCAGCAGCAAGTCAGCTTAGATGTGTCCATGGGGGGTTCCTTGTGGGTTTTTTTTTCTATTCTTTTTTTCTTTTAATAGTAAAAATCTTTCTTTCCTGGGGCCCAGAGTGATCTGTG
The DNA here is from genome assembly GCA_035583185.1 of Anabacerthia variegaticeps. Classification (NCBI taxonomy): domain Eukaryota; kingdom Metazoa; phylum Chordata; class Aves; order Passeriformes; family Furnariidae; genus Anabacerthia; species Anabacerthia variegaticeps. The sequence goes on along the minus strand of JAWWEW010000042.1, from coordinate 8,265,181 downwards.
ACTCTTGAGTTCGTGCTAGGACCTTGTTTGTCCATGTGCTAATGATGTGCTCTGTGCTATGTGCGTGTCATTAGCGTGTGGGGACAAGGTCCACCTGGCACAGTCCTCTCCCTGGGAGAGGAGTGGGTTTGACCAGGGAAGGGTTCATTGGGTCACCAGCACTGGCTGTGTCAGAGCAGCCTCGAGCTGCTATTTTCAGATCAGTAGGAGCTGAGCTCGTCTCTCATGGACATGCCAGGCAGGAGTGACCCTGTGGGATGGGAATGCTGCCGTTCCCATTTCCCCTGCTGAGGAGCAGGATCAATCCCTGCCCTTCTGCACTTCTGTGGCTCTTACTGAGTTTGCAGGGGTCTCGGAGCCCTTTGTAGGGCTTGAGAAGACCATGGTGTGGTTTGATTTGAGTGTGTTGGCAGTAGGTGCTCTCTTGGCTGTGTTCTCCATGAGTGCTCTGCTCTCTGTTTCCCCCACAGGGCTCCTGCTGGGTGTCTGCTTGCACCTGGGCATTTTAAATCACCATCCCATTTATTTTGGTTTCTTTACCGTTGCCTTGGGTTGTGTCACAGAGTCATTGGCCCTTGGGGAGGTCTCATTCTTGGCCCCAGCTCTGCCACTGACACAGTTCCTTCAAAAGGTGACTTCATGTCTCTGCCCCAGTTTCACCAAAGATGAGCTGGGTTGTGTCCTGCTGGCACATGCCACCTCTGGAGGTTGTGGGGATGTACAAGTGACAGAAGTGTCCCTTTACTTCTGGGCCTCTGGCATTGACCTTCCTGCCCATTCAGTGTTCTTTCAGTGAGGGCTCATTCCAAACAGGCTCCTACCCCAAAGGTGTTCCTGGACCCTCAGACCTCCAGGTTTCCTTTTACAGGGCAACATCTGCTCAACTGTCCTACCTGTGCGTGTGTCCCCATGACCTCCAGAGCCACTGGAAGTGTCCCAAAAAGGGCTTTCCTCTAGCTGCTTTGGGAACCCCCAGCAGTAAAACCACCTGTATATGGAGTAGCGTGGCACCAGGGCCGTGCCCATGTTGTCAGCAGGGAGGGATTTCCCAAGGCGCTGATCATTGGGGTTATGCAATCTCTCCAGTTTTCCTCTGCAGAGACTTTTGTTGTAGAGACTTTTGTTGTAGAGATTTGCTGGCATTTTTGCCCTCTGGAACAAGCAGCATCTCTTCTATGCTCGGTGAGCCCGGGGAGTATTCAGAGAGCTTTGTTTAATCCCAGCTGATGGATGTGAGATGCAGTCGTGGCTCCTGCATAGCAGCGAACTGGTGCTCAGCACAGAAGGGAGTGTGAGCAGCAGAGTCACCTGTGGCCATTTCCACGTTGTGCTGTCCCTGGATGGCTGGTGACAGCTTGGACAGAGCTGGAGGAGGGTTTGATTGGTACATGGCAGCGGGCTGGCCCTGCAGCCAGCATTGTCCCTGCTCCCATCCAGGCTTCACCAAGGACACGTGTAGCTTTGGGCAAGATCCCGCAGCGCTGTGGCAGAGCAGCCCTGCAGAGATAAAAGCCCTCTGCCACTTCACGGGCCTTTGTGAGGCGATAGCGGGTGCTTTGAAAGGGAAATGTTTTAAGTGCTTGCAAACTGCCACAGTGCTTTTAAGAAAATGTCTTTATTTGTCCTGTCTGAAAGGAAGTGATTCCCCCTGTGTCTGGTGTTTGAATGCCCCTCTCTGCCGGGGGATTGCAGCAGCCCCCACCTCATTGAGGGTGTTCAAACCCCTTTTTTTTCCTGCTGTGCTTTCCAGGCTCCGACCATTGGACATCGAGTTCATGAAGCGCCTGAGCAAAGTGGTCAACATCGTCCCTGTGATTGCCAAAGCCGACACTTTAACGCTGGACGAGAGGAATTATTTCAAGCAACGGGTGAGAGCGATGGGTGACTCCTCTCTGGGCTCCCACCCCTTGTTCCCCATCCCCTCCTGCCCCTGTTATAGTCAAGGGACTACAAATATATAAAATTTAAACCACCAAAATTTTATTAAAGGTAAATGAGCAAAACAGAGCGCTGGACGGCCGGGGAGACTCCTTGTTTCCCAGTCTGTTTTTTATACACTTTGTCCTCCTTCGGTTTTTCCAATCATTTCTCGCTTTCCTTTGAACTTTCC